>JZKD02S1997997.1:209427-341314 GCA_000966675.3 Picea glauca
GACCTGGATTAGTCCAAAACCCTAATTCCTTAACCGGAAATAGAAAACCATTGGCAAAAACCATGTGCCGAAAAACCACCTAATATCATGTGGTCCCGGAAATATGTCGTCCCAGTAATATGTCGTCCCGGAAATATGTCGGCCCAAAAAAAAAATTTCGGGGGCTCCACCCCCCTGCACCCCCCTCTAACCCCCCTATGCGCCCGGCGCAGGCGCTCAGACACTACTACTCGTGAAAAGAATATAACACATACCCAACACACTCATCGTTTTGTCACAAGCATTTCCTTCTCAGCAACAGGCCCAATTGGTCATTCATGACCAACCTTCTCCCTCTACCACATCTTATGTACTTATGTGTATCAGTGACTCCAAGAAGAATAAAGTTGCAGTCGCTACTTGAGCCAAAGTTTACTCTCCCTCAAAAGAGAAAGTTGATGATTCACCACCTCCGTTGGTTCAACCTCCTCCATCAACTTCACCTCCTAACGGCCCTCTTCATCTCGAACGACCAAGTCTAGATACAGTTCTTTGTCCTCCTCCTAAGGGCGTTGTTTGTAAGTCGTCGTTTAATCCTCATGCATGTGCTTCTCAAAACTACATTATTATAGAAGACCTTGCACATGCACCTTCTGCGATGTCGACTCTCGAAGTCCTTCAAAGTTGTCCTATGCAACGGAAGGCGTTGTTAAAGGCTATTGGTGGAATTGATCCTACCGATATGAACTTGATAATATTTGACTTAGAAGATCATATTCCAAGGCTTCCTCCTCAATTAGCATTTCAAATACAATTTGTTGTAGAAAATAAGAATATTTGTCTAACCGTTATTGATGAAGGAGCTTCGACTTGTGTCATGTCCATCACTTGTTGGAAATCCATTGGCTCTCTTGCCCTTACCGAGTCACACAATACTCTAAAATTTGTTAATGGTATAGGGTTTAAACCTTATGGTGTTCTTCCTTCGTTGTCTATTATCTTAAAAGGAAAAGTGGTTATTGTTGAGGTTGAGGTCTTTGATGCACCTCTCGATTACAACCTCCTACTTGGTCGTAGTTGGATTGATTCCATGCGTTCAGTTGTTTCTACTATTTTCTGTGTGCTACATTTCCCGCACCAAGGAAAAGTTGTTATTGTTGATCAACTTGCCTTCTTTAATTTCAAGTCACGTACTAGTAACGTACCTTTCATTGAAAAAACACCTCCTAGTTATGATAATGTCGGTGTGGGTCTTCTAAAGGATTCATCATTAATGGGTACATTCCCCATTCCACCACTTGATATTCCTCCTCCTTTTGTCGCTTTGATTAACATGATATCAACCACTGTTGGTGAACTACCTAAGTCTTATGACCCTTGGATAGTACCTAGCTCTGATGAGTGTCTTCATTACAGCGACAAAATGCCTTTAAGTCCAGTAGAATTGGTTTATCAAGCTATTCAATCGACAACTCCTTCTCCTCATTCTCTCTTAGACACGTCTTCGAATCCATTTCACGTGTTTTTTCACACCGATGAAATGATCATGACAATTTTGTCTATGGTAGATACCCCATGGGACGATGGGCATCATCATTCTATTCTCTTCCTCGAACCCGAGACCATAGAGAGTTACCAACAGATTTCGAATCTTTCTACTGTTGTTACTATTTCCTTTGTTCCTAAACCAATACACGATGTTTTGTATGAAAGGAACTTGAGTAACATTTCACCTACCATCCCTCTAGATATTTCAATTAAACCCAAAGTTGTGGAAAATGTTCACATCGGTGCCTCATGTTCTGCGGATGAGATCTGAATTTACAAAGCTCTTTTCAAAGAATTTTGTGACGTTTTTTCATGGAGATACGAAGAGATGTCTGGCATTGATCTAGATATTGTTGTACATGAGATAAATACTTACCCAGACATTAAACCTGTTTGACACAGACTTCGCCCAGTACATACACGCAACGTTGTTGTTATTAAACTTGAAGTTGAAAAACTTCTTAAAGCCGGTTTTGTCTATCTTGTGGCTTTGACTGATTGGGTGTCCAATCTTGTTCCAGTTACGAATAAACAAGGCATTATCCATGTTTGTGTAAATTATAGGGATATTAACAAGGCTTGTCCCAAAGACAATTATCCAACCCCTTTATTTGACCAGATCATTGACCTTATGCCAAGAGTGAAATCTTCTCCTTGATGGATGGTTTCTCCGGCTATACTCAAATCAATATTTTACCTATGAATCAACATAAAACTGCTTTTATTTTCCCTTGGGGAACCTTTGCATACTGAAAACTACCTTTCGATCTGAAGAATGTTGGCGCGACTTTTCAACGCGCTATGTCTTACACTTTTCATGATATTAAGCACATTGTACAACCTTACCTTGATGATTTATCGGCGCATTCCATGCGTCCTCAAGATCACCCGGCACATTTATGGTTCATTTTCCTATGTTGTTGCTATTATCACATCCGATTGAATCCACATAAATGCATATTTTGTGTGGAGTCTAGATGACTTATTGGTTTTATCATATCTACACATGGGATTAGGGTGGACCCTCTGAAGGTTGAAGCTATTCTCAATTTTCCTCCTCCTTCTACACTATGCCAACTCCAAAGTTTGCAAGGGAAGGCAAACTTTTTACGTCGATTCATCCCCAATTATGTTGAATTAACGAAAGGTTTTACTCGACTTCTTAAAAAGAGTCACAATTTTGTATGGGACGACACTGCCAACAAAGCCTTTGAAGATTTGAAACTAGCCTTAACCCATACACCACTTTTATTTCCACATGATTATAGTCGGGATTATTTCTTATACTTAGTTGCTTCAGATTCTACCATCATTATGGTTCTAGTCCAAGAGGATGATTCACATGATGAACATGTTATCTACTATTTGATTCGGAGTCTCACGACCACCGAAACCAAATACATGCATGTGGAGAAACTCGCCTTGGCAACTGTTCAAGTTGTGAAACATTTTCGTCAGTACATATTATTGCACAAAACCACAATCATTTCCAATTGAAACACCATGCAACACATCCTTACTCGACAATTGTTGGGGGGTGAATACTCCAAATGGATAGTTATTCTCCAAGAGTTTGATTTGGAGTTTGAGTGAGCCAAGTCAAAGAAATCTTTGGTTTTTGTCGAGTTGATATGTGACCTTTCCTCTACTGAGACAGAAATTGTGGCAAAAGATTCCTTTCTTGATGAGTCTCTCTTTCTGATCAGTTTTGAATACATATGGTATGGATACATTATCATTTATCTCCAAACCCAAACTTTCCAGCTTGATATTTCTAGTGTAGATCGTCATTGCATTCGGTATCAAGCCCATCAATATATTATTCTTGGTGATACCCTTTACCGTCATGGTATTGATTCCATATTTTGACATTGTCTAACCTATGAGTAAGCTGAGAAAGATTTGAATGATTGTCATTCTGGAGCATATGGTAGTCATATGTCTGGGTATGCCACTACCCAAAATATCTTGCGAGCTGGTTACTTCTGGCCTTCATTGTTTAAGGATTGTATTTTTGTCATTAAGAAATGCCACGCTTTTCAAATGTATAGCAATAAGATCTAATATCATCATGCTCCTCTTTACCTTGTAGTTTCCATTGGTCCATTCACTAAATGGGGCATTGACTTCATGAAATGTAACCCTCACTCGACCGAGGGGCATGGATACATCATCCTAGCCAGGGATTATTTCACTAAATGGATTGAGGCGATGCCTACATTTGATAATACAGGAAAAACTGCAACGTTGTTCATATTCAATCATATCGTTACTAGGTTTGGTGTCCCTCAAGCCATCATCACTGACTATGGTAGTCATTTTTGCAATTTCATGATGTTTGAACTTACTGAGAAGTTAGGTCTTCGACATGAAAACTCAACACCTTCCTATCCACATGCCAATGGCCAGGTTGAAGCAATCAACAAAGTTCTCAGAACTATGCTTCGATGGATGGTAGGAATTCACAAGTAAATTTGGCACTCGATGCTCTTCTCAACATTATGGGCCTATCAGACATTCATTAAATCTGCCACAGGGTTCACACCTTTCCAATTAGTATATGGTATCGAAGTTATTCCATCGATTGAATGTGAAATCCCATCTTTGAAACTAGTTTTCGAACTTCTCCCCAACACCTCAGATGAAGAGGAACGTCTCTTGTATTTGATGAAATTAGAAGAGACTCGTTGTGATGCCACCTTAGTCATTGAAACTCAGAAGAAGCATGTCAAAGCTCAATATGACAAGCATGTCAAACCATGTGTTTTTTCTGAGGGTGATTTGGTTCTTTTTTACGAACAAGATCGGGACTTATTAGGGGCCGGTAAATTCGAGCCCATGTGGTGTGGCCCTTATATTTTGAAGTGGGTGTCAAAGAAAGGGGATTATGATTTGATATATTATGATGGAATTCCTTTGAGTGAACCCATAAATGGGATTTACTTGAAGAAGTATTGTGCTTAAATTATTTTTGCATGAGTTTTGTGTATTTTTAGTGTATCATACTCTAGTGTGCTTTTTTGTTTTTGTTCTGCCTTCTATCTGCTTACCTTTCATTGTTCCTAGTTTCCAGATGTCGATGTCTTCACTACCCTATATCGGATTTGTTGATGGTGATAGTCGCAGTACTCAAAACCTAGTGTCTGTTGCATGGGCAATCTATGCACCTACCGATGAGTTGATCAGTATACACAGTGTTTGTCTTGGTCATGCAACTAATAATATTGTGGAATATAGTGCACTTATCGAGTTGTTAACTAACGCCATTTCATTTGGTATATGTCATCTTATTGTACGAATTGATTCACAGTTAGTAGTACTGCAATTGAGTAACATTTATTCCATCTGAAGTCCTACTTTGTTACAGGTATATTTAAGAATTCGCCTCTTGGAAAGACATTTTGATTATATTGAGTATCAGCGTATTCCTAGATGTCTAAACACATTGACATATGAATTGGATAATTATGTGTTAGACATACATTTGAGACATTTATAAACCCAAACACACATTTTAATAAGACAAGTAAGTCGGTAGGAACTTTATATTAATACGACAAAAGTTACAAAAAGTGTTTATCCAAAGACCAAAATATCAAAATAGTGAAGCTCGTGGCTTCATATACAAAAGCATCAAGGATGTTACTCGTTGTAACAAACAACTGCCCATGCCACTCTATGGAGCATTCAACCAATAGATGTTGATACGCCAACTGTATGGCATTGGTAGTGCCGAGAAAGTTCGTCCACTGTGGAATCAAGGATGTTCATGATTAATCCCTCTAGGTTATACTCAATCACCTCAAGATCCAAAGTAGCCACTCCTACCACACCACCTCTCTCTCCTCGCCTCTGAATGGGATATGATCTCGAAGGATGATAAGGCATGACATCTACATTATTGAGAGCACTTTATTAGTCTTGGATAAATGACAAAAAAACATTTTATAATTAAAATATCAAAAAACATCATATAATGAAAATTTCCTTCTTACCTATGTCTCCCCACTATGATCCCTTGAGTAGAGCTAAGTAAGGATCCCCACGGAATTTAGTCCCGACATTAGCATAGTCCTCCACCATGATTAGTTGATTTCTCAGCCGCTGGAAGAAAACCTCGTCATATTTGAGGATAAGCACGCCACTGTGACGAGCCATCAAATCCACCCATCGTTTCATCCGTGGATATTTTGGAGTAGGTATTCCCCACTCCACCTGTAGACGTAAGACGGGGACCCTCTCTAGGAAGAAGGATACTAAAATGGATCCATAACCAAATTGTTTCAACCAACCATTCTGACACTTTGTCAAGTGCTTTTTCATGTTCTTCAAGAGACCCTCACACCAGTTAAATACCTGGGGCTCCATACACTCTATGGCATACTGAAAGTGGCTTTGCAAATCCATGTGGGGATCCCCACTCTCTACCATCCTAGTGATAGTATAGATCATGGTTCTCAATGCTAAATCCTGAACACCCCTAATGGAAACCTTGCCACTATATTTTTTTGTACTTGGCACACAATGGTGTGAAACATAGTAATCCATGGGTTCTCCTCCACCCTTGCTTCCCGAGAGTGATACCCGAGAGCCTCAACGAGATAACCCCGTCAGAAAGTAAATATCATCTCTCTCCAAGATGAGTGTATGCACACCCACATGAAAGGCTTGTTCATTTACATCCCACATGTGGAGTAGATACTCCAACAATCTCAGTTAGGCTATCATGCCCTGAATTTCGAAGAATTTGAGTAAACCACACTCCTGGAGTGTCATCACTGTGCTTGGGTCATTCCCGCAAAAGTAGTATTTTTCCTCATTCTCTCGTTCCCTCCACTCGAGTATTTTGAATGAGGAAAACCTGCCAAGTAACATCAAAAGATGATTAGAGTCATAATAAATCAATTTTTGGAAGTTTTCCTAACTCATTTTTTCTTTTCAAAAATTGAGTTGCAGTCGTTGCAATGCATTGCTTTTGTGCAAAGCGACGTCGTCACACCCTGGCTTTGTGTTCCCTGCAATGATTTGAGATCATTGCAGATCATGATACTGTGAGCCTACGACAATCTCAAAGCGCAGTCACCTCCAAACAATAGACCTAAACTCAAAATTAAACCAATAAAAATGAAATTTTAAACCATGAAAAGAGAAAGGGGCAAGAGATTACCTTTTTTGATGGAATTAGTTTGTGAAATAATCCACCAGGCTCTCCAGAATCGACGCTTGAAATTTGGAAGAAAATGAGGGTTTTGGGCACTATTTGGGTGAAATTGCAAAATGAAATGGTAAATGAGTTGTTTAGACCTATTTTATTACTTTTTACCATATTTTATTGCAAAATTAAATTATTTTTTGTATTTCACCTATGCCCTAAAGTCTAACCAACTTCACAAAGTGTTTTCTATTACAGATTGAAAGATCTAAGGATGAGACGTTTGACAGGGATCCATCATTTTTTGTTGTTTTGTGTGTTTTTCTTATGTATAGATGCTTTTAGGGTTTTTTAGGAAAAACTTCAAGCACGGTCTTAATTCTTTCTCACACTCGTGAAACCATGAGAATGCAATCGAGTAACATTTTATCGTTTTTTTCGAACTCACATAGGTAATATGAAAAACGAACCCTATGGAGTATCCTTTAAGCTCTTTTCAAGCTCCTTCAACAAGAAAAGATAGCCGAGTGACCTTGTTTTTTTCATGCTCGTAAAATTACTTGAAGAAAACGTCTGATGAGCGGTAGATTATCTCTTTTTCAGTCTCGTTAGACTAACTTACAAAAAAGGGCATTATGGAGTTCTCTTTAAGTGTTTTTTAGACTCTCTAAACATGAAAAACACCTGAGTTTTCTTTCTTTGGACTCATAAAACAAACATCAAAAGGCCCATATGGGATCAAACCACTCCTTCTTAGGGTTCGTTAAACATACTCCGAGGGACTCGTTCGAAGGATGAGCTTACATTACAATCATATGTTATCCTCCTCAAGATTACGTAAAAATAAAGAGGTACTCGCCAGAAATGATGGGGGGGAATTGGGAAAGAAATGTGTATATGTATCTGTGTTAGTGGCAGTAAAAGTCGCTCTTGAACATGACACCCCCCTTCATCACTGTATCCGAGTTGGGATATCCATTTGTCTCTCGTTTGAACATCCACAAGTTCATATGTTGGGTCCTCCTTAAGTCAACGCTGCCAAGACAATTGTCGTGTCGTTCATATGTTCAAGAGAAGTCCAACCTAAACAATACTTCTATCGAGTCAGCTATCTCCAATTATAATTTTTCTACCATGTAGGCCTTCCCTGAGTCAGTACTGAATCACTTCATACTCTAATCTACTTCAAATATGTTACATATTTTGTGTCATTGATGGGAGATACATTAAGACCTCCTATGACGAATCTTTTCCTGTCGACTTCAACTCATTATCCAGGAACAAGACTTAGAAATCATTTAGTACCTTGGAGCCTACATGCCTCAATGGCAGGTTTTCTCACTTTCAACAGTGGGGTCACATCATTGACCCCTGATTGGAAGATTCCATTGAGCGTTCGACTTCAAATCATTCATTCACATTCGTTGGATTGTACTAGAGTACCTTGGGAGTCATTGACATCAATGGTGATTTCCCTTGCACTTGTTAATAGTTTTCATTAATGACTGGTAATCAAGTGGTTTCTACCATGTTCAACTTCAATACCTATAATCACATGGCTAGATTCGTACTTAGAGAGGATGGAAATGAAGACCATGGATCTCACCATATCAGTCCAAGTTGCGACGGAGTATTCATGAGCTTGTACTGACACATAGATCATGTTGGGATTTGGTGACAATGAATTCCTCCAAGGATGGATTTGGATCCTATTATTCTGCATTGGTTGCAACTAAATAGACCAAGTTAGAATATGGATAGGGATTGCATTCAATAATTAGTTTCTTGTGTAAATGTATATAAATTCATGAAAGCTCGTAGAGGTAGATACGACAGAGTGAGAGGAATGAGAGAACTTGCAACCCTGTTTTAATCTCCATGATATGAATAATAAGATAATCGATGCCTATGCTTGGTGGACGTATCCCAACGTTTGGGTGAACCACATGAAATCCATGTGTTTCTTATATGTGTGATTGTTAATTATCATATGTTAATTGTGTTTTCCTCATTTGCAATTCCAACTAGTGGTATCAGAGCTGGTTAGAGGAGAAGTGTCGAGGGCGACAAATTTCGAAGGAGCAGCAGCATCTATGTGAGGTGCGTCGATTTCTACATCGTCACAGGTCCCTCCTCTGAAAGGGTGTGACGTCATACTAGACAAACTTATCACGTGTGTGAAAGCCTGAAATCGTCATGGTCCAGCCATGTGATACAGTGTGACAACCCTTCAAGATAGTCGCACTCAAATTGTATCAAGACCTGCGATGGCTCCCTAAAACTCTGTAGGTAAAGAAACATCTGCATGATTTTCTTCTTGGAAAATTTAAGGTATGTTCTTTGGAAAAGTAAAGGTCAAGAAATTAATTTAAAAATAGTGTTTTTAAATTAAAAAGTGTAATTCACGTGGGTGGATCTGTTTTAAAAGGTTTTTTATGGAGTGAAAATTTTAAGGAATAAAGTAAATTAAAAAGGTTTTATGGAATATATAAATTTTTAATATTTTAAACCTTTTTTGTGGTTATCATTTAACCTTATTTATTAAGGATCCACATTTAACCTTATTTATTATTCCTCCACATTTAAAAGGGTTTTATAAGCAGTGGGTATTAGGAGATTTTGTGCTAATGGATAAGATGCAGAGTTCGAAGTTTGAAGTTGAAAAGTTCAGTGGTAAAAGAAACTTTGAGCACTGGAAGCTCAAGATGCGGGATTTACTGGTGCAACAAGGGTTGCAAAAAGCATTGGCAGAAAAGTCAAAGAAACCAACAGCCATGACGAATGAGGAATGGGAAAATCTAGATTCAAAAACTCTTAGTACCATTCGTTTATGTCTGGTGGATGATGTTGTGTTTAATATCGTAGGAGAGGATACAACATCAGGCTTATGGAGCAAGTTGGAAATTCTATATATGACGAATTCCTTGATGAGTAGAATCTACTTGAAGAGACAGTTGTACATTTTGCGGATGAAAGAAGGTACAAAAGTTGTTGACCATTTAAATACCTTCAATACCCTTATAGTTCAATTGAATAGTATGGAAATTAAATTCGAAGATGAAGATAAGGCTATTACACTATTGTGTTTGTTGCATGAGTCTTGGAATAATGTAGTCACCTCTATTAGCTTTAGCTCAATAGATGTTTTAGATTATGACTCTGTTGTGGGTGCTTTGTTGGCTAAGGAGATGAGGAGAAAATATAGTCAAGAAACCTCGACTTCAGAGGTGATGCTAGTCAGAGGTCGAACTAAAGAGCAGAATGAGAGAATTTTTTCTCGATCTAAGTCAAGACATAGAAAGGGTAAAGCAAAATGTTGGTACTGTGGAAAAATAGGGCATCTCAAGAAAGATTGTTGGAAGAGAAAGGAATCTGAGGAAAACTCTACGAAGGAAGAAAATTTGGCTGTAACAAATTCAGGTATGATTGATCAAGTTTTATCCGTTTCCAGTAATTTACAATATCAAGAAGAATGGAAGTTAGATTCAGGTGCCTCCCACCACATGTTCTCACATAGAAATTGGTTCATTTCTTACCAATCTATTGATGAGGGTGTAGTGTTTATGGGAAATGGTATTCCATGTAAAACTATTGGGGTTGGCAGTATTAGAATGAGAATGTTCGATGGTATTGTTAGGGAATTAACGGATGTTAGATATGTACCTGAACTTAAATCAAATTTGATTTCATTGGGAGTGTTGGATTCTTGTGGATATAAGTATACAAGTCAAGGTGGAGCACTCACATTGTCGAAAGGTAGTTTAGTAGTGATGAAGGCAACAAAGGTTGATAACCTTTATAATCTGGAAGGGAGTACTGAAGTAGCATCTGAAGTGACAGATGTATCTTCTTGTTTATGGAAGAAGCATCAACATCATAAGAGAAAGAAAGAATTGCAGGTACTGATAAGCGGTAAATCATTTCCAGACTTAAAATCTTTGTTTCTGAATTCCTGCTTGTTTTATATCTCTACAAGTTATGATAGTGGTATAAAGGGATGTTGTGTGTGGGATCCTACTTCTCACAAGGTCATCATTTATAGAGATATAGTATGTATGAAACAACCAAAAGGGTTGATTCAAGATCACAACGGTAAATTTGTTTGCATGCTAGATAATTCATTGTATGGCCTATTGGTACCCAGGCAAATATACAAGAGGTTTGAATCCTTCATAGTGAGTCATAATTTTTCAAAGGGTAGAAATGACTATACATTTTATAGTACATTCATAGTCTTGATGTTATTTGTTGATGATATGCTCGATGTAAGCTGAAGCATGGATAAAATCAGTAAGAAAATGACTCAGGTAGACATGACAATTCAAATGAGGGATCAAGGAGCAGAAAAACAAACTATGCGCATGGAAGTACACAAAGATGGTAATGGTAAGTTGTGGTTGGAGTTCAGTATGAACATTGTAAAACCAGTTTGTATCCCTCTTGATTTCCATTATAAGTTTTCTTCAAGCATAGGTCATGTCTATAAAGAAGAAAATGTTATGTCTCGTGTAAGTTCAGTAGGAGGTCTGTTGTATGTGATGCAATGGTTAATACCAGATGTTTCACATGCTAATGATGTTGTCAGATACGTGACAGATTCAGGTGTTGCAGTGAAATGGGTGCTTCAGCATTTAAGAAGCACAAATGTCACCTATAATGGTTACACTGAGATGGTCTGTGATAATTGTAATGTATATTGTAATACAGGTGTCTTGGATAGAAGGAGATATATCACTAAATATGTCTCACAACACAAATGTGGAAGACATGTTGGAGGTGGAGTGACCCCTCAGGAAATCCAAACTCGTGCAAGTCATAGAGGCGAGAAAACCAGTTTTATTAGAGAAGTTGCAGTGGTGCCTGGCTTCTCTTGGCTTGCAGAAAAGGTGATGAACAAAAGGAAGGAGCAAGGTAGCATGTTAATTGTTGTCAAGGTGGAGATTGTTGGGATTTAGTGACAACGAATTCCTTCAAGGATGGATTTGGATCCTATTATTCTGCATTGGTTGCAACTAAATAGACCAAGTTAGAACATGGATAGGGATTGCATTTAATAATCAGTTTATTGTGTAAATGTATATATATTCATGTAAGTCCGTAGAGGCAGATACGACAGAGTGAGAGGAATGAGAGAACTTGCAAGTTTGTTGTAATCTTCATGATCTGAATAATAAGAACAAAGATGCCTATGATTGGTGGACGTATCCCAACGTTTGGGTGAACTACATGAAATCCCTATGTTTCTTATCTGTGTGATTGTTAATTATCATATGTGAATTATGTTTTCCACATTTGCAATTCCAACAAATCCACTATGTATGTCTCATGGCTATGTCTGAATTTGAATTCTTTAAAGATCTTAGGTCCATAGTGTATTTCTCGTGACTATGTTGAATCATAATGACATGGATCCACAGTGTATGTTTAGTGGCCATAAATCACTTGACACTTATGATTAGAGTCACTTATAGTCTGAGTATGGCAATGTCTACCTCAGAATATGGTATATTATTATGCAGATGCTTGATTGTTTGCAGGTTCCCGACCGATGCGCTCCCTGCTTTCGACACACACATTCTACAAAGTATTTCAGTTGTCATGGGTTCCAACTTCATACTTTGGGGGGCACTCTATTACACATTATTTTGGTCACCCTAGTGATCAACTGACAACATGTGCATAACTCACTTCTATGTTTCCTGAAAACATTAAAAGAGACTTTCTCCATGAGAAAAGTGGTTTTCCTTTTCTTCCTTAAAAACTATGTCAAATGAGATCGTCACACCCTAATCTATACTTGGGGTGCGATGATGCTTGAGCGTAAAATGTTGCACCAAAGATGTATTTTGATGTCATCACAGGATGCCTGTGCATAGGGTGTGATGATGCTTAAACAAAGGAAAAGTGAAATTCACAAATGTTCTAGAAGGGAATCTTTTAAAAGATTAGGTGGCCTCCGATCAGTTTGGATCTTACTCGCTTCTTTGATTTAGTGGGATCATCCTAATATCTTCACCCATCCCTCTTTCACCCTATATAAAGAGGGATCTCTTATGGAAAAGGTTAAGGTTTGCAAAGGCTTGCTTATACATGAACAGTTATGCTATAGATTATACTTGAGATAGCTTTGCTTTAGCTCTCTAAATCAGATTGTGGATCTTCTTCATCAAAGGAATTAGAGAAAATGTGTGTGTGTTGAAGAAAAGGATGATTGGGAGGGACCTTGCAACATCAAGGCATGGGTTGTATTCTCCACTTCCATTTTAATATAATGCAGCAATACATTTCTTCCCTATAAAAGTGTCTTGAATTTTATTGTATAACTCCTTGATCTTATACATAGAATTCATTGGAATATATGTATATCTTTGTTCTCTCTCTTTGTTGGTTTGTGCTTCTTAAACAGGTTCACCATCCCGCTAATCCAAATATGGAGTGACAAGGACGACACTAGCAAGGATCAAGCATCATTTAAAAGGTATGTCACTTGTCCATCTCTGAATTAGTTTATATGACAATTAAGTCTAAGGTGAAGTTTGTACTCTGTCTTGTTTTGTTCTAGCTTCCTTTGCAATTTAGGGAGATTAGTTTGTGTCTGCACTTACCGATTTGTCCGATAACAGAGGTTATTGTTGCTAAAGGTCCTTAAAATGACTTTACTCCAACTCTCAATGATGAAAATAAAAGATGTAATTTCAATGAAATACATGTTAAACTATTGTTCTTCAATTCTTAACCGAGTTAAATTTACTTTCATCTTTTATGATAGAAATTACTTTAGAAACCAAATGCAAATAATTTGTTCTATTTGAGCCCAAGTGGTTAGCTCAGTTGGTTGTCACCAATGATGTTGGGAATTTGGCTAGTTTTGTGCCAACAGTTGTATGGTTTGAATACCCCCTGCATGAGGTGCACTATTCTATGCTAAAAAATTTACTAGGGTTGTCGTACATGAATTTGGGGAAGCATCCCTTGGGTTTCCCCATGAGGTTTTCCTTGGAAAACAATTGTTCAGTTTTATTAGGGAAGGAGAAAGTTTCATTTATTGTATCATTATTACATCTAAACTTGGCCATGAAGTATCTATAAAAATATTGCTCAGGGGGATTTAAAAGGAGGGAAGAAGGGAAGTAATGGGAATAGTGGAAACATTTCCTATCTAAATAGAACATTTTCTACATGAAGAACAAAATATAGTCATAATTCATAACAAGCTTGAACTTGAAAAGGTGGACTATGGAAGACTTACAAGTTACAAGTACAACAATGTCAAAAAAATGTCAAACAACTAACCATGGAGAAATAAGAGGGAATGGAAGTATAAAAACAATATCCACTAGTAATATACAAACAAAAGAAAACGTGAGAAAAACAATTTCCTAGCTTTAGAAAGGTGCATGTATTTAGCCATTTAAAAATACTAATGCAAATTACAAAAATCCTTTAAGAACATTTCCAATGCCTCTTTTCCAATATTCCCTTCCAAGGTGTTATGACACAAGTCATCTTATTACTCGCAGATTTTAAAAGAGGAAGAATTACTTACTACAATACAAGATGTGAGATGGTAAATTGTCTGGTATAGATGGTCTTCCCCTTGAGTTTTACAAGAAACTATAGCCTGTAACCAGATTTGGGTTGCTAAGAATGTGTCAGGAATATTCAAAGGTAAAGAGTATCAGTGAAAAGGTGTAGACAAGAATGCACAAGATCTTCCCTAAGGAAACAAAATGGGTCATGGTGGGTGGGTGGATACTAATCACATTGCTCCATGTATCCTATAATGCTCTAGCCAAAAAATTTAAATCTATTACTGGAAGGATTATGTGACAGGAAATGGAACAAGGAGAAATGGATCCCATTAGTAAAATGGAAGAGGCTAGCCAAACAAAAGTTTAAAGGTCATTGGGAGATCAAAAATCCACATTTGTTTGGGAATACATTAGCATAAAAAAAATATCTTTGGAGATTAATTACTGCAAATTGTTACTAGTAATTGATCATGGTGAAAAATTACATAGAGACAAAATCTATAGAATCCTGGAGTAAAGACTATTATAGCCCAAAATTTCACACATATGCATTTGTTTTATGGCCTACCTTTCCCTTTGGCTTACAAAATCAAAATCCCACCTTGCCTTATCCAAGTCATCTAAAAAACATGACTTTTGAACATATATGTGGGTTTCCTTTGAGAAACACATGAAAATCCGCGCCTTTATAGTGTGCGACCCATGGATGCCCTAAAAAATAATGAAAAACAAAATAATTCCAATATTTCAGGCGGATTTTTCGGTTGGGCTCGTTTCCCAACATCCCCAAGCCTGTACAAAATGGATTGCAACCTCCCCAACCCCTTTGGGAGAGTATAAAGTCACCTTTGGGGGCAAGGATGAGGACAAGTATGATGGTTTATGCTGAGAAAATTGAGCAATATTACCTTCCCCTTCATCCTTCGAGAAGTTTTCCCCCAACCTGGAAACTCCTTTTCCAGACTTACTTCCTCTCGTATATAGTCATAAGGTGTGCTCCTATCCTTATCAAACTATATGAGGAAGAGTTTCATTGAGTTGATTCTTGAATGACTTCAGGAGGAACTTAGGTGATTGGTTCTGAAGCGGTGCCAGAAATGGATTTAGGTTGTAACTAACTCTCTTATTTCGTTGATTAATCAAAGAGTTTTCTTTCCTTCCAATATTGTGTTCATTTGTTTCATTGCAATCTGATATGTTCATGTTTTTTCATATATACTTTGAAGTATACCTTTGATATAGGCCACTGTGGACTCTGATCAAACTTCTTCATTAACAGAGGAGGATGATCTTTTTCCGGAGCCTATCTGGGCTCAAAATTCTTCAAATTCCCAAGAGTATCTTGACATTGTCTTTCCATCGGACAAAGCTATCATTGAGGTAGTAACTAGAGTTGAAAGGCCCTGGGACGATATGCATCAAAGATCATATTTCCTCCCTGAGATCAGTTGTATGGAAAAGGGAGAATTTAAGTCAGTTGTGAGTAGGAGTGTCAATTAGACGGTGAACCCCTTCGCTAGACGGGGTGTCTACACCAAGGGGAACATGGAAAATATCTCAAAAACTATCCCGATTAATGATAGAATACTGAGAGAGGGAGGGTGAATCTGTATAAGCACTTTATACCACTTTTAACCACAATATATATTCTTTCTCTTTATCAACAATGTTCAACAATTTATCATCAATGTATCATCTATGATTGCATTCAATATATATATATATATATATCATAAGAAACATCACATCAAGAACACGGTACACTAGTCTTTACGTGGAAACCCAAATCGGAGAAAACCACATAATGATTTCTTATATATATCAAGAATTCATTCATATGAAGCACCAACTTCCCAATTCTCCATTTGCAACTGGAAGGAGGATACAACCCCTTATTTATAGGCTCCAACCTGAAGGAAGCTACAACTCCTTGAATTCTCTGGCTCCAACCAGAAGGAGGATACAACCCCTTGGGTTCTTCGGCTCCAACCGGAAGGTGGCTACAACCACCTAGTTATCAGGCTCCAACATGAAGGAGGCTCCAACTCCCTAATTCTCCACCTCCAACTAGAAGGAGGCTACAACCCACTTTCCTTGCCCTGTCCTGCTACCCTAAAATATAAGTGTAGACCAACTGTCACTACCACAATCACTCCCACTGTCACTATCACATCAACCACTAACAACCTGTCTAACCAATCGTTGTCTCATCCATGAAACCATATCCACTCTCATATGCATGAAACTCGTGCCAAAATCACCAAAAGAATATCTCAAACCATATGCTTAATAACACCAACACATGTGTTACGGAAATATTCCCCTATGGACAAGTGAACTTTCCCTTGAATTATAGACCCCTAACACCAAGACAGAAAAACAGAAGTGGAAACTAACATCCCTTTGAATTTATTTTAACTAATCAGAAAGAGAGAGAGAGGGAGAAAAGGTGTGATGCACTTAGTTTCAAAGTTTGTCCTCGATTCTTCCAAGCCGGGCTCGATCTCCAAACTCCTTAGAGAAACTTGATACCTGTAATTCAATAGACAACAAAGAGAGACATTGAACTATTACTCTACAAGATTAGATCAAACAAATTCATCTACAAATATTGAAGAAACAGTAGACAAGCACATGCAAGAATACACAAGCTTGAAGGAAATAGGCCAAGTATATTAAAATGAGAACCCAAAGAGAATACTCACAAACATGGATGATGATGCAATACTCCTCTAAGATCTTCTTGTCTAGACCCTTGCATGAATCCCAAGATCATAAGTTTGATATATGTGTTTGTCTCTTTTTTCCCCTTATCCATGGAAATCCCTCATTATATCGGATTTGTAGGCTTAACCACCATGGAGAAGATCACTCACTAGATCCACTAAAATGGGATCTCCAAGATTTTTAGGGAGAAAATATCTCTCAAGGATTTTAAGGAAGAAATATCTCTCAAGATCCACCAAATTAAGATTTTGGTTTGAGAAAATATCTTAACCATCCATGAGATTCTCAACCTCTCCTTGAGATTAGGAAACTAATTGTGAGGTGGATTCTCACACTAAATTAATTTCTTTTTTGTGAATATTAATAAATAATTCATGTGCACATAGTATTTTGACCTTCATACAATATAATTCTCCTCCACATTGACTAAGGATTGTGACAAATGTTCTTTCCTGGTGTCAAGGTGTATGTGACACTTTTGTGACACTTAGAGCGAGGTACTTAAGTGTGGCATTTTGATGTGTAACAGATTTCCCCCTAAAGTGTGAGGTCGGAAGAGAAACTGATGGTCAAAACACTTTACAATTCTTCAATGCAAGGGTGTGGAGTTGGAGAACCTGGAAGAAGCTGCAAACAACCATCAAATAGTATTAATATATGTTCCATTTCTGAGGAAGGCATACCTATGCTCGGAATACAAGATGACTCAAATCACGACCGCGGACCAATACACTGCAGATCCATGAAAAATATTGACTAAGGATATGGCCACTAGATATACAATGTGGATCCATATCTCCATGACATCAACTGATCGTAGCCATCAAAAATACACAGTGGAGCTACGAGATGATAAAATATAGCCATGGACCAATACAATGTGGATCTATGTGACAGTATATATATCATCATGTTCAAATGATCTCCTTCGCAACCTGGGAAAAGCAAATAATAGAGTGAACGCTCAACCCAGTGTCTTCGTCCCAATCCTGATATGGTATGAATCTAGCCATGTGAATAGATGATTTGATGTCGAACATGGTAGAAACCACTTGATTACCGATATTGAGGTAAACCATTAACAAGTGCGAGGGAAATCACCAATGATGTCAATGACTCCCAAGGTACACTGGTACATTCCAACGAATGTGAATAAATGGTCTGAGGTCGAACATTCATGGAATCATTCGATCAGAGGTCAATGATGTAAACCTATTGTCGGAAGCGAGGAGGCCTACCATTGAGGCATGCAGGTCCCAAGGTACTAATAGGTTTCTAAGTTTAATTCCTGGATGATGTGTTGAAGTCAATAGGAAAAGACTCGTCAAAGGAGGGCCTTGATGTATCCCCCATCATCAACACGAAACTAACACATGAAAGTGATGTAAGATGGTGAATCGAATGAGTATGGAATGACACAAGAAATGGAATCTGGAAATATTGCAGATGGATGGTTTTAAGTGAAACTTCCCTTGAACATGATGAGGCACGACAACTAACTTGGCATCATTGACTTGATGAGTACCAAGAATGTAATGTGACAACAATAAGAGAACTCTTCGACTAGATGAAAAAGTATGGAAACACATGGAATCGGTATGACTCAGAGACCAGCGGATTACCCAACTGTAACACAAGACGCAAAAAAGTGCCATGTTCAAGGGAGACAATATTTTCCATAAAGGATTCCCAAAAACTTGACCCACTTCCTTCAATTTTTCCCCCACCCAGATAGATAAGTACCTCTTTTTCATTTAATGAGCTTGAGGAGGGTAACACATGCTTGATATAACTCACCTTCAGTAAGTTACTCTTCCTTTTTTTAATGAAATGGAAGAAGTAAGGATTCGCTCCCATATGGATCCTTCAATGTGTAGTTTAGTGAGTCCAAAGAAGGAAAAATCGGTAGTTTTTCATGTTTAGAGAGTCTGAAAAGAACTTAAAGGCAAATCCATGGATGACTTTTTTCGTAAATTTAGTCTCCCAAGCCCGAAAAAAGTGTAAAACAATACAGGGAGAACTCTTCTAATCATGCTTGATTTGAGTGTTCCTTTTTCATAATTAGTCTCATGAGGCTGAAAAGAGATAAACTATCACTCGAAAGATGCCCTTTCAAACCTTTCAACAAGTGTGAAAGGAAGCAAGATCACTCGACAATCTTTTAATGTTTAGAGAGTCTAAAAAAATATTAAAGGAGACTCCAAAGATTTCCTTTTTCGTATAACCTTTACGAGTCCGAAAAAGTGATAAAAGTATACTCGGTCACATTCTAATGTATTTACAAGCACGAGAAAGAAAAAAGACTAAGCTCGGTACCTTATTCTCGTGTATTTACGAGCACGAGAAAGAACAAAGGCTAAGCTCGTTCTAGAAAAAGACTACTATGTTACGATGGGAATGACCTTCGAACGAGAATCACTCCTAGCAGTTTGTCTCTCTAGAGGTATTTTTCCCCCAGCTCCTTTGGCAGAAGTTGGTGGTTTTTCTCCAGCATGATGTCCAGTGGCTGGAGACCTACCTCTCAAGCGTCATTTCCTCTGGTGACTCTTCTTCTTTCCTCGTTTAGGTTTTTAGTTACTAATGGAAACATTTTCACTAGGCGGAGAAAAAGAAGGCTCAAGTACTCGATTCAGAGTGAGAAGTGATTGTAATGGAGAGGGGTCTATTTCATTTTTTAACGAACTTGATAGAGATAATGAATGATGCTCGTCAAGACCAGGTACTACCAAAGGATGAGATGAATCGAAGGATTGTCGTACCTGAGTCAAAATCATGTTTAAGGTAGCAACCTCCGCGGTGGGAGGAGTAGGCAGAGGAAAAACCCCCATGAGCGAGGAATCCTTGAGAAGACCTACACCTACACTCTCAAAATTATTTTGTCTTAGAAAAGGGACATTATTTGTTGCGACATTGTTGAAATCTGGAGTTGTATACTAAAATTGGTCAACAATGATAATCTTTCCTTGATGGGAAAATCGTAAGATATGAAACACTGAAGATGAAATGGTAGTCATTGCATAGAACCAACTACAACCAAGTAACAAAATATAATCCAGGGGTACATCGACTACTTCGATATCAACCAAAATAGTCTTACCCTTCAAAGTCACAATGAAAGATTACAAGACTCCATGAGGTTGGAAACCATGTCCATCAAAAGCTTTCAGGGTGGTGGGGGATGGGGTAAGTTTAGGAGAACTAGGGGCTCTCCAACAAGGCAAATACATGACACAAGTCAAGGCTGCCTCATCCAAAATAGTACGATGGATGTTATTTCCACCAACCAAAACTTGAATTTGGAACGCTAAGTGGTGGGAGACTTTCTCCTTAAAATAATCCAGATTAAACATAATTAGGTTTGACTCCTCACGATCCATGGCTCAAATGGTTGACAACAGGGTTCTACTTTGACTTGGAAAATGTTGTAGAACTTCTAGGGTTGACATAGCACAAGGCACTTGTGCCAAATCTTCAATGATTTTGTATTTCTAGGCAGCGCAAGAATTAGGATTAAAAGTCATTTTTCGAATTACACTCTTGGGCGGGCGCATTGTTGCATCAGAAATCGGCTTCTCAATCCGAAGAGGATTGGAATATGGAGGAGGAGTAGAGTTAGAAGGTTGGTCGATAGCCTTCCCTTTAGTCTTATCACCTAGAGGAGTTTCATAGGTATTTGCATGAGTTGTGACATTAATCATCTTAAACATGTAAACCTCAGAGGAGCTTGTGGAAGCATCCCCATGGTGGGAATGACCTGGGTCAACTCCTTGCGAAGGGACAGAGTTTTGTGCAACCAGATATTGTTGTTGAATTGGTTGGGAGGTACCCTTCGAATATTTAGTGACAACCTCATGATGAGGCCATTCTTTCGTGTAGTGGTCTTCCTCACAAATCATACAAGGAGATTTAGGTTTCCTTTTTGGTTGAGTAACAACAGACTTAGGATTATCCTACTCATTAGAAGGTTTCTTGGATTTTCCCTTGTTTTTATTCTTACCTACTGGTTTCTGAGATGAAGTGGATTGGGCTGCATTCACCTCGGAGGTTTGAGCAGGAGCGGAAGTAGTTGTGGTGTTTGGAATGAAACTAGATTATAGAGCATGTCTTGACGGATAATTCGACGGACGAGGAGCATTAGTCATCAAATCATAAAGTGTGTTGGACTGGGAGTAAACTAAGTCCAAATACTATGCATGGCTAATAGCTTTCTCCTCAGTAACTATGTTTCCCATAGCAACATCGCTAGTAGGTGGGAGGCCATCAATCTCCACCTAGAAGTTGTGTAGGGATTCAGAAAGTGTAGAACCCACAATTACAAATAATTATAGAAGAACGTATTGAACTAAAATTGTCAAAAGGAACCAGTTGGAATAGGTGGGTGGCCACCAATATCCACTTGGATCATGAGTATATCAAGTTGGGTCTCTAGCTTATGTCTCTTGAGGATAATCACTCTTACATGCCCAAGAAACCCTCTATGGTGGAAGAAAAAAAATGGTGGACCAGAAGATTTTATTAACATGTTGTTTGAGCAAGATCTCACGCGACAGAGGGATAAAATGATGGAGAATTTTTCCCACATCCTTCAATGCCTGTCAATAGAAATAGGAGCATCTTCATCAAGTGACCACTTTGGAGGAAGCTCTCCCTTCAAGGTACAAGTTAATTTTGATATTCCCATATTTGAAGGTCAAATAGATAAGGATGCCTTATAAAAATGGTTAAATCTGCTAGAAGGTTATTTCTCTCTTCAAAAACATTTCAACATAGTAAGATCACCTTCTCACTCCTCAAGGCTCTCCCCCATGTCAAACATTGGTGGGAAACTTACTGGGATAAAAGTTCCACAGAGGAATCTGGAAAATATGGGGCCAAGCCCACTTGGGATTTTTTTGTGGATGCGGTCAAGGAACAATACTACCATGTTGATAACTATGAAGACCAGTACATGAGATGGACCACACTATGGAAAGAGAAGAGCCAAAAAGTGTCGGAGTTTACAAATACTTTCCATACCTTGCACACCAAGTTGGGTATCAAAGACTCTGAGCGACATTTGGTTCTTAAATACCATCCAAACCGAAATGGATTTCCTACACAGCTCATCATTGGGAGTTGCCTATCGATATGATGTAAAAATCGAGCAGAAATTTAGGCACCAGAACAAATGGGAGTTCAGGTCTACAAATACACAACAACCAAAGCATGGTAAAGTCGACCCTAACCAACAGCCTCCCAACAACCATTCCAATACACAAGAAAAGAAGGGTAAAGGAAAGACGAAGAATGACACTGGGAAGTTGTGCGACTTCCACAAAATCCCCTGTCATAACACTGATGAATGTCACTCAAAACAATCATTGGTGATTGAGGTCAAAGACAAGGAGCTGAACCTTGATTCATAATTTGATATAGAAAATACTGAAAACAGACAATTAATTGACGTAGACCCCACGACTATTTTCACAACCTTAACAATTCAACCAGAAGAACCAGTAGATCATGAAGAGGAGGAGCACCTCCTCCATTCACAGATGTGGGTGAAGGGGACCCAGTTGCATTTCATTGTTGATAGTGACAGCAAGGATAACATCATCTCAGTTGAGGTCATCAAACAGTTGGAGTTGTCGGCAACACCACACCCACAGCCATTCAACATCAGGTGGCTTCACCAAGGACAAGATCTATGTGTCAGCCAAAATTGTCACATGTCTTATGGCATCCAGCCCTTCAAGTATGAGGTAGTGTGTGATGTTTCCCCTCTTAATGTCTATGATGTTGTTTTGGGCCAACCATATATTTGGAAATGTCATGTTGTTTATGATTCTCGACCCCATAGTGTCATTATTACTCTGGGGGGTCAACTCTACAGGATACTAGAGGTAGTTCTGACTATTGTTCCACCAAAATAGTGTTGCAAGGTAATCTCTCATACTGAAAAATTCATCCTTTTCACAGTCTATTCAAAGGATGCGTAGAATGCCACTGTAACCATTGCATCCTCAACACCTTCTATCCAATAGAAGTAGATTGCAGAAGAGAAAGAAGATATTGTTTCTTCACCTATGATGGTGCCTACACAATGCTTTGTCAAGCCCAGAGACAACATATTAGTGGAACCGATTCAACCCCATCAACAATAGGTTCGTGACAACCTTCCACAGATCAAGCAGCACAACTTCTCCAACAAGCCATGCAGCTCACCAAGATTCAGATTCAGAAAATGCTTCCCCTAATCTAATCCAACTAGCTTATTTTGGAAGTTTTCATCTCAGTACATCTTTTTGTACTTCCAGGGTCGTTTTGGGGCCCTAAACAATGTTTTATTGGCCTGCAACAGTCAAATTGTAAACAAATTCATAATTTGATAGCATAATGTGTACTTCTCGAAATGACCTTTCCAATGGGCTATCACGTGCCTAAAACGGAGGTCGTATCCAAAAGTTACAACCCTGGGAAGTTGAGGTACCAACTTACCCTTCAGGGCCCACATAACTTTTGGTGTTTCATCTCCTAGGGTTAGGTTTTTGGATGTCTAGGGTTTGGGCATTCATGATTAATGTTAAAAAGGCCTCTGGAGCCTCATTGTAATCATTTTGCTCAGACGAATGCCTGTAGAAACCACATCTCTTCTCAGAGATAGCTACCACCATTCAAGCAAGTTGTTTTTCAGTTCTACAGTTTTACGGTTTCAGCCTATTTCATTTATTCAATAGAAGTTATTGTTCATTGGATATATGTTGTTGTTCTCCATATCTCTGTATTATTGTATTTAGTTTGTTATTTATTTCGTTCCGCTCATAAATCTAGATCAGTGGTATCAGAGCAGTTTGCTCTTCATTTATTTTTCTTCGTGCATGTCTCCGACAAGATCTGGGTACAAGAAGTTGGAACTCAAACCAGTCGAGCCTTTACAAGATCGATTGCGCCAAGCCCGACCACAAATCATGGGGGATGAGAAGAAAGATGATGGAGCGAGAGATCATTTTAAATTGTTTCTTGAGGAATCCCTTGCGCTACAAAGGAATGAAATGATGGACAACTTTGCACAAATCCTTCGGTGGATGCCCACAAGAGACGCATCTTCATCAAGCAGCCATGCAACCCCCTTCAAGGTACAAGTAAATTTTGATAATCCATTATTTGAAGTACTAATAGATGTGGATGTTGTAGATAAATGGATGAATCTACTCAAAGGGTATTTTTCGGTCCAAAATTTTTCCAATGGGGAAAAGATTACTTTTTCACTCCTCAAGGTTGTCCCCCATGTTAAGGACCAGTGGGATACTTACTCTGAGCAAAGGGATATAGAGGAATCTGCAATATTTTCCATCGCCCCCACATGGGATTCCTTTAGGGATGTCATTAAAGAAAAATACTACCTTGTTGGAAGCTATGAGGACAGGTGAAAAAGATGGACCATCCTGCATCTGGAAAGGGACCAGACAGTACCATATTTCACCAATATTTTCCATACCCTGTGCACCAAATTGGGTATCAAAGACTCTCAACAACGTCTAGTGCTCAAATACCGCAGTTGTATGCATAGATACATTCAAACAGAAATGGAATTTTTGGACATCGCATCATTGGGTACGACTTATATATATGTTGTCATGATCGACCAGAAATTTAAGCAGAAGGGGAGAGTTTGGATCTACAAACTCCTCACAATCGAAGCAGGGAAAAGGCGGCCCCAACCCACAAAACAAGGGACAAAGCAAAGATGGTCACTCTCAGGACAACCATTCCAAGCCACAACACAAGAAGGGTAATGAGAAGTCGAAGAAGGAGACGGGAAAGTGGTGTGAATACCATAAAATCCCTTGGCACAACACCGAAGAATGTCACTCCAAGCAGTCACTGGTGGTCGAGCTAAAATATTCTAAGTCAGAGACATATTCTAACTCTGAATCAAATCTAGAAGGAGTGAAGTGGATTATCGATGTCGAACCCAACAACACTGTCGCTACCACCAAATTCTAGCCAAGCAAACCAGAAGAACCAGAGGAAGAGGAATTCCTTTTTGACTCATATATGTGGGTAAAGGGAGCTCCATTTCATTTCATTGTTGATAGTGCCAGTCAGAAGAAATTGATCTCAGCAGAGGTCATCAAGCGGTTGGACCTATCGATGAAACCGCACCCGCATCCCTACACCATCGGATGGCTTCACCAAGGAAGAGATCTTTGCGTCAGATAACAATGTTGTCTGCCCTATGACATCAAGACTATCAAAGATGAGGCATTGTGTGATATTTCTTCCCTTCAAGTTTGTGATGTTCTTTTAGGACAAACATATATGTGGAAGCGATATGTTGTGTATGAGTCTAGACCCTGTAGTGTTATTATTACTTTGGGTAGACAATTGTACAGGATGCCATAGGTAGCGGTGCCTATCGTTATTTCTATAATCTCTACTAAGCAATGCAATAAGGTCATTTCACAGACCAAGAAGTTCGTCTTCTTTCCGATCCATGCTCACGATAAGAAGAAGGTGGTCACCACATCTGTGACCTCTACACAGAGCCTCTCTTTGCAATAGAAGCAAGTCAAAGGAAACGTGGAAGAGTACAAAGACATCTTCTCCTCACCAAAGGGGGTACCAACACACTGCCAATTCAAGCATCCAATTGATCTAACCCCTAGCGCACCTCTACCTAATTGACCATTTTATCACCGCTCACTAATGGAAAATGATGAAATCAAGCGTCGAATCCAAGAGCTTCTTCAAAAGGGGAACATTAGACCCAACTCCTCCCCTTGCGAAAACCTGATTGTATTGGTGCCAAAGAAAGACGACACATGGCGCCTATGCATTGATTACAAAGCATTAAACAAAATCACAGTCAAGAACCCGTACCCAATTCCCCGAATTGATGACCTTCTTGAACAACTCAAGAGGGCCAAGTTCTTCAACAAGATTGACCTAAAGTCTGGCTACCACCAGGTTCCCATCAAACCGACTGATGTATGGAAGACAACTTTCAAATCTAAATAAGGTCTCTTTGAATGGTTGGTCATGCTCTTTGGTCTAACAAATGCACCAACAACTTTCGTGACATTGATGGATGATGTATTGAGACCCTTCACCAACTCTTTTGTGGTGGTATATCTGGATGACATCTTCATCTTCAGCAGTACTTGGGAGGAGCACAT
Source organism: Picea glauca (assembly GCA_000966675.3). Classification (NCBI taxonomy): domain Eukaryota; kingdom Viridiplantae; phylum Streptophyta; class Pinopsida; order Pinales; family Pinaceae; genus Picea; species Picea glauca. The sequence goes on from JZKD02S1997997.1 coordinate 235,524, forward strand.
GCAACATATTCAACAGTTTTTTAGCCCTCTACAACAACACAATTTATATTCTAACTTGGAAAAATGCTCTTATGGAATGAATAGGGTCCAATACTTGGGCTACATTGTTGATGAACATGGGGTACACATGGATCTAGCTAAGATCCAATTCATTTGTGATTGGCCAGCCCCGACCACACTAACCAAGCTTCGGAGCTTATAGGGACTTGCCAACTTCTACCGACAATTCATGTTGGGATTCTCCCATATTGCATGGGCCCTCAACCAAGTGACCAAGAGAAATGGCAGGAAAAATTTCATGTGGGAGAAGTCACAACAACGATAATTTGATGATCTAAAGCATCACTTATGTCCAACTCCAATACTCTTCTTACCCGATCTACAACAATTGTTCGATATTGAGACTGATGCATCCGACTATGTTGTAGGCGCAATTCTCACTCAGCCACTGTCATCCAGTAGCATACCATAGTGAGACACTCTTAGATATTGTCTAAAATACCCCACATATGACAAGGAAATGTATTCCATTGTACAAGCTTGTCGTCAATGAAACATTACATTATGGGAAAAGAGATAGTCATCCACACTAATCATAAGCCTCTACAGTTCATACAAACACAAGGGAAGTTGCAGAACAATCGTCATTAGAAGTGGTACACATACCTGCAACAGTTCCATCTCATCATCAAGTATAAGACAAGGAGCACAAATCATGTCGTTGAATGCCTCAGTCGACATCCAGTGGTTGCACTCACCATCGTGCTCCATTCCTGTGGGCATGAGGCATCTGAGTGGCCCCAACTTTATCAGCAAGATCCTGACTTCGCCACCACCTATCATCTCTTAGGTGCAGGTGCGAATGTCACTGATTTTCACATTCATGAAGGATTTTTATGTCATATGGGCCACCTCTGTGTTCTTGCAAGCAGGCATGCAAATTTGATTTGGGAGGCTCACTACAGTTGGATGGCAGAACATTTGGGCACAGAGAAAACTGTGGTTGTTCAACAGAAACATTTTTATTGGCCAAAACTTTGACAGGAAATCGTTAAGTATATCAGATCTTGCACTGTCTATGCCATTTCCAAGACAACCCTTAAGAAGCAAGGCTTATACACCCCTCTTCCTACTCTCGAGAGGCCTTGGGAATCCATCTCAATGGATTACATGTCTGGTCTTTCATCCACCAAGCAAGGTAATGATTGTGTATTTGTGGTGGTTGATCGGTTTTCAGAGATGGCCATTCTCACAGCCTGCAATAAGAGCGCCACAGCGACAGATACTGCCAATATCGGTGTTAGCATCAGAAGTCACTCCTGGATTGCTTGCAGGAGTAGAGCCCAATGCCCATCAATTTTATGTCACAATTTGTTTAATGGGGTGATCGAATGGGTAAAGACTCAAGAAGATATAACTTTAACTTCAGGAAACTGGGTCTGGTATGTAGAAATCAAGAGAGGTATTGATCCAACTTCCGTCAGTAGATGATTAAAGGGTGGTAGATGGAAGACTTGTGAGAAGGGTGAGCAACACTGCCTCGAGCGATAGGCCTTTAGAAGCTTGAGGATGAAAAAATCAGAAGCCAAGATCCTCTTGGTCCAGAGCTTCAAGGAGCTGAGGGGTGACTTGACTGGATCCTCCAATTCCAAGTCGTTCAGCGCTAAGAAAATCACAGGAACCGATTAGAAACAATGCAACTGTTACAGTGATCCAACCTACATCATCCTATAACATCTACAACTCGACTGGATCCTCTAATTCTGAGTTGTTCTAACACAGTAAACAAAGAGGTGGAAAAGAGGTTGACATCCATAAAGTAAGAAGTCTCAAATGCCTTATACATTAACCAGAGCGACCAGCGCTTCATCAAAACTTTACAATCGGGAGCCTGGCTCAACCATCGATACTTACAAAATACAAAAACTGAGTCTATATACTCAGGAAAATTCACCTAACAGAGGCATGCCCAGTCACCCAAGGCTTGGTGTCTTTTCAGTCAAACTCGTACTGATATCCTTCTCCAAGTGCCACCTTAACTGCGCATGGCTCCTGCAAGGGGAGTAGCTGAGCCATTAAGTGTCGAGCTAGCGTGTGTAGACTTCTCTCTCTAGTCGAGGACTTCGGCATGGCTTCTTTGGAAAAATTGGTACACAGGACCCCCTCAGGCAAACATCTTGCCAGATCTTCCATACCTTACACTTAATGCGTGAGGAGAGGTTTCAACCACCCCCTCTCACCTTCATTTACTCCAAACGAGAAACAGGATAGAGATCGGATCCAATGGCACCTGGAGATCGGGATGATCCCCTCTTTGACTGAACTCGACGCCTTTGGCCCTTCTTGCACAGCTATTTTTATTTTCCAAGTGACCATGGGCTATGACCACGCGTTCATTCTCAACGACGCTTTCGGCGTTCGCGAATGGGAAGGGGTTTATCCTTGCTCCTCATAATCGCGATGAACAAAACATCGAGACGGCTTAATTTGGTGCCACGCGTCCCTCTCAAATCTGACGGTCCTGGACTCACTTGGGGATATTGTGGGCCTGGGTCCCGGATGCTCTTGGCACTTCGCGTTTCGGGGATATGAAGGAGCTTCTCCTTGTGCATCGGAGTCACGATGAACGAAAAGGCGAGGGGCCTAATCACGCACCATGTATTCCTTTTGAATGGATGGCTGAGACTGCTCCATGACACTGCGGGCCCGACTTTGGGTGCCTTCGACTCTTTCGGGGTTCGGAGTTTCGAGATATAGGACAACATGGAACCTTCACCCTTCGAACTCCCGAATGCCGAAACACCGACGCGACTAGATCTCGCGCCACACGTCCTCTGGATGGATGGATGTTATCCTTCCCTGAACACAATATGGGCGCTATCCATTGCGCTAACACCAGCGCAGCTCCGCTAGCCGCGATTTCCCACCAACCGTTGATCTACTCCTATGGATGGATCCTGACCGTTGACAATATAATCTTGCCCGTTTACTTGCTTGGAAGCCAAAAAACGAGATTTTTCCGTGCTGCGCTCGGGCGCTTCTCGCACCACTTGCATACCTGAACGCTCTTATGCCTCAGACGAGAAATGTTACTAACATTAGGCTCCATGGAGGATAGAGTCATCCCTGTGATTCTCTAAGGACTCATTTTGCAATTTCAGTGCCTTGTTGTTGGGCTATGGAGTCATTTATTTAAAACTTAAAGACGGAAAGAAAAAACAATATTTACAACCGCGAAACACCCATGTGCAGCTCAAGAGAAAAATCTTTTTAAGAAATGACCATTCACAGGGCCATTGAAAGCTTCTTGATATTTCAAATCCCATAACCTGTAGGTATTATTCGAGAAAACTTTGGAGACTTTGAAAGGCCCGATCCACAAGGCTTCGAATTTTCCGTGCTTGCCTTTATCTTGTTTAGGAGCATCCCATTTCAGTACCAGGTCTCCTATCCAAAACTCTTCCTTCTTGGCCTTCTTATCAAAAACCTACTTGATCCTTTGCTGATGGTCTTGAATTCTGTCCATTACCTGCTCCCTGGCCTGCTGGACCTCCACTAGCTGAAGAATCCTTCTGATTATGTCATCAGGCTCCTCTTGATGATCCTGGAGGAATTTTGCTACAGGAATGGCTAGATGAGAAGGAAAAATAGCCTCTGCTCCATACACTAATTGGAAAGGAGAGACGCTTATAGATCTCTTTGTGGTCACTTGATCGGCCCATAGAGAAAATTTCAATCTTGAATGTCAGGCCTTCTTGTTGTCTTCCAACAGCCTTTTGATGATCCTTATCAGGCTTTTGTTGGAGGATTCTGCTAAACCATTGCCTTGGGGATAGTATGGGGTGGAGTGAATCAATTCGATCCCAAATTTCTCACAGAACTTGGCTAACGGCTCAGCCTTGAAAGAGGCTATGTTATCAGTGACAATCTTACTTGGGCAACCGAATCTTGTGATGACATCTTCCAGGAATCTGATGATTACCTTGTGAGAAGCACTCCTGGTGGGGATAGCTTCAATCCACTTGGTAAAGAAATCTATATCTGTCAGGATCCATTTATGTTGCCCACTGGAAGTGGGGTGAATTTCTCTAATGAAATCTAGGCCCCATTGCTGGAAAGGTACTGAGACAACCACAGGATTTAACGACAAAGACTTGAGTTGTTTCTTTCCTGCAAATCTTTGACATCGGATATAGGCTCTAACTCCTCTATGGACATCAGCGAACAAGGTGGGCCAGTAGTACCCGGCTCTGAGAATTTTGTGGGTTGTGGCCTTCCAGAAATGGTGCCCTCCACATAGGTCGTTGTGAAATTCAACCATGATCCTGTCGGCCTCTTGTGAATTCATGCATTTTAAAAGCACCCCCAAGGGGTCTTTCCAGTATAAAATATGATCGATAAGGCAGTATATGACTGCCTTGAGCTTCAGAGCTCTTTCTTTGTTTCTTTGCAGGCCATCTGGAGGCCGCAACTCTTGCAGAAAGTATATGACATCCTTATACCAAGGACATCGAGCCAATAGGGGCTCCCTTTGAGGGTCCATGTCAGACAGCCGACCTTGTTGAATTCCTGAGCATTCGTTGATGAAACTTATCCCCAAAGCTTGGAAATTGGCTTCAGCCAATAGCTTGGCTAAACCTTGACCTTTGATCAATTTGGTAGGCTTTATTTCCAGGTCAAATTCCAGAATCTTGGCTATCCACTTACTCCTCCTTCTGTTTATGTCAGGTTGAATAAGAATGTCTTTAACAACAGCTGAGGGGACATAAGCGATGATTTTTTACTGCAGAACATAGATTCTAAATGCCTTGAGAGCCTTCACCAGGGCATAATCCTGCTTCTCCATAGTGTCATATTTGACTTCGGCATCCCTCAATGCTCGGCTGAAATAGGCGATAGGTTGTTCTAGTTCAACCATGTTTGTCTGTAATAAAACATCGGCCACCGTGTCAGGTGAGGCAAAGGAGAAAATAACGAAATCCTTCGAGTAATCAGGACTGATAAGCACGGGGGCTTCCGATAGGGCCTTCTTTATTTTCTCAAAGGAATTTCGCGACTCAGAAGTCCACCTCACTTCATTTCCTTTCCTTAACATGGTTGTTATAAGTTTTACCTCCTCATCAAAGTTAGGCACAAACCTCCTCAGAAAATTAATCTTACCAAGGAAAGATTGGACCTCCTTTTTGGACCTCGGGATTGATAAGGCTTGTATCACCTCAAGTCTGCTAGGATTGATCCTGACTCCTTCCGCTGATACTATATGGCCTAGTAAATTTCCCTTCTGCATGGCGAACAGAGACTTATTGGGGTTTAATGAAATGCCAAAACTCTTGCATTTCAGGAAAACCTTCCTGAGATGAAAATAGTGTTCTTTATCCGATTTTGAAAATACTGTGATGTCATCCAGATAGATGACCACAAATATTTCCTTTTCCCCAATGAAAGCTATGTCCATGGCACATTGAAACATTGCCCCTGCATTCATCAGTCCAAAAGGCATCTTGGCATACATGAATGTGCCCCATGGAGTGGTAAATCTCATCTTTTCCATGTCCTCGGGCAGAACAGAGACTTGATTGTAGCCAAAGAAACCATCGATCATAAACATCCTGGATGCTCCTGTTACCCTCTGCAGTATATGTTCCATCTTTGGTAAGGGGTAGTTATCTTTTCATGAGCTCCTGTTCAGGTTTATGAAGTCTACACAGAGCCTGATTTCTCCATTCTTTTTCCTTACTGGTACCAAGTTGGCCACCCACTCTGAATATCTCAGTGGTACGATGATCTGGACCTGCAGTAGCTTCTTCACTTCCCTCTCCATAATAGGCAGCAGCATAGGATTGATCTGTCTTAGCTTCTGCCTAAATGGCTTTGCCTCCGTTTTCAATGGGATTTTATGCTCGATGACAGAAGTGTCATATGTTTTGAGGTCTTCATAGGTCCAGGCAAAAACATCAGCAAATTCCCTTAAAAGTCCAATGTATTTAGACCTCTGCTCCTCTGTCAGACTTCTTCACAATTTGACAAACTTGGGCTCACTTTCAGTGCCAATGTTGCATTGAATAGTATCAGTGTCATCCTCCAGGATTTTCCCTTTTAATGACACATCATTTCTATCAAAAATCCTTTCCAAAGGAACCAGTCCCCTTGGAATATGGTTGTTGGGGAGCTGCACAATGTTACGCTCTGCTATTTTACTCAGAAACTTACTGCCATCAAGCTCTTCTTCAGAGACAGAGTTTTGGTCGATATGCATCTCTGAAAATTCTTCGACAGTCTCCAAGAACTTCTTGATCTCGAGACCATTATCGAATACCTTCCAATGTTTGACATTGTCAGGTATGGAGGGCCTGTATTTTACTTCCACATCATATCTGAATTTGGGTGGCAAGGGTACTTTGAAATTGCTTGTTGATGTAGCCAAGGAATCTGCCACGGTGTTCTTCTCTCTTGGGACAAAAGAAATGTAGAATGCCAAGAAGAAACTGTCAACTAAGTCTCATACCTCATTTCTGTAGCATCTGAGTCGAGGATGCTTAGCCTGATAAGTGTTTCTGATCTGCTGGACCACCAACTCTGCATCTCCGAACACTGCTACTTTATGAATTCCCATTTCCCTTGCGGCTCTTAATCCTAGGACAAGAGCTTCATACTCTGCCACATTGTTGGTAGCTTCAAATTCTAGTTTTGTATGACAAAGATATGGTTTCATGAGCAGGTGACACAAAAAACACCCCAACTCGAGCACCTTCCCTGGAAAAGGCTCCGTGAAAGAACATTTTCCAAACGGGGGTGATAGAGGGAGGAAATTCATAGGAAGTGGTGGGCAGCTTTATAAGTTTTAGAGGAGGCTCGGGAGAATTAGTGAGTTGTAGTACACTGGAACCTAAATCAGTGTCCAAGGAAAAAATGGGATGGTTGGTAGGGTTGGCCTCATCACTAATTATATAGGCCAGTTGGGCTTCCCTATATAGCCTCCTATGTTCTCCTCCAAACACTAGGATAGTAGCATATGTGAGGTCCATCTGCAAAGTTCCCCCTAGTCCTTTTATCCAAGATCTTGATAACAACATACCAAACTTGGGGGGGACATCAGCCACTACAATATCCATGACCACACTTTTCATGGGCAACTGAAACAAGGTCACGACCAGGTCTTTGATAACTCCTAGACATTGAACTTTTCTAGAGTCAAAGGAATAGAGGTCATGATAGGCTAGAGTGACTTCTAGCCCTAACTCTTCCATGAAAATTTTGGGCATGAGGTTGTGAGAAGCCCCCAAATCCATCAAGCAGTTTTGTAGTACCTTGTCATGTATGTTCAGGGAAGTTTAGAAGGGAGCGGATGAGTCATTCCTGTCTTCTACCATAGGACCTAGAATAACTACAGGCTTTTCATCTTGCAAATTGATGGAGTCTGTGGGAAAGCATGAGACCTCAGACTGTAAGAGCTCATAGAAGCGTTTCTTGAGCCCTTCATGTTTAATAAATTCAGTTAGGCGCATAGGGATTCTGATATTTTGAATTTCATGCTCAAAATTAAAAGAAGATGTAAGCTTCAAGATTTCTCTTATTTCGGGAACATGAATCTAGACTATGGGAGAGAGGGGTTGGGGCTTCTTACCTCTGTGACTGTCTGCTACTTCATTAGCAGGTTTCTTTGTTCTAGTGGACTGCTCAGGAACATCAGGTGTTACTATCCTTTTCTTAGACCTCAGATCATACATGCCTTGGCTGCCACTAGCCTTGTCTCCCTTGCTCAGTTCATTTCGATGACTGTCCATGAGAGACTCCTCGTATGCTGATTGAGTGAGATGAGGAAAATGAGGAGTGTATTCGAAGCAATGGATTTCAGAATCCATCTCATCTTTTTCCCCCTCTTCTTCCTCGGCCATAAAATTGTTTTGAAAAGGGGCCTAAATTTTCTGGTCTTCTTTGTCTCTTCCCCTCTCTCTTGGCACAATCGGGGAAGTAATATTGTTTTTCCTCCTGAAACCTCCTTTGTTTTCAGTGTTTTGAGGGCCCTTGTATGCTTGCCTCCCCTCCACCTTCATTCTCTCCATCTCTGTAGACAGAGACTTCACCATCTTGGTCAGTTCATCCACTTGAGGGTGGGGCACAGATGAGCCAGAAGTTGAGGTTTCTGACCTTCCCTTTCTTTGGTCTGCGTCGGCCTTGTTCCTCAGTCTATCAGCTACTAATACATTGGATTCCACTTCTATGGATGCATCTTGCATTTGAGCTAAGGAGGTGGCTCTTATTTCTCTCAATAAAAGACAGAAATCGGGGCCAAACGCACTAGCATAAGAAATCTTGGTCGAGGCTTCTGAGGGTTTTATTTCAGCGGGAATTTTATTATACATCTTGTTGAATCTTTTGGAGAAGTCAGAGACAGACTCTCCATCCATCTTCTTCAAAGACCCAAACTCTGGCATGCAATACATGAAATCCTTCCTATCTCCCCACTGCCTCAGGAAAGCACTATCCAGGGCTTTGATCCCAGCAATAGATCTGGGGGCCAATCCTCTAAACCATTTTCTCACCTCACCATCCAGGCTCTGGATGAAGACTCTCATCCAGACATCTTCATTTTCAATGTTCAGGTTGTCTGCATAACTGTAGAAAGAAGCCAGGTGCTCTTCCACAGTTATGTCCCCTTCTCCAGTGAACTTGGGCATATACTTCAAGTAATCTCTAGCTGGGAGAGGATTCATAGGATGGGGTAGGATTAAGGGAGCGTATCTGGCAGCGACTATGGCGTCCATTCTATTTAGAGGGGGATTAGCACCAGCCATAGGAATATTAGGTGGAGGAGAACTCGGAGGAGAATGAGTTCGCGAAGGGGCTACTGGGAATGAGTCTCGAAGTAGAATGGGAAACAAAAGGGGATTTAAAGAGAAGGCTAATGGGTTCAAATCAGCAGATGCTCCTCTTCGTGCAGGAGTGGTAACAGTAACAAGAGGAGGAGTGGGGAAATATTCTATGGTCCTGGGTCTACACCAAGGTACAGCTTCAGAGGAGACGAGAGTGACAAGGATTTCTCCCTCCAATCCCAGACCAGGAGGGGAAAACTTAGCAGGAACACTCCCGAAATTCAGGAAACGGGAAACCTCAAAAAGAGGTCTATTAAGGAATCGAGGAGGAGAAAATGGAGTTCCTAAAGAAGGAGATGGCGGATTACCTGGTTCGGCGGTGGAAGCTTCTTCTTCAAAGGCTTTTCCTTCTCTGAGAACCACCTCTGGATCAGTTTCAGGTGTAGCTAGAGGCAGTTGTGGATGAGACCATGTGTGTCTACCTCTGAAATCCACAATTAACATGGCAGGTTCACCACAGTGGAGTCGTCACAATGGAGTCGCTAGGTTCACAGTAGCAATCTTTAAAGGCTCTGATACCTGATGCACCTTCAGAATCAGAGGCTCAATGTCGTTCAATCCCAGGAGAAATCTTCAACTTCATCCCCGGCAACGGCGCCAGAAATGTTAGCGTCAGAAGTCACTCCTGGATTGCTTGCAGGAACAGAGCCCAACACCCATCAGTTTTATGTCACGATTTGTTTAATGGGGTGCTCGAATGGGTAAAGACTCAAGAAGATATAGCTTTAACTTCAGGAAACCGGGCCTGGTATGTAGAAAGCAAGGGAGGTCTTGATCCAACTTCTGTCAGTAGATGATTAAAGGGTGGTAGATGGAAGACTTGTGATAAGGGTGAGAAAGACTGCCTCGGGCGACAGGCCTTCAGAAGCTTGAGGATGAAAAACTAAGAAGCCAATATTCTCTTGGTCCAGAGCTTCAAGGAGCTAAGGGGTGATTTGACTGGATCCTCCAATTCCAAGTCATTCAGCGCTAAGAAAATCACAGGAACCGATTAGAAACAATGCAACTTTTAAAGTGATCCAACCTACATCATCCTATAACAGCTACAACTCGACTGGATCCTCCAATTCTGAGTTGTTCTAACACAGTAAACAAAGAGGTGGAAAAGAGGCGGACATCCATAAAGTAAGAAGTCTCAAATGCCTTATACATTAACCAGAGCGACTAGTGCTTCATCAAAACTTTATAATCGGGAGCCTGGCTCAACCATCGATACTTACAAAATACAAAAATTGAGTCTATATACTCAGGAAAATTCGCCTAACAGAGGCGTGCCCAGTCACCCAAGGCTTGGTGTCTTTTCAGTCAAACTCGTACTGATGTCCTTCTTCAAGTGCCACCTTAACTGCGCATGGCTCCTGCAAGGGGAGTAGCTGAGCCATTAAGTGTTGAGCTAGCGTGTGCAGACTTCTATGTCTAGTCGAGGACTTTGGCATGGCTTCTTTGGAAAAATCAGTACACAAGACCCCCTCGGGAAGACAGCTTGTCAAATCTTCCATACCTTACACTTAATGCATGAGGAGAGGTTTCAACCACCCCCTCTCACCTTCATTTACTCCAAACGAGAAGCAGGATTGAGATAAGATCCGATGGCACCTGGAGATCGCAATGATCCCCTCTGTGACTGAACTCGATGCCTTTGGCCCTTTTTGCACATCTCTTTTTATTTTCCAAGTGACCACGGGCTGTGACCACACGTTCATTCTCAACGACGCTTTCAGTGTTCGCGGATGGGAAGGGGCTGATCCTTGCTCCTCATAATCGTGATGAATGAAATGCCGAGACAACTTAATTTGGTGCCACGCATCCCTCTCAGATCTGACGGTTCTAGACTCACTCGGGGATATTGTGGGCCTAGGTCCCGGACGCTCTTGGCACTTCGTGTTTCAGGGATATGAAGGAGTTGCTCCTTGTGCGTCGGAGTTGTGATGAGTGAAAAGGCGAGGAGCCTAATCGTGCACCACGTGTTCCTTTTGAATGGACGGCTGAGACTGCTCCGTGACACTGCGGGCCCGACTTTGGGCACCTTCGGTGCTTTCAGGGTTCGGGGTTTCGAGATATAGGACAACATCGAACATTCACCCTTCGTACTCCCGAATGTTGAAACGTCGACGCGACTAGATCTCGCGCCACGCGTCCTCTGGATGGACAGCTGCTATCCTTCCCTGCACACAATATGGGCGTTATCCATTGCGCTAACCCCAGCGCAGCTCCGCTAGCTGTGATTTCCCGCCAACTGTTGATCTGCTCCTATGGATGGATCCTAACCGTGGACAATATAATCTCGCCTGCTTACTTGCTTGGAAGCCAAAAAATGAGATTTTTCCGTGCTGCGCTCGAGCGCTTTTCGCGCCACTTGTAGACCTAAATGCTCTTGTGCCTCGGACGAGAAATGTTACTAACAATCGAGACAACAGGTTCCTCAACACATTTTGGTTGAGTCTCTTGTCACTATTGGACACCAAGCTCACTAAATCCACTGCCTTCCACCCTCAAACAGATGGCCAGACAAAGGTTGTCAATCAGATGATTGTGCACATCCTGCGCATATATAACTCTAAGCATCTGCATACATGGGATGAGAGTCTTCCCTATGTTCAACACAACTACAACAAATCTCTCCATAGATCCACCAACCATAGCCCATTTCAGGTGGGGTTGGAATTCCAACCCTTGGGTCCCATCGATGTTGCACTACCCATTGCAACAACACAAACAAAATCTTCCCATGTTCAGTCTGAGGCCAAAAAAATCACCAGATTCATTGAGCGGATTCAACACATCTACCAACAGGTCCATGAGATTTTTCAGAAAGCCAATGCTAAGTACAAGCAGTGCCATGATCAACACCAGGTATTGCACAAGTTTAAGGTGGGAGACAAGGTCTAGTTACATTTGTAGAAAGAACACCTTATGGGGTCCCATCGGAAGCTTTGTCCACTTCACTATGGGCCTTACACTATCACCAAGGTTGTGGGAGACAATGATTTTGAGCTCAACACTCCCCCCTTACTTGGGTTGCACCCAGTTTTCAATGTGGACCTCCTTCGGCCATATTTTCCACCATTATTGGACACATCAAAGATCAAATAACAGTTGACACCAACAGAGCTCAACCTTGACTGCAAGGAACATGCATCCACTGATCAGATAGTGGACACACAAGTCAATGGAACTCGCTAGCAAAGGATCTATCTTTATCAGGTTGTCAAGGCAGGGCAGCTACTGCACCAAGGAAAATGGCTGACCTAGGGCCAAATTCAGTAGAAATTTCCTCACTTAATGGGGGCACTCAAAGCAATGGAGACCATTGCTTCCTAAGGGGGGAGGACTGATCCGGGTGGATATTGGTGGCCACCCACCTATTCCAACTGGATCCTTTTGATAGTTTTAGTTCGGCATTCTTCTGTAATTGTGGGTTCTATATGTTTGGGGCTTTCTGAAGCCCTACACAGCTTCCAGGTGGACATTGGTGGCCACCCAACTAATCCAACTGGCTTATTTTCGAAGTTTTCATGTCAGTACATCTTTTTGTACTTCCAGGGCCGTTTTGGGGCCATAAACAATGCTTTTTTGGCCTTCCATAGTCAAGTTGTATACAGAGTCAAAGTTTGATGGCATAATGTGTAGTTCTCTAAAAGACATTTCCAACGGGCTATCACGCGCCTAAAACGGAGGTCGTATGCAAAATTTATGACCCTAGGAAGTTGAGGTACCAACTTACCATCGGGTGATCCAGATTTTATAAGCAGAACGAAATGAACACAGATTATTAAAATATGTTTAACACAGAATAACAGAGATACAGTAAAACTGGTTTCTATTCAATAAGGAAACAAGCTGAAACTATAAAACATAGGGGAAAACAAGCTTGTTGGAATGGTGGCAACTTATCTCTCAGAAGAGATGTGACAGTTGCGCTCATTCACTAGAAGATCATTACAGTGAGGCTCTGAATATATTTTTACAATAAACATGAATTTCAAAACTCTAGACATCCAAAAACCTAACCCTAGGAGATGAAGCGCCAAAAGTCATGTGGGCCCCGTTGGGGTAAGCTAGTACATCAACTTCCCGGGGTCATAACTTTTGCATACGATCTTCGTTTTAGGCTCATGATAGCTCGTTGGAAAGGCATATCTGAGGAATACACATATTGCCATCATACGTTGTATTGTTATACAGGTTGACTGTGGGGAGCCCTAAAAACGTTGTTTAGGGCCTCAAAACGACCTTGGAAGTCAAGGATCCGAAAACTAGGAAAAAACTGCCAAACTGGAAAACTGTCAAAATGAACCAGTTGGAATAGGTGGGAAGCCACCGACATACATCTGGATCAATCCTTCCCCCTTAGGAAGAAATGTTCTCCATTATGTTGAGTTCCCCCATCAGATGAGGAAATTTATGTTGAATTTGGCCCCGAGTGAGCCACTTGCCTTGGTGCAGGAGCTGCCCTGCTTTGACAATTCGATAAAGATGGATCTTTTGATGTCAAGTGCCCTTGACCTGTGTGTCCATAATATGATCATTGGATGCCTATTTCATGCATCCATGGTTGAGCTATGTTGGTGTCAACTACTTTTCTATCTTTGAGGTGTCCAATAATAGTGGAAAATATGGTCGAAGGAGAACCACGTTGAATAGTGGGTGCAGGCCAAGGAAAGGAGGAATGTTGAGCTCAAAAGCATTGTCACCCACAACCTTGGTGATGGTATATGTCCCATAATGGAGTAGACAAAGCTTCTGATGCAGCCCTGTAAGGCATTCTTTCTGCAAGTGCAACCAAACTTTGTCTCCCACCTGAAACTTATGCGGCACCCGGTGTTGATCATGGAGTTGCTTGTACTTGGCATTGGACTTCTATAAAATATCCTGAACCTATTGGCGGATGTGTCGGATCCTCTCAATGAATCGAGTGGCTTTGTTAGCTTCAGGTGCAGCAGGGGATGAGTCGGTCGAGGTGGCCTCCAAGGGTAGTGCAACATCCATGGGGCACAATGGTTGGAATCCCAACCCCACCTGAAAGGGGTTGTGGCCAATTGAGCTATGTAGGGCTCAGTTGTAGCTATGTTGGACATAGGGAATACTCTCATCCCATGTGCGGGGGTGCTTATAATTTTACATGCGTAGGATATGCACGATCATCCAATTGATGACCTCAGTTTGGCCATCTGTCTGGGGGTGGAAGGCAGTGGATTTGGTGAGCTTGGTGTCCAGCGATGACAAGAAGCTCGACCATAATTTATTGAGGAACTGACTGTCCAATTTGAGACATTGGTTTGTTGGATTCCAAAATTTACCCATACTCGTTCAAATAAGAGCTTGTTAGTGGCCTCTATTGTCATGCTCTTCTTGCAGGCGGCCATAATCCTCATCTTGGAAAAGTGGTCAACAACCACAAAAGAACAATCATTTCCCATCTTGGTGGACAAAAGGCCCAACATGTAGTCCATTGAGATGGATTCCCATGGCCTGTCATGAGTAGGCAGAGGGGTGTATAGGCCTTGTTTCTTAGTGGTCAATTTGGCAATAGCGCAGGCAATGCAGGACCTGATATACTTGCTGACATCCTGTCAAAGTTTCAGCCAGTATAAATGTTTTTGCAACACTGCCACTGTCTTTTCGATGCTGAAGTGTCTTTCCACCCTACTGTAGTGAGATTCCCAAATTAGCTTCACTCGCTCGCTTGTTGGAATGTAGAGATGGCCCAAACGACACAACATCCCGTCCTAAAGATGAAAATTAGCGACATACTGAGTTTTCTCCCAACATTTGGTAGGTGGTGGTGAAGTCGGCATCCATCTCATAGAGGTGGGTCCATTCGGAGGTCTCGTGGCTACAAGAGTCTAGCTCTGTGGTGAGTGTCATGACTGGAGGTCAATTGAGGCAATCAACAACTCAGTTGGTACTTCATTTTTTATACTTGATGTTGAGGTGGAACTGTTGCAAGTATGTGGACCACTTCTGATGGTGGTCATTTTGCAATTTTCCTTATGTCTGAATGAACTATAGTGGCTTATGATCAGTGTGAATGGTTGTCTCCTTCCAAATAATGTAATGTCTCCACTGGAGACAGGCTTGCACAATGGAGTACATTTTTTTGTCGTAAGTAGGGTACTTACGGACATCATCTGATAGTGTCTCACTGTGATATGCCACGGGGTGGCCATGTTGAGTGAGAATGACGCCCACAGCATAGTCTAAAGCATCTGTCTTGATCTCAAAGGGCGGTTATAGGTTCAATAAAGAAAGTATTGGGGATGAACACAAGCGTTGCTTCAAATCATCGAAAGCTTGTTGTTAGGATAGGCCCCACACAAAGTTTTCCTTACCACCACCCTTGGTTACTTGGCTAAGGGCCCATGAGATATGCGAGAATCCCAACACGAACCTACGATAGAAATTGGCAAGGCCGCAGAAGATTCGAAGCTTAGTGAGTGTGGTTGGGGTTGTCCAGTCACAGATGACCTGGATCTTGGGTGGATCCACATGGACACTATGTTGATCAACGATGTAGCCTAGTTAATGGACCATGTCCATGTCGAAGGAGCATTTTTCCAAGTTGGCATATAGCTTATGTTGTCGTAGGGTGTGCAAAACCTGTTGAATATGTTGCAAGTGTTCCACCCAAGTCTTATTGTAGATGAGGATGTCATCCAGATACACCACTACAAAAGTATTGGTGAAAGGTCGCAAGATATCATCCATCATCCTCATGAAAGTTACTGGAGCATTTGTCAAACCAAAGGGCATGACCAGCCATTCAAAAAGACCTTCTTTTGGATTGAAGGTGGTATTTCATACATCTGTTTGTTCTATTGGGACTTGGTGGTAGCCAGACTTCAGATCAATCTTACTGAAATATTTTCCCCCCGTGAGTTGATCAAGGAGGTCGTCGATTCAGGGAATCAGGTACCAGTTCTAGACTGTGATTTTATTCAGGTCCTAATAATCAATGCAGAGTTGCCAGGTCTCGTCTTTCTTCTGCACCAGCACGATTGGGCTCCCAAAAGGTGATGATCTGGGACAGATGTGCCCCTTGTGGAGCAGTTCTTGGATATGCCTCTTGATCTCCTCATTTTCTAATAGAGAGCGGCAGTAGATTGTCTCATTGGGTACCAGTGCGTCGGGGGTCAGATCGATGGGCTGATTAACCTGGCAATGCAAAGGTACCTTGGTAGGTGAGGAGAAGATATCTGAGTATTCTTCAACGACCTTATCCACTTGCTTCTTTTGTGTGTAGATATCAGTTGCGGAGGCCCTGGATGCGGTTCTGATCTTTCACTCACTCTGAAAGTGAATCACAAAGAATACAAATTTATCGGTCTGAGAGATTACCTTCCTACATTGCTTGGCAAATATCAAGGAAATACCACTAGGTGGGACTACCTCAGGTATCCTATACAATCTCCTGTTCAAAGTAATAATAACACTATGAGTCATAGACTCATATACAACATGGTGTTTCCATAAATAAGGTTGGCCCAAAAGAATATTACAAACTTCGAGAGGAGCAACATCACACAATACCTCATCTTTTAAGGGCTTGATGATGTACGACAGTCGGCACTGTTGGTTGACACAGAGATTGCTTCCTTGGCGGAGCCATCCAATGGTGTAGGGTTGTGGGTGTAGCATTGTCAACAGGGCTAGTTGCTTGATGACCTCTCTTGAGATGAGGTTCTTCTGGCTACCGCTATCAACGATGAAGTGTAGCAGGGTGCCTTTTACCCACATCTGTGAATGGAAAAGGCGCTCCCCTTCTTCTGGCTCATCTGGTTCATCGGGTTGGAGCTTGGTGGTAGCAACGATGGCACTGGGTTCCGCATCAATGATATGTCTCCCCCTTTCTGCTTCTAACTCGGATTCAGAACCCGTATCTGATTCAGAAGCTTTCACTTCAGCCATCAACAACTGCTTTGAGCGACAATCAGCAGTGTTATGCCATGGGCTCTTATGGAAGTTGCACCACTTCCCGATATCTTTCTTTGTATTTTTGTTGTCCTTCTTTGCTTGCAGCTTGGACTAGTTGTCCCGATGATGTCCATCTTTGCTCTGTCCTTTGTTCTGTTGGTTGGGGCTGCCCTTTCCTAGATTTTACTATGAGGGGTTCCCAAGCCCAAAATGTCACGTATTTTGTTTGAGATTCTGCTCGATTTTGACAGCATATCGATAGGTCACGCCCAAGGATGAGATGTCCAAAAATTCCATTTTAGTTTGGATATATCTATGCATAGCACTGTGATACTTGAGCACCATATGTCACTCTAAATCTTTGATACCTAGTTTGGTGTGCAATGTACGGAAGATATTTGTGAACTCTGGCACTATTTGGTCTCTTTCTTGCCACAGTGTGGTCCATTTTGTATACAAGTCGTCATAACTTCCGACAGAGTAGTATTGTTCCTTAATAGCATCCTTGAATGATTCCCAGGTGACCACGACTGTAAATAATGAGGGTTCCTCTGTTTTCTTTTTCTCATAGAAAGTTTCCCACCAATCTTTGACATGGGGAACAACTTTGAGGAGCACAAAAGTAATATTTTCTCTATTCAAAAAGTTGTGGACAGAAAAATACCCTTCTAGTAGATTCAACCATTTTTCTACAACATTTGCATCTATATGATCTTCAAATATAGGAATATCAAAGTTGATTTGTACCTTGAAGGAGGTGGCACCTCCACTCAAGGAAGATGTGTCACATGTCGGTAGCCACCGAAGGATTTGCTCAAAACTATCCATCATTGTGTTCCTCTCTTGTGTGAGGGCTTCTTCAAGCAATATTTTGAAAGGATCTCCTATCCTGTTGACTTTCTTTTCTCCCACCATGAGAGGTCTCTTGGGCGTGAGAGAGATTTTGTCCTCAAGAGAAAAAATCTTGAGACCCAATTCTTTGTACCCTGACCTCATTGGGGACATGCATTAAGAACAACAAGGAGCATACCACTCTAATACCACTGATCCAGATTTTATAAGTAGAATGAAATGCATACAAATTATTAAAAGATGTTTAACACGTAATAACAAAGATACAGTAAAATTGGTTTCTATTCAATAAAGAAATAAGCTAAAACTATGAAATGCAACGGAAAACAAGCTTGTTGGAATGGTGGTAGCTTATCTCTAAGAAGAGATGTGACGGTTGCACTCATTCACCAGAAGATCATTACAATGAGGCTCTGGAGGCCTTTTTACAATAAAGATGAATGCTAAAACCCTAGACATCCAAAAACCTAAACCTAGGAGATCAAGCGCCAAAAGTCATGTGGTCCCCGTTGGGGTAAGCTAGTACATCAACTTCTCGGGGTCGTAAATTTTGCATACGATCTTCGTTTTAGGCGCATGATAGCCCGTTGGAAATTTCTATCCGAGAAATACACATGTTGTCGTCGGGTTGTGACACAATATGTATTTTAACTATGGCGAGCCCTAAAAACGTTGTTTAGGGCCTCAAAACGGCCCCGGAAGTTGAGGACCCGAAAACTAGGAAAAAACTGCCAAAATGAACCAGTTGAAATAGGTGGGAGGCCACAGACATCCATCTGGATCATCGGAGCCCACATAAATTTTGGTGTTTCATCTCCTAGGGTTAGGTTTTTGGATGATTAGGGTTTTGGCATTCATGAGTAATGTTAAAAAGGCCTCTGGAGCGTCATTGTAATCATTCTACTCAGACGGATGCGTGTGGCAGCCACATATCTTCTTAGAAATAGCTACCACCATTCGAGCAAGTTGTTTTCAGTTCTGGAGTTTTACAGTTTCAACCCATTTCATTTATTCAATAGAAGTTATTGTTCACTGGATATATGTTGTTGTTCTATGTATCTCTGTGTTATTGTATTCAGTCTGTTATTTATTTTGTTACGCTCATAAATCCGGATCAACTCAAACCTCATCAGGGACATGCACTGAAAAACGATCAAGAGCAGCCTGCTCTAATACCACTGATCTGGATTATTTTTGGAACAAAATGAAAGCAGAGATATCATAGTGAAATACACATAAAAATTGCCAGAAACAGAGAAATACAACAATACATGATTTCTATTAATGAAAGAAATGTACAGAGACTATAAAATACAGAGTGCAAGACTCGCTAGAATGGTGGCAACTTTATTTTTGAGAAGAGATGTGATGGTTATGCTCATTCACAAGAATATGAGTGCAATGAGGCTCTGAAGGCCTTCTTATGATAAACACGAATTCCAAAACCCTAGACATCCAAAAACCTAACCCTGGGAGATGAAGTGTCAAGAGAGATGTGGGCCCCGTTGGGGTAAGTTAGTACATCAACTTCCTGAGGTCGTAACTTTTGCATACAATCTCCATTTTAACCGTGTGATAGCCCGTTTGAAAGGTCTTTTCGAGAACTACGCAATTAATTATCAAACATAGACTTAGTCTATAGTTTAACCATGTAAATCCAAGAAAACATTGTTTAGGGCCCCAAAACAGCCTTGGAAGTACATAAAGATGTACTGAAATGAAAAATTCCAAAATAAGCCAGTTGGAATAGGTAGGCGACCACCACTATCTGCCTGGATGTTGTGTAGGGTTTCAGGACAACCCCAAAAGTGCAAAACCCACAATTAAAAATAAATGTCCCCATTACAGAGAAACATGTTGAACTGAAAACTGTCAAGATGAGCCAGTTGGAATTTGTAACAAGTAGGTGGCCACCAATATCCACTTGGATCACTACTCGAATGAAAACATGAACTTTCTTATAGAACTCTTCAATAATTCAAGTTTTATACCTTTCTTAATATAGCAAGAAAACTGGGATTGACACTTTCGAATTTCAATGTGAATAGGCACCCGACGAAGAATTGCATTGGTTTGATGTAAATTAAAATATTGTCAATTGATTAACATATTTTTCTCGTGACATATACAATTGTTGTTTGTCATACATTTGCAGCTTGATACACATATATAATATATATGGATCTAGAGGATTCGTTGCAACATGAACCTCCAATTATGCCTCACAAACGCTTCAGGTAGTCCAATGAAAGAAATAGAGGGACCCCCAGTTCGACAAGGACCCCTATCTTGTCAAGGACCTCTGGTTCGACAGAGAACCCTAGTCAGGCAGAGGTAACTAGTGAAGCAAGGGAGTTTAGTCAAACAAGGATATCTAGTCAGTCTAAAAGACTATCAAATTCATCTAGATCTAATTAGGCTTTGCGAGAGAGAGCACAATCATGTGCAAGTGATGCAACATGTGATCAATTTCATGAAGGATCAATGTGATCCTTTGGTGGTGATGATTTAGGGGGAAGTTTTAATTGGTCAAGATTGAACAGACATTCCCCCATGTCGACCAACATACACCCCCAATTACATTAACAACGTATGGCTAGTAAATTGCTTTTATTTTTTATATAAATCAATTGCAAAGGGACATGTTTTTGTGCATTGTCATAAATATATGCAAATAATTTTATATGTGTAGAGGATTCGACTAATCCTGAGGGAAATAATGAAGCAGAGAGTGAATATCAAGTGGAGGGTGAGGGTGAAGGTGAACCAGAGGTGCATTTTCATCAAAATGAATATTGCACCCCTATTACCACCTATCCCTTAGACATTCGCAAGGCACTTCCTTGGGAATGCATTACTAAAGAAATGACCCTTCAACACTTCACATCCCATCATCCAAAGTTGAAGCATGATCTTCAGCAAATGGATCTCCCTACTGAGAGCAAACAAAGCTTGGAGGTTGTTTTGCATTCTTTTGAAAACTTCATTGATGTATATAAGAACCTTGGGTCAATGACCAATACTTCCATTGATATGATGAGGAGACACAAGCAAGCAGTGACGGGCCCTGATAAATGGCCTGAAATAGAGAAAAGTGTCTCAAAAGAGCAAGCAAAAACATTCTTTAATTTCAAGGAAGGACCAAAGTGACCGACGTTGAAGGTGCAATATTTCAAGCACCCTAACATCACTATCCATCTTTATGATCAATTTTTGGCAGCATATGATAGATTTCTATCGAATGATGAGTTGCATATTATTTTGCAAGATTTATTTATGCATAGTTTTTTGAGAATATTCACCCAAATTATAGTGACCTACCATCCAAGTATTATGGTTTTGGTAAAGGTC
Source organism: Picea glauca (assembly GCA_000966675.3). Taxonomy (NCBI): domain Eukaryota; kingdom Viridiplantae; phylum Streptophyta; class Pinopsida; order Pinales; family Pinaceae; genus Picea; species Picea glauca. The sequence continues at coordinate 256,514 of JZKD02S1997997.1, forward strand.
GAACATATAATAGGATAAATACATTTCGAGGTCCATCATTGCCTAGACCTCCACCACCCTTGGTATCTCTTCCACCAAGGGTGGTTGCTTTACATTTGGAGATGGAGGCCACTTCACAAATTGGAAAGCACCTGAGGGATGCAATAACAAATAATATAAATTCATCTCTTATTGGTATTGATGTTTGTTTTAATGAATAGAGAGTGTGATCGAATGATCGTGAAATATTTGTTTATAATAAAAATGATGAGATAGATTACATGAGCATCGAATAGGTATGTGCTTATCCAAAGTTTTGTCGTAGTGGTTGGCAAGCCTATTGATGTTTGAATTAGTTAAGATCGAAACAAAAACCTCACGAGGATATGAATCCCCCTGTGTTTTTATAGAGGTGGTACTCCTCTTTGGCTAAAAGATATATCTTGGATATCTTGTATTAGTGAGAAAGCTTGACATCAAACCCCAAATATTTATTGCTTTGATTTTTGCATGGAATGGTTCTTTATAACATGATTTGATCTTATGTGCAACGAATAACTTCTTAATAATTAAAATATTGAAGGAAGGATTCAATATCAAAATATATGCATACTCAACACCATTTATGCAACCCTCTAAATCACATACAAGTAGAGGATACATCCATATCTTCTCACAAGAAAAAAGAAGGAAATAGTTTTGATCAGTCAAAGAACTTTAAATGAGTTTTGCATTCATAAATGGGAAGATTTGATGGGAAAACTCCAAAAATCTCACACTCAAAAATCCCAAGATCTGAGAAATCATTAGAGAAATGCCCTGAAATAGTTCTCTATGGAGTATTCTTAAAAGATATTCAACAATACATAAAATATATGCAAACCAATTAACTAGTGACTCAGAAACAAAGCTTGTCAAACAAAGACTAAATTCCCATGTATCCAATAGACAAACCCGGTTTACATCTAATAGTCACATATATGGCTATAAATACTCCATGATCATATAAGAAAAGTCTTGGAAGAATACAAGAGAAACACTGAAGAACTGAGCCTTATGTTTAGTTCATAAATGAACAAAAAGCCCTAAGAAAGTGGTGTAGAAGAGGAAGAAGAATGAAGAAGATGGAGATCTTTGTTCATTGATCAGAAGTTTGGTTGCATTTTGATGGATGGATGTTTATGTTCTGATCTTCTGCTATTATAATGCAAACTTCTCCCTTACCCTTTGATGAAGCATTTTCTTGCTTTTTAAAACTGTCTCTTCCGACTTCTTGAGCAGTTAGGGATTTATCTTTCTTGAAATAACCACTTTAATTAATGCCTCACTAAAGTCTCATTAATGATTTTTTATCATTTGCATTCACATCTTGAAGTGGGCCTTTTCGTATTTCATAAAAAAAAAAAAAAAAACTTTTATTTTAAATTTTTTTCAACTGGATTCCTTTTAAAGAGAGGATTGTATTTTAATTTTCTGGACAAGATATTTAACTTTACAACCATGGAAAACAATTTATATGTAATCTTAATCATCTTAGCTTTCCAACTAGTCCTCCTAGGTGAGATTGCAAATTGTCAATTAGGTGGGCGACTACCAATCTCCACCTTGAAGCTATGTAGGGCTTCAGACAACCCCGAAAGTGTAGAACCCACAATTACAAAGAATTACAAAAGAACATGTTGAACAAAATTTGTCAAAAGGAACCAGTTGGAATAGGTGGGTGGCCACCAATATCCACCTAGATCATGAGTACAGAAAGTTGGGTCTCGAGCTTGTCTCTCTTGAGGATAATCGCTCTTGCACACCCAAGAAACCCTCTATGGTGGCAGAAAAGAAAAACACTAGAGCATAAGATTCTATTAACATGTTGCTTGAGCAAGCTCTCACGCGAAAGAGGGATGAAATGATGGAGAATTTTTCCCACATCCTTCAATGCTTGTCAATAGCAACAGGATCATCTTCATCAAGCAGCCACTTTGGAGGAACCTCTCCCTTCAAGGTACAAGTTAATTTTGATATTCCCGTATTTGAAGGTCAGATAGATGCGAATGCCTTATAAAAATGGTTAAATCTGCTAGAAAGTTATTTCTTTGTTCAAAAAAAAATCGACATGGAAAAGATCACCTTTGCACTCCTCAAGGCTATCCCCCATGTCAAACATTGGTGGGAAACTTACTGGGACCAAATTTCCAGAGAGGAATCTGGAATATATGGGGTCGAGCCCACTTGGTATTTTTTTGTGGATGCGATCAAGGAACAATACTACCATGTTGATAACTATGAATAATAGTACATGAGATGGACCACACTGCAGCAAGAGAAGAGCCAAACAGTGTCAGAGTTCACAAATACTTTTTGTTAGCATTGGAAGTTGTTCCTAGACTGCTTCAGGGAAAAATCCTAACACATCTTGAAATCAAATTGAATTGGGTTGGTTGAGTTCGATTTTTAGGAAACTATGAGAGTGGTAAAATTATCAAGAAAGGCAGTAAGGCCATTAGGCATGGATTTTATTAAATATAATGACCTAATCTAACAGTCTGTGTGCAGCAAGTTAGGTTAACAAAGCTTATAGATAAATGTAATGAAGAAGTATGAGGAACAAAACTATAAGATAATCAAAGAGCATCGTGATCTTCAATGTATCTAACAGTAGAAAGAATAACTCATTATTCAGAAAACCTTTCTAAACCCGAATTAGAACTCAGATAAGTCTATGGCAAGGGTTAGAGCATATCCTATACAATAATCCTTTCAACATAAAAATTGCATACATATTTCGTATATAAGCAACACATATCTAAGAAGATGAATATAAAGAAAAGATGAAGACTGGAATAAGGAGAACAAACTTATCATAATTTTTATTATCAATTGAAATCTTATACATAGGAAAGTGACAGGTCTTCAAATTAAAATAAAAGCTTCACATCCCTTACAGTTCCTTCTTGGATCTTGAAAAACTCTACTTCAGACCTCTCGGGTCCTCCCTCTCTCAAATGGCCCCTCCTTTCTTTTGTCTTTACATATGCATATATATCAAAGATCCCTGCCTAGCCTTCCAAGATTCAAGCTCTAACTCTAGTTTCTTAATATAGAAATTGTTACAAAGTGGTGAAACATGTAACCATTGACTGCCTAACTCCTAGGAACTAACTCAGAAAGCATTGACGTGTGTACAACTACTTACTAACTTATAGGATTTAGTTAAATAACTACAATCTGAAGGTTGTGGTTTGAATATCTTGAATGTTGGAATTGTTAGAGTTAAAATAATCTTCATCAATCTGCCACCTACAATTATGGATAAGGTTATTAAGATCCCTAAGGATGTGTCACCATCTCCTTTGTTGCCACATGCCCTTTGACTGCGATGACCAATTCGTAGCGCCATTCTGTAGTACATTTGGTAGTCAATTCTATAGGGCCCTTTGTAAAACAACTTTTCAGATTTTGTAGTGCTTCCTGTGTAACAGCTCTGCAAATTTCGTAGCGGCACTCCTGAAATAGCTCTACAGATTTTGTAGCGCAGCGGTGTTTAGTTGTTTCTCTCAAATTAAAAATTAGGTCGGGATGAAATTTGGTCAACAAGTCAACAGGGATATCATCTTCCTCCACACAAAAATTTAGAGAAACCCACTTTGTCGTTTTGGTTTTATGATCAAATTTGTAACAGTAACTGCTACAATAAATTCTGTAGTGCCCTCCTATAAAACTGCTCTGGAGATTCCATGCTAACATTTGGCTCAATGGGGGATGGCATGCTCCTTGCGATCTGCCAAGAACTTGTATACCAGTGGCCTTATCTATCACCTAAAATCTTTGATTGGACATAAGCATGTTATTCCATTGGGCATGGAGTCTTATACTGCTGCAAACCAAAAAAAAACTGAAAATAATCTAACTGCTCGTATGGCAAGCTTATTCTCCTGCCCACTCCTACTTCTAATCAAATATGATGCTTCTTGATCAGGTAAAATCATGCTTCCAATGAAGCCATACAACTATCTGACTAACAAGCGAAACTCTTTGTATTTGTTTCAGCAAAATGAAGACCAAAACAAAAATCAACACTTGATTGTAAGTTTGATTTTCAGATTTATCATGAAACGAAGACTGAAACCTTAAATCCATGAATTCCTTCATATAGATAGCAATTGGATCATGAAAAGCAGAAGATGTGGAATTATGACAATAAAAGGTTACCTCTGTCTTAAATTAAAGATCAAATATTCTCTGCATATCCTCTTTCCCATGGAGGATGCCACTTTCAGCGATCTACAAATCTAAACATGGCTACGGGTTGATTTCACTGCTAATCAAATCTTGTTTGATATCTGCTCCAAAAGGCAAGCTCAACTGCTTTTTTAGCTCTTGGGATATTGGATGCATATCAACAACTTTTTCTTTATCAAAATACGAGGCATCCTCGATATCATAGTCAAAACTATTAGAGACATTTGAATCAAGGACAAATGTGTCTACAATATGACTATCACCAACATCCTCACAATTGGAAGGAATACTAACTGAATGTTGGATATGGAATTCAGATTCTTTACAACAATTATCAAACATAAGATCAACTAGATAAATCTTTTTGTAATGATGATGAAAGGCAGTATGAAACTCCTTCAAAGAATGAATGCTAGCAATGGGAAGGGATTGACATCATTCATGAGCATGTTCTTCTAAAGAAAATCTGAACAACTTGATTAGGACATCGTCATGAACAAACCATTTTCAAGCATGCATTTATGAAAATTTAATAAGTGCTCATCAAGATGATCATGCTTACTTCCTCTGAATCTCGAAAGATAATCATCCCATTCAGTTATAGTCGGCACTGGATGTGGAAACCGGACTATATTTGAGAAATCACAGAAAGCATACCTCTGAGCCAAGATAGCTTCCATTGCTAATATTGTCTCGTATCAGTGAAGTCGTCAACAGGTTCTTCCTTCATGGAGAGGAGTTTCCAGGTGAATGATGCAGTCTCGAATATGTGACTATCCCTTGTTCACCATCAAAATCTGAATGTGATCAATGTCGTTCTCCCAAGGAAGATTTCTTCACTTCTATCCCCGGAAATGGTGCCAAAAGATGTTAGCACTGGAATTTGTTCCTAGACTACTTGAGGGAACAAGCTTAGCACATCTTGAAATCAAATTGGATTGGGTTGGTTGAATTGGAATTTTAGGAAACTATGAGAGTGGTAAAATTATCAAGAAAGGCAATAAGGCCATTGGGCATGGAGTCTATAAAATATAATGACCTAATCTAACAGTCTGTGTGCAGCAAGTCAAGCTAACAACACTTAGATCAACTACAGATCTTATAGATAAATGTAATGAAGAAGTATGAGGAACAAAACTGTAAGATAATCAAAGAGCATCGTGATCTTCAATGTATCTGACAGTAGAAAGAATAACTCAGTATTCAGAAAACCTTTATAAACGTGAATTAGAACTCAGATAAGTCTTCAAATTAAAACAAAAGTTTTACATCCCCTCCAACTCCTTGGATCTTGAAAAATTCTACTTTAAACCTCTCGGTTCTTCCCTCTCTCAAATGCCCCATCCTTTCTTTTGTCTTTACATATGCATATATATCAAAGATCCCTGCCTAGCCTTCCAAGACTCGAGCTCTAACTCATGTTTCTTAAAATACAAATTGTTACAAAGTAGTAACACATGTAACCACTAACTGCCTAACTCTTAGAAACTGACTCAGAAACCATTGACATATGTACAACTACTTACTAACTTCTAGGATTTAGTTAAATAACTAAAATCTGAAGGTTGTTGTTTGAATATCTTGAATGTTGGAATTGCTAGAGTTAAAATAATCTTCATCAATCTACCACCTACACTTATTGATAAGGTTATTAAGATCATTAAGGATGTGTCACCATCTCCTTTGCTGCCACATGCCCTTTGACTGTGATGGCCAATTCGTAGCGCCATTCTGTAGCGCATATTGTAGACAATTTTGTAGCGCCCTTTGTAAAACAACTCTGCAGATTCTGTAGCGCTTCCTGTGTAACAGCTCTGCAGATTCTGTAATGCTTTTTGTGGTATAGCTCTGCAGATTCCATAGTGCCACTCCTGAAATAGCTCAGCAGATTCCGTAGTGCACTAGTGTTTTAGTTTTTTTTCTCAAATTACAAACTGGGTCAAGCTGACATTTGGTCAGCAAGTCAATAAGGATATCATCTTTCTCCACAAAAATTTTAGAGAAACCCACTTTGTCGTTTTTCTTTTATGATCAAATTTGTAACAATAGCCGCTATAGGAAATTTCATAGCGCCCTTCTATAAAACTGCTCTGCAGATTCTGTGCTAACACTTTCCATACTTTGCGCACCAAGCTGGGTATCAAAGACTATGAGCAGCATGTGGTTCTAAAATACCGTGGGGCTCTACATAGGTACATCCAAACTGAAATGGATTTCCTAAACATCTCATCAATGGGATTTGCCTATCGATATGCTATAAAAATTGAGCAGAAATTTAGGAACCAGAACAAATGGGAGTTCAAGTCTACAAATCCGCAACAACCAAAGCATGGTAAATACGACCCTAACCAATAGCCTCGCGACAACCAGTCCAAGACACATGAAAAGAAGGGTAAAGAAAAGATGAAGAATGACACTAGGAAGTTGTGCAACTTTCACAAAAGCCCCTGGCACAACACTTATGAATGTCACTCGAAACAATCATTGGTGGTCGAGGTCAAAGACAAGGAGTTGAACCCTGATTCAGAATTTGATCCAAAAATACTGAAAATAGGCAGATCATCGACGCATACCCTACTACTATTGTCGCGACTGCAACAATTCAACCAGAAGAACCAGTAGATCCTAAAGAGGGGGAGCACCTCTTCCATTCACATATGTGAGTGAAGGGGACCCCATTGCATTTCATTGTTGTTAGCGACAGCCAGGATAACCTCATCTCAATTGACGTCATCAAACAATTGGGGTTGTCGACAACACCACAGCCTCAGCCATACAACATTAGGTGGCTTCACCAGGGACGAGATCTTCATGTCAGCCAACAATATCACATGTCCTATGGCATCCAACCCTTCAAGGATGAGGTAGTGTGTGATGTTTCCCATCTTGATGTTTGTGATGTTGTTTTGGACCAACGATATATTTGGAAATGTCATGTTGTTTATGATTCTTGACCCCGTAGTGTCATTATTACCCTAGGGGGTCAACTCTACAGGATACCAAAGGTAGTTCCAAATATTGTTCCACCAAAACAATGCGCAAGGTAATCTCTCATACTTCAAAATTCATCCTCTTCATAGTATGTTCAAAGGATGCATAGAAGTCCACTACAACCATTGCAACCTCAACACCTTCTATCCAATAGAAGCAGATTGCAAAAGAGAAAGAAGATATTGTTTCTTCACCTACGATGGTGCCTACACAATGCCCTGTCAAGCCCAAAGAAAATAGGTTGGTGGAACCGATTCAACCCTGCCATCAACAGGTTTGTGACAGCCTTCCGTAGACCAAGCAGCGTAACTTCTTCAACAAGGCATGCAACTCACCAAGATTCAAATTCAGAAAATGCTTCCCCTCTTCCCCGACCACTCAAAATAATGTATACCATTGCTTCCTAAGGGGGGAGGACTGGTCCAGGTGGATATTGGTGGCCACCCACCTATTCCAAATTCAAACTAGCTCATCTTGACAATTTTTAGTTCAACACATTTTTCTGTAATGGGGACATTTCTTTGTAATTGTGGGTTTTGCACTTCTGAAGCTGTCTTGAAACCCTATACAACATCCAGGTGGATAGTGGTGGCCACCCACATATTCCAACTGGCTTATTTTGGAATTTTTCATGTCAATACATCTTTATGTACTTCTAGGGATGTTTTGGGGCCCTAAACAATGTTTTCTTGGCTTACCACAATCAAACTGCAGATGAAGTTGGATTTTGAAAACATAATGTGTAGTTCTCGAAAATACCTTTCCAACGGGCTATAACACGCCTAAAACATAGATCGTATGCAAAAGTTACGACCCCAAGAAGTTGATGTACTAACTTACCCCAACAGGGACCACATGAATTTTGGCGATTCATATCCTAGGGTTAGGTTTTTGGATGTATAGCTTTTTGGCATTCATGTTTATCATAAAAAGACCTTCAAAGCCTCATTGTACTCATCTTCTTGCGAATGAGCATAGTTGTCACATCTCTTCTCAGAGATAAAGCTACCACAATTTTAGCAAGTCTTGCACTCTGTATTTTACAGTCTTTGTACATTTCTTTCATTAATATAAATCATGTATTGTTGTATTTCTCTGTTTCTGGCAATTTTTATGTGTATTTCATTGTAATATCTCTGCTTTCATTTCATTACAAAAATAATACAGATCAAGCAACCCTGTCAATCATACACACTAAGAAACATGTCCCTAAAGTGCGCAATCATTACTTGACAATGAAACTAACCTATGAAAAGATAAAGGAAAAATGAATTGTCCGATCGAATGTTTTGAATGTCAGTGTTGACGAAGAGAATGATGAGTAAATTATTAAAGTTATTGGATCAACTATTTGTTTTTCCCTTCCTTTTTGGTGAATTGCAGAACTTGCAAAAAAGGGGATGCTTATTGGTGGAAGGTTTTGTGGAATATTAAGAATATTCTTCAACCAAAGGTGTATATGTGGTTAGTTTTGAGGAATGGAGCATTAACATAGGTACATGCCACACTTTCAATGTGCATCTCAAGTTAGATCAATATTTGAAGGCATAAAAATCTGCTCAAAGGTTCAAAAAATCCAAGATTGTGAATCATCCTCTAATTGAATAATCAAGATGATAGGGGCATTCACATGGTGTTATCCAAGAGAAATAAGGTAATAATCTAAGTGCAATGTGACATATGTCAACCATGAATCAACAACGGAAGAGAATACAACAAGCCTTTTGGAGCATGAGTGGGAACAATAGGTGAAATATGAGAGGAAGAAGGTATTAGTGTATTGGATAAGATTTTGTAGTTGCAGGCTATGGAATGTAACCAACTCAACTCAACTCTTTGTTTTACTAACATACATTAGCCTATATTCCAAAAGGGGGTTCTAGAGAAAATAAGGAGAAAGGTTTTTAGATTCTTTTGGATTGGAAAACACAAAATGAAGAGATTCCACTTGTCAAATGAAAGGTTATAGCTCAACCAAAAGATGAAGAAGGGTGGGGGTTGAAAATTATTCTTATTTTGAAAAACCCTTCACAGTTAAATGTTTGTGGAAAGTCATATCATAGGAAAGTATACATAAGGATAGAATAGTGAAACAATATATTAGTGCTAGTTTTATTATTGATTGGATAATGAGTCAAAGGAAATAAAAAAGTAATTTGTTTAGCAACTAGAAATTTGTAGTTCAATCCTTCCCTTTAAAAGGTGGGTGGTTAGCTTGGAAGGTAGGAACTGGAGAGAAAGTGAGGCTGGAGTGGATACATCCATCATGTATAAAAAATAATCCACATTACATCAAAGGCATATAGAAAATTTGGAGGACAAAGGCATTAACACACTCAATTAGAAACATGATTGGGCATGTACTAATATTTTTCATCAAGGGTGGAACATGAATTATTCTTTAGGCCTGGTAGGAGAAGGGGGNNAGAAATCATTTGAAATTCCTATATAAAGAAACCACAAAGAGCCATGCCAGAATTGATTACAAACAAGACATGGTTGTATGGTGAAGAAATCAAACCCTAGGATATTATTAAGCCAAATTACATGATCAAGAAAACTTTTCCTCGGACACTAATAAGAGCATGGAGGTGGAAAAAGCTATGGAAGGTCAAGGCTCCAAAGAAAACAAAAAGAGTTGTGTGGTTAGCATTAATTAAGAAAGTGCTAACTTGGAATAACATACAGGAATGAGAAAAACAAGGGACTAGTATATGCATTACTTGCAAGGAAGATGATGAAAATATCTCTCATGTGCTCATTAATTGTTGTTATGTTTAGCAATTCTAGTAAAAAATATGCCAATTCATCCTAGACCAGACGATAAAACTTTTAGATCTTTCTAAATTCCAATCCAATACATTTTGGAGAATAATTTAAAAAAAAAAATAATGAATATGTGGATATGTTAACATTGGTATTTGGTTGACTAAATACCAATGCAAAAAACTCGAGGATGATGTTGAACAAATTTAGAGATAGAGGAGTTTTCTCAAATCTAGGAAAAATCCAATTCTTGCAATGTTTTGGGAAGATACTTTGACACATAACTTCAAAGGTATAATGGTGGACCCAAATAAAATAAAAGTCATCAAATACTTAGAACCACCCAAAAACCACTCCAAGGTTGAGTCTTTCTTGGGCCACACACGTCATTATAGAACATTTGTAAGAGAGTATACGCTGAAGTCGCCCAACTGATGGATATATTACTAAGAAAAGACACAACCTTGCAATGGACACTAGTACCAATGGGCATTAGAAGAACTCAAGGTTAAAATCATTAAGGAACCTATTTTAAGATTCCCAAATTGGAACAAAACATTTATGTACATTTGGATGCATCAGAAACAACCATGAAGTTCATCCTCTCATAACTAGGAGAAAAAGGGATGGACTGTCACATCCACTATGTCAGTAGAAAACCGTCCACGAGTGAAAAGAATTAAAATTCCATAGAAAGATAATATTTAGGTATGATCTATAATTTTAAAAAGTTTAGGCACTATCTATTAACAAATAAGTTTAATTTCTACATTAACCACCAAGCATTAAAGTACATTGTGAACAAACCAATTCTAGTGGGGAGTTTAAGAAGATGATTAATGTTATTTTAAGAATATTAACTTGAGTTCTTTATCAGACCTATAAAAATACATGTTGGACCAAAACATCTTGTCAATAATTGACAATGGAGAAAGAAAACAAGGAAAGGGGGAATCTTTGGATGCTAACAATTTTCTAGTCCAGGGTGCACCATGATATTTGGATGATGTTCTTTATTTTCTCCAACATGTGCAAGCACCACAATGGTTATGTGTTTTAAAATGAAGAAGCATGGTGTGACATCCCCAAAAATAAAATATTTTTGAAATTTAAAATTGTTGGAAATTTATTCCATTTTTAGTAAATTCGAATTTGGAAAATTTTTGCCATTTATGGCAATTTTGAATTTTGAATTTGGTAATTGTAATTAATTATTTTGATTGTTGGGCAGAGACTTGATTTGACCCAACTAACTATTTGACTATGACACTTGTATGGAAACAAAATATTTTATATTGATTACAGGAGGACAAATGGAACATCCATGTTAAATTTAGCTGACCATGACTCCATGAGTGGGGAACATGTTGGAACTACCTCTGGGTTGATTATTACAAGTGGAAAATTAGTGATTTGGCCATTGGAAACCCCTGAAAATGGGATTTAGAAAGCTGCGAAAATTCTCAAGGGAGGGAAAAGACCTGGGCAAATGATAAATAGCATATGAGAGGAGGCAGGACGCTGCCAAGTATGCTAGGAAAGGAGACTTTTGATTTACTTGATATTATGAACACTACTTGACTGTGAGGCAAGGGAAAAATTGTTGGAGTTGTAGGACATATATGAAGAGAAGCTTTTCCAAGTTCGCCCTCATGGATTCATGGTCAGGCTAGGGGGTGAATCGGGCAAGTAGTTTGGTTGCCCTGTTATATGGTTGGGAGGAACGTGGTTGTTCCCTTTGTCTTTCAGCGTATTATTTCAGATATGTTATTTATGTCCCTTCTCTGATTGAATGTTAAATGGTTACATACTTGATAGAATGTATCTGTTAGAAATAATATTAAGGACGAAAGATCGAATGCATCCTATTGCAAACTTAGGAATTGCTAGAATGTCTCTCTACTAGTTCGGAATGGATTATCTTTGTTGCATCTCATTAGTGTTATGAATACTAGTTCCTGAAAGTATACTAGCTGGAAGGATATGACTAGTCAATTCTTAAAGAAGATTTATGTTGTGGTTTAGATTACTACTGTAGTAAGATAAAGCGTCGTAGTTGAAAACCCCACAAGTAAATTGTGATGCAGATTTGAGTTTACCTACATATTGAAAGCAAATGGAAAATTGCATAGTGTATAGACTGTAAGTATGTAATCATTTCACCGCCTGTGCAAACGGTGAATCGGTGGCCATCTTGACCTTTCAAGACTCGAGGACTAAACCACCGATTACATTTTTGTTTTACATAATTTAAACGGTGGCCGCCTTAACCTTTGCAAGCCACAGAACACCATCACCGCCTTGATTAAAATCTCTTAGGAGATTGAAGGGACAATTTTCTACATTTAAATACCAAAGTCAAAATTGTAATAGGGATGAGCTTGACAACAATTTTTGAATTGAATTTGTCACTCTGTGTTTTATTTTACTAAGTTTGTAAACTCTGTTCATGTTTTTCATTTTTTCGGCATTTTGGAGTTTATTGATTCAAGTTGTGTGGAGTTCTTTTGTTCTTGCAAACGCCGAAACCTGAAGTGGCCCCACAGGCTGATCGAATTTCGTGATTCGGCGATTACCGTTGTATGTTGTTCATGCATCAAGCATTACCAAACGTCGAAACCCGATATTGGTTGGGCCCCATACCTTTTTCATGATTTCGCGATTCGATGTTTGACGTTGTGCAGTGTTTTGCATCGGGAGTTAGTAAACCCCGAAACCCGAAATTGTTGGGCCCACGCCCTAATCGCATTTCTCAATTTGGCATTTCTTATTTCATTTTGTTGGTGTGTCGTGTGTTCGTAAACCCCGAAACCCCAAAGTGTTGGGCCCACAACCTTTTCTCATTTAGAGATTCGGCAAACCGCGTGGTCTTTTGTTTTTTGTATTCGGTGTTTGTAATCGCCAAAACCCGATTGACCTCCGTTTGTTTTTTCACATAGATATATATGTGTGTGTGTGTGTATTTAAAGTACGGAAGTGACCTTGCGAATACCAAGAATTATTATAGACAATCTACAGCATTTACACATCTTTATATCAACCGGTGTTTAATGAAAACTTATAGGTTGAAATGTTGGAAAATTATTGGAGTGAATCGAATTAACACAGTTTAATTACTAGAACTAATCGTGAGAGGCGCGAAGGCCCAAGGAAGAAGGGAAATCCCAAAACTTAAAACATACCCCTGAGTAAATTCCTAACTGTGTAAATAACAACACAATCACCTAAAAGATCAAAAGGAAAGTCTTTAACACAAGTACAGTGAGTGCAAATTGAATTCATATACCATCATGCGATCTGGAGTCAACTATAAACAAGATACACATATAGCCGGCAATAGGCGAGTATTTTTTCCTTTTTCAAAATCCTTTTGAGGAAGTAGCCAGTATGGCGCTAGTATATTAAACCAATAAAATAACTAGTATGTTATTACAAGTAGGCAGAAGGGAAACCCTGTAATTCTTTTTAAAATAGTATTACATATCTCGTTTAGAATTGAAACAAATGAACATCCCATACAATGTTTTACTTCCAACGATAGAATTTGCCATGAAAAAACGGGTTACCCTTAATCAACGGTACCGAAACCATGACTTAATCTCCATTTCGGAGTTTCGGATACCGGGAGTTGGAGGTGTCAAGGACACTCAAAAAAAGAATGATGAAGTCACGAAATGTGAAAGATCAGAGCATGTCAAGGACTCTGAAATTTCGAAAGGGACTATTGTGAGTCTCGAAAACCCGAAAGGCAAAACTCTGAAATCCTGTTAACCGTCCATCTCAGTGGGTTATGTGAACCGTCCGATCACTTTGGAAAATTTGTGATCATGAATTTTATAATGTTAGAGTCACGTTGACTCTAAGGGAAAAATGTCGAAATCTCGTGAGTCGTTCGATTAAGAAAAAAAAGGGATCAGATTATGAAGTTTTGTGGACCGTTGATCTGGCTCCATTTCGGGGATTGCGACTTGCCGGAATGTCGAAATGTGAAAGATATTTTGATTAGGCCCGTGGTCACAGCTAGTGGGCATATGGAATAAATGCATGAGGCCTAGGCCATCAACCCCCAAAGTCGTTTATGTTGTTAAGACTGTGGTAATGGTTATGGGTACAAACAGATCGGAAAGTAATTATAATTACAGGAATTAAAATAAACATTGAAATGAGGAGTAAACACTTATCGTCGATCATAAAACTTTAAGTTGAATGGTAATGACAGTCGATGACAGTAAGGACTCTTGCAAACTTTCAGACTCAAGCTTTATAACAGAAAGCTTACTTGCTTGAATCTCGAACTATTCAAGGATATTTATACAAACAATTTTATTTTTTTTCAGACAGTTTTTGAGGTATATTACACATGGTTTAGATAACATTAAGATTAAACGTATTATCGGGAAAATTGTATAGATTGAGGCATGGATGGAATCATGAGAAGATGTGTTCATCTAGTAGAATATACCAATTGATAAATATAGCCCACTATGGAACAAGGGGACATTTTTCATCAAACAAAATAGCTCAAAATATATTGTGTATATGACTCTGTGGCCACCACTATTTAGGTATTACTTTAAGTAGGTGAAAGGATGTGGACAATGCCAAAAATAAATTAATAAACCATAGGACCAATATTATCATGAACTCATCCCCTTACCACCAATAAAAGTATATCATTGATGTTATTAACTTGTTCAAAAAATGGGTAGAAGGAAGAACCACAACAACAACCAAAATAGAGGTAAATATAAGTTTTTGCTCAATTTTATTCAAATTCTTGATTACCGTCAACAATCCTATCTTCTGCAAACTTAAGAATTGTCTTCAATTATGTCTCAATTGGATGGCTTAGACCTAAAAAATTGAAGAAACTATACGAGAATGGATCAATAAAAATAGAAATCCTTAAGGGGATTAACTTACGGTGCAGACACAGTGTTGTTGGTGCCACTCAGGTGCTCCTAGTGTCGCTCGGGTGTTGTATGGTATCCAACAGTGTCACTCCCAAAGAAAATATGTTAACGAAATGTATGGTGGGTGCGCTATGGCGGGAAGTAAAGGAAAATGAGAGGGGAAAGAAACTGTTGAATGAGAAATGTGGCCTATATATATAAAAACACCTTTCGACCGAACTATTTTTTCGGTCGAAAGCATATTTTAGCCGAAAAATATATTTCGAACGAAATAGTCTTTCGATCGAAAATGTGGTTTCCGAACAAAAAAATCCAACACATATCTGGTGGAACAACTTTCGAGGGCACCATTAGATTTAACGTTCGACTAAAAAGTTTTTCGACTAAAAAGTTAATGAGTTCGGCCAAAAATTGCCATTAGCAATTTTTGTGACCCAGTTCTCACAAAAGTGTTACCCAAATTTATGATTTTACCCACACACATATAAACAAAAACTCGGGGATTTATGGTGCGGCCAAAGCTCACAGAGAAGTTACAATCTCAGGAGCCCAGATGATACCATGCGAAAATTATGAGGCTTTGAAGAGTTGCCTATCCTTACTACTATTGAGTACATCATTATATCTTTGCTAGGTTCACCTATACAATGTCGCACTGAGTAGATTCTATAGTATATGTCGAGAATTAAAGAGGAGAAGCACTGCATTAGTTACTAGAAGGAGGAATGACCCTAAATCCTGAAGCCTCAATTTCAAATCCTGCAATGAGGCGTGCCCTAGTTATGACAACACGCTTGCATGAGATTTCCTCATGGATGCATCTAACTAATTTGGATTGAAATACGTCATTAAGGGATTGGTTTAAAATAGTGAACCCCGTTAATTCGTAGAATCCCTTTTTGCAAGGCAATTGCAACATTTGCATAGTGATTAGCAAGCCCATTATTTTCCTAGAATATATGGAAAAAAAAAATGTATGAGGAATGTTTTGCAGTGTGTCTTTGATCCTTCTTACAATGGAACACAAATGAGCATATTTTGGAGAAGTTCTTGATATGAATTACCGAATAGTGTTTTTTGAGTCTCCTAGAATATTGATTTGTTGAACCTAATGGTCCCTTGCTACTTGAAACCCTTGCAACAAGGGATGAGCCTCTTCCTGGTTGTTGGAAGCTTGTCCTAAACTTCAAGACAAAATATAACCCATTGTTCTTCTAGGGATGAATAACACTCCTCCCACTCCCACCACCTAGGGGTTTCTTTTTTTGGCTCCATCAAAACACAAAGTGAAGACTGTCTAGGAGTGAAGCCAACGCTTGAAGTCAAAAGGAGAATATTGAAGATGCTAGTGTAATATGGGTTGAACTGGAGATTGAAAAAAGATCTGCAGTTGAAATTTATTGAACCACACTTCCCCCTGTTTATCCAAAGCTTAAGGAAGGGAGAGCTTGAGTCAACGACAGTTGAAGAATTCAGATAACTAAGCAATGACTTTGTTAGTAACCGAGCCCATGCAAGAAGATTCCCCTTTATAGATTGCTCTATTTCTTGCAAGTCAAATATGCCAACAAATGAACTTTGGAAGAGCCAACCATAGTCTTTTGGTGATGGGCTTATGAATGGAGTATTGATAATGAAATTTCCATATTCCCAAGAGATGCCTTACATAAATCGACCAACTAACTATGTGGTTGAGTTCATGTAATGAGACTTGTCAAGCATCCTTGGAAAAATCACATTCCAAAAAATGATGAGAAAAAATTTCACAGTCAGAGCAACATAGAATGCACCTGGTAGGACCTCGAAATCCTCTCTTGCACAGGGTCTCCCCTGTAAGGACATTCCTAAGGGCAAGGGTCCAACAAAATATGTTTATTTTTAGAAGACCATCCAGATGCCATATATTGGTCCAAAATTTTGATTTAGGTGGAAACATTATCTGGTGTAGAAGAGCATCATAACCTTTGTTCACAAAATATCCTTGATCTTCCCATCCTCTTTTATCCAGTTCTTCCACATGACAGGGGGCTGCTCCTTCAAGATTAATAAGTAAGGCATGGGCGTTATCCTTTAGCTAGACAAGAACATCACCCATATCCCAACCTATCTAAGAGCCATAATTTTACACCAAGAAGAGATATCCAAGAGGGTTTGTTTTTGTCTGTCCTTCAGCCAATACAGAAGAGGGAGGAGGGAGGGGTCTTGAATCAGAGGGGTTTTCTTGTTACACGTCAAAATGTCACACTCGAGTGTCGCACGTGTTGCATAGTGACGTATGCACCTTGTTAAGTGTCGCATGCACCATCGCAAGTGTCGTATGCACCTTATCTAGT
Organism: Picea glauca; assembly: GCA_000966675.3. Lineage (NCBI taxonomy): Eukaryota > Viridiplantae > Streptophyta > Pinopsida > Pinales > Pinaceae > Picea > Picea glauca. The sequence continues at coordinate 273,732 of JZKD02S1997997.1, forward strand.
GTCACATTCATTTTTTTGAGTATCATAACCCCTTAACACCATGAAAACATTTGCCACAATCTCTAAGTCATGTTGGAAGAAAAATCCCTCTCATTTGACAGCATAAACACACCTTTTTCTTGGAAAATTTGACCAAATTTGGGCATTTATGAAGGGTGAGCCCCCTGGCCATGTTGGGGGAGTGCGTCCCCCATGCCATGTTAGGAGAGCGTCACTTTATAATATGGCGCCATGTGTTCAACTCTGGGGGAGTGCTAGTCTTGTTAGAGAGAAATTAGGGATCCTCCACCTTTTCTTAAGGGTTAGCTCTTGATGGATGAGGTTTTTTGTGGTTGAATCCTACCCTATGGGCTCTATCCTAGGATCTAATCCCAACTTAAGGAGCCATATCCTCAACTATATCCTTCATTTTCTCATGGTGGTTGTGCCTCTCAAGCCTATATAATGAAGGTATTTCCAAGGTGAAGGGGGGAAGAATTGAGGTATCAAACCTTTGATTATGGAGGAAGCATCAGAATTTTGATGTCAAGATTCATGCAAGGGCTGGATGAGGAGAGCTTGAAAAAGTGATTGCATCGTCAATCATGCTTTGTAAGTGCCTTCTTTGGCTTTCCAATTAATGATAACTTGGCCTATTCCCTTCAAGTTCATGTGTTCTACATTTGATTGTCTATTGTCATTTCAGTCTTCGTAGATAGATCTGCTTTGTCTAATCATATAGAGTAGGAGGAAGAGCTCATTTACCAGTCTTTGTAGGACTTCAGTTGCGTTGAGGAGCTTGGAGATCAAGCCCAAGGATTGAAGCGGTGAGGATGAACATCACAACAAGCTACGCCACATCCTTCTTCGCTCTTGCTTGATTGATTGAGCTAGATCTATAAGGATGTTAGAAACTATTTGTTTACTTCTATCTTTGGACCAAAGATAGGGGTCTTGGTCCAAAAAGCAGCTTATCCTGCCCGCAGGGTAAGATTTCTCACAACAGAAAAATGGCGAGTCCATTGAGGATCGACTTTTGACTAGTTTTTCCTTTGTTTCATCTTAGATCCTTGCTTGTGATTAGATCTTTCTTGTTTGATGCTTCATTATGATCTATTTCCCCTTTCCTCTTCTTGTTTGAATAGTTTACAAAGCCATTGACTGATTCTTTGTTGAGTCTGAGCTTGTGGAAGTCATTTTAGAACTTTTCATAAACTAGGACTCCCCTCCAGTGTATAGTAGGGCACTATTAGCTAACTGGCGCTCCCATAAGCCTACTAGAGAGTGCCATGGCACTCTGTTCCTCTGAGTACAGGGGCGCTAGTCTCATATTTTACGTGGATTTGCTTATTTCTGCCCAGCTTTTCTCAATCTTCTTTTGAGAGGCTTTTTGCCCAAAGTCTCTTGATTTGTCTTTGACTTCGTTTGCTTGATAATTTGACAATTATCACTCATTTTCATTTCCTTCTTTGAGTTTGCAATTCTCTCCTAGTTGTGATCCCCTTGGATTAATAAGATACCTTGGTTCATCTTGCCTTTTAGTTCTCTAATCTTCGTCTCATAACGATTTTAGATTGCTCGATTGTTTAGGAGTTTTCATCAACTAGGGTTTGCAAAGGTTGTTTCGTTTTGAGTCTTTCTTGTCTTCATTGAAACATCTCGCTTTTATGGATGATTAGGACTCTCTTGTTTTCCACAACTTAGTCTTGAATATTGTTTCTTGTTACTCATGTTTTGAGGATTTTCACGAGTGTTTGTCTTCTTTCTCTTTTGCATCTTTGAGTCCTTGATTGAACAAGTTGTCTCCCACTCGTTTTATTTTGGTTATAATCATTTCAAGTGTGCGTTGTTTGATTATTTTTTTGCCTTGGATTTCTTTGTGTCACACATAGATCTCTTTCATTCCATTTGAAAGTTAAGAAGCGAAATTTTTTGCATATCTCCTTGCATACATAATCAAACAAATAAATTTTTGCATTCTTTAGGAAATTTGTTTTGGTTTATGTTTGGAAAAAGAGCTAGTTTTTCATGTACATTCCATTTTTCAGAAACATTCACGCGATATTTTGGAATCATCTTAATCCCATAAATTGAAAGTTTCATTTGTTTCGAGTTATTTCTTGAGTTAAGAAGAATAGAACTCTTCTCGTTCCCATACATAGCATTCATCCAAAGAACGAACTGCATCTCATTCTTTTGCATTCTATTGGAGTCGAGTCTCTCTCACATCATTAGTTTCATCTACGTGAACCTTTTGAGTAAAATCCATTTAAAATCAATCACGCGCTAATCAAATCAATAGAACATTTTTTGGTTTTAACACACCAACAATAGCACAAGATTAGGGTCTTTGGACTAGGAAAAGTGAGTAAATTGTCCAAGAATACTAAAACAAACTATAGAGCACTAAAGATTGAATAATTCCAACTTTCGTATAAGCATGGTCGAGAACCCCCTCTCACATAGGGGCTAAACACGAGGTCACGTGCAGAAGAGCAGTGGAGATGACGCCTCCAAAGCTTCACCAATTGTAGCGAAAAGAATGTATATTGGGGGGTCCTTCCTGAAGTGTCACTGACTCATTTGGTCTCGGTACTTCGTGAACTATGAATCCGTTCAGGGTCCTCTAGAGTCTATTGGTACACTTATCCTCAATCCTCTAGAAGAATTTTGGACTTTGAGATCCTTCCAATAGATTTGGTCCTGATTGTCGACTGTACCCGCCTAGAGGCTGAATGCAAGTTGGTATTCTTAGTGGCCTTTCCTAGGTATATACAGAGGTAACTGTGGGGGGATTCCCATGGTACCTGTGGTAGACATCATATCACACTCTCAATACCTTTGGAGGGTGATCTTGTGAAAGTGAGGGTTGCTTGCACCAACAAGGGTTGTTACATGGAGGTCGGGGTAATTGCTTCTCATTTCTTCGTTGGTGGCTTGATATCCCATCTTCGGAAGATCCTTGAGCCTGTTGTTGCTTGGTTGATTGGTTTTAGTGTTCATAGGAGTGTGTTTCTTTGACTTTCATAGTCGACCTTAGGATTGAAGATTTCATAGTATACAAGGTATGGAACCTGACACTCGGGAATCTCAACACAATGTTTCTTACGAAGGAATGATCAAAGATCAAACTTCTGAGACCAAGAGCCTCACTCCTGGAAGTGGGAAACACATTGAAGAATCGGTCACAACCTTTGTAGAAATCCTTGCATCATATGTGAATTCTCTTTCTATTGATCAACTTGTCCTACCACTCACTGATCCACCATCCATGAGATATTTTGATGCTTATTCTTCTTATTGATTACCGTCATGTTCCACCACTACTATTATAACCCTAATTTGCGCCATATATGTTTCCCTGGCATCAGGCCATCTCATTTTACATATTTTTCCAAACCACTACTGAACATCTCTTCTTAAAAACACCTTTTTTAAGGCACACGCGCCCTGCCCACTACTGTATGCGTGTATACGCTAGCTGACCCACTACAGCCCGCGTATACCTACAAAAGCACGAAAAATGGAAAGTTGCAGATGAAACTCACATTTTTAGGTAAGTTACCTAAACCGTTTGACCACCCATAGCCAGTCACTCATCCAAATACCTAGCCTTTTCTAGCCTATAAAAGAAGGGGTAGGGGTCCCATTTGGAAGGAGGAAAACAATTGTAAAGAAACTCTACCCGATTTTGCATTCCCTTTGTCCCAAACTTTTACAACTAGTGTGTGAAGAGAAGCTTATACAAAAGCAGTTGGAGCACAGTTAAAGAGGAGCCCAAGACCAGATTCGAGGAGCAGTGTCTGATCTCACTATTGTAAGGTTACTCTTGTGAGATTAATAAAAAGAAGTACTTTTCCCGTCTCGCCATATGAGATTGTCAATATTTAAATTTGATTATATTTTGATAGAATCTCTAACCCATTAGTTCATAGATCATATGCATGCATAGTTCTTTGTTTGTATTTGTGTGAATGTAGGTTAGCATTGGGAGGAGATTTGCAGTCAAGGAGCGTCCAAACGTTAAAGGATTGACATCAAACATGGAAACTAAGGTACAATAACTTGATCTTTTTAACCTTGTATTTGCATATGAATAATGGGGTTTATGATTGGGATGTTGGTAAAAGTAGGAGACTTTAGGTCACTTCTGCATGCATTACAGAACCCTTAATGCTAGTTCATAGGAGGATTTCCCACCCACAACAGAATTGGAGACCATAATGGGGAATCTCTAGGGTTTTCTGGGGATACTTTTTGGGTATTTTAGAATTGGTTTTATTACCTTTTTTCTGAGTTTTTTGTAAGAGTATGAGATTGTAGGGATTTTGGTCTTCCATACCAGTACTCCCTACATGATTGCTTGACTGTTTGATTTTCTTTCCGGAAATTTATAGAGGTATACGCGGCCTGCAGAAGCCCTACCCGCGTATACACGCACCTTACCTTTAGACAACCTGCGTATATTCATTGGGTTGCTAAAGTGTCAATTGCGTGCTTAAGTCTAGATTTTTTTTTTTTAGGAGAGGCAGTCATCCTCTTTTCCCTGTCATAAGTGATCCTTCTCAGGGGTTTCCTGGATTTGGTCAAGGTCTTTGTGTTGCAGTCTATAGCCTAGGATAACCTCAGATTAGCTTTGTTCTATCAAAGTTTCCTTGCATTTTCTTTGCCAAAGTAATTTTCTCTGTCTCTAAGGGACTTTGGTTTCCAATACCCTGTGTTGGACTGTGTTTTTTTTTTCATTTTTTTTGAGCATTTACAGAGCTATACGCGTCCTACAGTATCTCTGTACGCGTTCATACATGCTCTGCATTTGGACAACCCGTGTATATACGCTTGTTGCGGAGGTGACATTCGTGTGTCTGTGTCGGGGAGATCTTTTGATAAAGAGAGGCAGTCATCCTCTTACCTATCAAAAGACAGTCTTTTTAGTCTCTGCCCTAGTCTCTGTGATCACAGTCTATAGCTTAGGTTTGACCGTAGCATAGTTTTATTTTCATCAAAAAGATTTCTTGAGTTTTTAGTAATAGAGTTTTAGACAAATCTACAAGTCTTCTCCGATCAACCTTTTGAGGTTTGGTCAAATGACTCCCTGCAATCTGCAGTAGGGCCAGAAGTTATTTTAGTTGTTGTTTTGTCTTCACCTTATCTTTTTGCTTGCTTTAGAAGAAAGAAAAGGAATCCATCTTTCAATTCTCTTATTTTAAAGCATATTGAAATTTTTCATTTCTTTGTTTGATCGAGTAGTTGGTTGTTTGCATGAATAATCAAGGAAATTTTTTTCTTTCATAAGTTCTTGGTTGCTTACATAGGACAATAAGTATCTCATAGTCGAGCAAAATCCTGTGTTGAGTTTGTTGTTCAAAGATCTTAGAAAAAATAATTTGAAAAGTTGGTTAGAGAATTTAAAAGAGCAAATATGAATTTGTCAAGAAGAAGTTATTTTTTTTCCAGCTTTCTGTTTATCTTCACTTTCATCTCTCAAAACATCACTAGTTTCATTTTCATAACCTTTGACTTAAGACAAGCCAAAAAATTAACGATTAATTAAAATCAACTAGGCTTTCTGTTTTGTAGGGTTCATCAACTAGTCTAGGCTAGAGCCTTGATTTAGGTTGGAGAGGAAACTCTTCAAGGCTACAAAACATACATAAGAGTCTGTGCTAGGGAGTGTTAAAATTCTAGTATCATGAAAGTTATCCGGGACCCTCCTCTAACACAGGGGTTAAACACGAGGTCACGTGAGGAAAGGTAGTGGAGATAACCCCTCCAAAGCCGAACCAAGCGTAGTGGGGAACGCATATAGAGGGCTTGTCTTGGGATTTCGTCAATAGCATTTGCCACGGAGCTTTGTGGGTCTCGAATCCATTCGAGGTCCTTAGTTGTCTTTCGGACCACTTGCTTTCGATACCCTTGACAGGTTTTAGGCTTGATACCCTGCTCATTGCGATCCACCTGACTGTCGACTGTACCCGCCCGGTAACTATTCACGCACTGGAAACCTAGTTGCCTTTATTTTAGGGACTTACACAGGTGACTGCGGGGGTAGATCACGGTACCTAGGACAAACATTGGGCCACACTTTGTTGAGCATACCTAGAGGGTGCTTCTGTATTCGAGTTCCACTTGCACTGGTAAGTTTCTCTAGTGTTGGTTGTTGTAACTGTTCTCATAGTGACTTTTCTAGTGTGTGTTGTTCTTGAACGAATAGAAAACCCTAGTGTGTCATTGATCTTCTCACAAAGTGAAGTATCGAGAGATCCATCGGTCACGAAGGCTTCTTACCCTGCCACCAGGTACACTGGAGCCACCCCCGCCACCGCTAAGGCGAAAACTAGACCAACAAGGGTCTTTTGAGGCGATCGGGTCATGGGAAACTGTGCCCGACCAACCTCCGAGAGAAGAACTTTCGATTCCATAGGAATCAACCATTTCATACCTTGGAGTAGAAGCTCTTGGTCCATCTGAAACTCCGAACACTGATCTTTCGGTGCCCATCATCGTACAAACTTATCATTACGAGTGCTAGACAGTGTCACAAGCAGCAATGGAAACAAATGCTACCACTTCTTCCCGGAATTCTCATATTCCCGCTACGACTGTCACCACAGGGGGTGTTCCATATCCTAACCCACCATTGTCGATCGAGGCCACCATGGTATCGACCGCCTCTACCTCGAGCAATGGTCTGATCCCGTCTATGGCGGCGGCCACTACTCCTTTCACACAGAGTACGACAGGCCCTCCATTCTCATACGGGATGCCTAGCTCAGGTACAAAGCATGTACTTGCCTACTCCACTCTACAGACTTTAGGTCTGTGGTCAGGGAGCTCTAACGCTCCTCTGCAAGGATCCATGGGGGGCACTTCAGCTTCCTTTAATGTTTTCCCTTATGGAGGAGGTCATATACCTCCTTCGTCCCCTTCTCTCAGCGGTGCTTACCAACATTCCGCCAGACCAAACACACACCATAGTTCATTTGGAGTAGGGAGTCAAGGAATACCTTCTCATAACATGCTGGTAGGTTTGACACCATTCTCTTTGTTTGGCACGTTTGGCAACAATGCTTTCTTGTCAGTTGCTTTTCTGGTTATGGACAACCAAATCCTATGCAGGGTACTATTCGTGCACAGGGGGCAAACCCAAGAATTCCTTCTACACAAGGACCTTGGAATTCTTGGCAGGGATCAGTTCCCTCGTCGAGGATGTCGATCGGGGGCAACCCCTTTCACAACCAATGGAACCCCGGGCAAGGCATATGACCTATGCCCATGGAACCCCGGGCAAGGCATATGACCTATGCCCATGGGATCGACATGGGGAAACCCTTCCCAAAGTCCTTCGAATGTAATGCATGCCCAACCGTCTACGTCCTATTTCAGGAATCAGTCAATGATGTCTCCATAAACGCAGAATCCATATGTTGGTCATGGCCATGGTTTTTACCAGAACCCTAGCCAACAACCCAACTTTTCCTGGCAACCTGGTGCCAGTCAAACTCCAGGCCCCTTTTTCCATGGTTATAACCAACAACCCAAACTACCGTTTCTAGCAACGTTGCATTTGTTAGACCTGACAAGGTTGTTGAATGACCCTATATGTCATAATCCGCGTTGGCCTCCTATGCCGACCAAGTTGCCTTCAGACATACCAAAGTTAGAAGCCAAGCCGAATGAAGATCAAGCAGATCATGTGACTACCTTTCACCTTTGCTTCTCGTCTAATTCATTGCAAGACGACTCCATACAATTGCATTTATTTCAACCTATGCCATGCAAGCAGTGGTCGCTATAGTTTTTCAGGTCTTGTTGTTTCCACACGAGGGCCAGATCGTAACCATTGATCAGTTGTCTTTCTCCCGTCATGACCCTTCATTGGGGGCATCCGCAGTCTTGATGATTGATAACCCTCAACCTGGCATCATCAACATAGGGGTTGGTTTGTGCCCACCTTTGATGGGTACTTTCGATTACCCACCTCGTCAAGGCGATGTTAAGTTCATATCAGACCACCATAAGGTTGAGATTTTTTAGGTCTCGTCATTTCGTACGTCTTACTTCAACGATCTGTGGATTATTCCTTCCCCATCAACTAAGATGGAAGGGACATATCACCATGGCATGGCCATGCCTTTGTCTGTGGCAAAAGTTGCATACTCAATAATTCAGCGAGCTTCTGTCGACATCGATCTGACTCCCACACAAGAGTTAGATCCGGTGCTCGAGCTTATTTGGGCTTAAGGTTCCCTTGTTGATACATATTTTTTAGACTTAGTCTTTCCCTCAAACGAGGCAATTATTGAGGCTATGCCATCGTTTAAAGATGATGGGAGACAACAACTCGCTTTCTGTTCAACCAACTAATAGCAAAGTTCGGCGTCCCGAGAGAGATTGTCACTGACCATGGCAGTCACTTTCAGAATAAAATTATGACCGAGCTAACATCAAAGCTTGGGTTGTGGAAAGAACATTCATCACCCTGCTACCCACAAGCGAATGGTCAGGTGGAAGATGTCAATAAATCTATTAAGACCATTCTACAGCGAACGATCAATTCGGCCAAGTCAAATTGGCATTTGATGTTATACTTTGCATTATGGGCTTACCGAACGTCTGTTAAGACTGCAACCGGTTTCTCACCTTTTCAACTCGTTTATGGGCTAGAAGTAGTCTTGCCTATTCAGTGTCAGATCCCATCTCTAAAGTTGGCAGTACAGTTATTTCCAGACACTTCACCGCTTGAAGAGCATTTATTACACCTTGAGTAGCTCAATGAACAACGTCATGAAACGGCCTTGGCCAACGAGGCTGACAAACAAAAAGTCAAGTTTCAGTATGATCGATCCATTCGTCCTCGAATTTTCTCTGAAGGCAACCTTGTCCTGGTCTATGACCAAGATAAGGACCCCCTGGGAGTAGGCAAGTTCAAACCCATGTGGTTCAGACCTTTCGTCGTAAAAGAGGTTCTTAAAAAGGGCACTTGTCATCTGGTAGACTTTGAGAGAAATGCTTTGGCGAAGCCTAGAAATGGGCTCTACCTCAAGAAGTATTACTCATAGGTGGGTCACCTTGGGTAACTTTTTGTAACATATGTATAGTTCGTGTACATTTACGTTTTTTAGTTTTTGTCTTTTTGCTTTTGTGATGTGTTGTTTTTTATGCCATCTTTTTCACTGTGGCAGATGTCAAGTGAATCAGAGGTGTTCGTTGGGTTTGCAGATGGCGCTAGTCGACACACTCGGAGGCTTGCTTCCATGGCTTGGGTGATTTTCACACCTCAAGGCCAGCTGCTATCTTCAAGAGGTATCTGTTTAGGTGAAACCACAAACAATGTCACTGAATACAGTGCAGTTTTAGAGTTGCTTCATGATGCTTTGTCGCATGGTATCTCTCACCTCCGGGTATATTTAGATGCTCAGTTGGTTGTGTCTCAGTTAAATGCAGTTTATCGCGTTTACGATCCTACTCTACACCGACGGTTCCTTAGGGTATGTCTCTTAGAATGAAGCTTTGATTACATTATGTATATCCATGTTCCCAGGAGATTGAATCAAGTTACATACGCTCTAGCTAATCTATATTAGATTGGTATATTGCACACATATGAGAAAAATATACACACACACATGTAAATACATTTGTAAAGTAGATGTAATCCATAAGACATAAAAAAGACCCAAAAACGCCATATATAATATCAAAAATATCAGAGTACATGGGTGGGTGCAAGCACCTCAAAAATACGTCCAATAAAGAGTCACAGGGCTTATGCCCTCAAAAATATACCAAAGGTGCCCTTGGCACGTAGGTAGTCTAGCCTAACTAAGGATGGGGCTTATTGGTCGTGTTGTACTAAACAACAACATTTGCCAAATGCCAGAAAAGCTCAACCCAAGTCCGTGGCACCCCAACCACATGAGGTTGCATAGATGGCGGTAGATCCTCGATCTCTGCCATGGGGACTGTGCGAGTGAGCGAGGTAAGGTTCTACTCTACCCGTCTCAAAACTCTCTCAGCCTCACCAACTGGAGGTCCCCCTGTTGTTGTTGGTCCGCTAGTTGCGACTGGTGTAGCCTCTGGTTGAGGACGTCACCTGGTCCTCGCAAAGTCCGTTGGACTCACCGACCCCACATCTGCACATAACAGACACATATATGTCAAATACTCTGATATATATAAAAAAATGATATATATAAAAACAACATAAAAAATAAACAACTTTGAAAAGCAAGCTTACCTAGCTCTCCTCATACCACTCTGGGAGGTACGCCCATGTCAGGGTCCCAGGAAAAGTCAATGTCGGCATAGGGATAGTCCTCTATCGTCGGAATCTGTTGAGACCACCAATCAAAAAACTTGTCATCGAAGGCCTCGATAGTCCTCCCTCCCCCCTGTCGCGACAACAATGTCATCCATCCGTTTACTGCTGGAGAAGAGGCTATGTGCCCTCGTACAATCTCCCTCAGACTCATACTAGGCACCCTCTCAAAGAATAAAGCACAAAGGATAGTACCAAACCCAAAGTTCTTGTGCCTCCGCATCTAACACTCTGTCAATTGTCTTTTCATGCAGTCTAGTAACGTAGTCCTCTAGTCAAAAATTTGTGCATTTAAGCACTAAACCGCACAATTCATGTGCGCCTGAGAAGCCTAGTGTAAAGCTGCGGATCCAATAATCCGCCCAATGAGTAGAATTATTGCTTTCAGCGATAGGTTGTTGATCTTATGAACCGGCACCTGAGTGCCCACCATGTCAGTACCTGCCTCGCAATGGAGGGTAATCAACTATGTTGTGTTGTGAGGCCTGGAAGGAAAAGTGTGAAGGTTGACTAGTTCCCCTCTCCTTGAGAGGCCAGTCAGAAAGTAAATATCTTCATTTGTTGGAGTCAACGACTGTCTCTCAAGCATGAATGCCTCTGCATTCGGGTGCTAGTAATCGATCAAGGCATTCAGCAGCCTAGGTTGTGCCCGCATAAATGCACTTTGGAAGAACTTAAATAAGCCACATTGATCTAGTGCAGCTACAACATCAGGGTCATCTGAGACCGCAACATCAAAGTCCTCATGCTCTCTCTCCCTCCCGTGAACATACATCCTGCAATTGACAAGTCCAGGGGGGATTAGCCCTTGCATTTTTTAATTTTTTCCTATGTTGGAGGGTATACGCGGGTTGTAATGTAGACAGTCGCGTATGACCATGTGCAGTATTTTCTCTACACGCGGGCATACATTGGTTTTCATAAGACAGCCCGCATATACGTAGGGTCGACCATTTTAAAGGTCAGCGCCCCCCCAAAAAACAAAAAGAAATGCTTAAATGAAGTATTGAGATGCAAGGGGGGTTAGTATGTACTTACTTGGTCCAATCGGAATCGTTCCGTCCACCGAAGCTCCCGTAATCAACTCTTTTTTCAAAGGGGTGTTTTTGGCTCCACGGACAATTTCTCAATTAATAATGGTGATAATGAGCTGTCAGCTTCTATTTATAGACTTTTTGGCCCCTTTTTGTCATTTTTTGGACACTTTTTGTCATTTTTTCTAAATTGAAAATCATTTAGTATGGTTTGGGAGTTTTCTATGGATTGTTACGATAAGTATTACTTTGGGTATTGGAAAACTTTTTGGAGATTTAGGTCTTTTTAAAGGTCCTTTGGTAAAAAGTCATTTTTCCAACTTGTTGCATTTAAGTTAGGATTCCACCTCCACTTTCTTCATCTCGTTGTCTTTATCACTACGCCATAGGATCGACCCCACCAAGTTGCGACATGGAACCCTCATTGTTGCTTTAGAAGTGTCGTAATTTAGTGGTAGAGCCTAACCCTTCATGGATGCCCTAGATAGATCCTGGTTGCATTTTGGTGTCCATGTCGTCATTAATGACTATGAGATTGGGAGTCCTTATTAGTTTTATCCTGATTACGAGTTTGAGCCTCATTTGCATGATGCATTATCACTCTTGACCTCACCCTTGGGACTCCCAAAACCTGACGGGCCTTCTTTTAATCCCTTTTCAGACCCTCTAAAAATGAAAAGATTGTCAAGCGACCTTGTTGACCTTCACGCTCACGAAACTGAAATTTGAAGGCACGTCTGTCCGGTGGTAGTTTACTCCTTTTTCGGTCTGGATGGTCAACTGTACGAACAAAGGTATACTCTAGGAGCTTCATTTCCCTATAAGAGTATTCTCAGATATGATTTTAACCCTTTTTCGGGCTTGAGGGACTAAATTTGCGAAAAAGGAACCCCCACGGAGTCCATAGTTAAGCTCTTTTCAGACTCCCTAAAATTGAAAAGATCGTCGAGTGACCTTATTCTTTCACACTTGTTAAAATGGTCCAGAAGAACGTTCTTGACGGAGTCCATAGTTAAGATTTTTTCAAACTCCTTAAAAATGAAAAAATCGTTGAGTGATATTGTCTTTATCACCCTCGTTAAAATGGTTTTGAATAGACTTCTGGTCAGTGCTAGTTTACCCCTTTTTTAATCGACTAGACTATCTTTGAAAATAGTACCCCAGTGGAGTCTCCTTTTACGTTTTTTTTCAGACTCTCTAAATATGAAAAATCGTTGAGCTTACATTCTCTGGGCTCGTTAAACTTACATCGAAGGACATTACCATTGTGTGTCTTAATAATTGCGTTTGCATACCTGCATCTTTGGCCTAATGCCGGCTCATGTTGTTCTCGACTGCACCATCTGAAGCATGCCTTATACGCAAGCCCTGTAGCACTTTGCCTCTGCATCTTGACACCTTGGCCCACGGAGGATGTTTTTCGAGTGTCCTTTTCCTGCATATGTCCCTTTGCTCTGAACATCCAGGTGTTCCTTGCACTTGGGACTAGTATGTCTGCGGCAGTCGATCCTCCCTTGTAACATAGCATTCTTTTATTCCCTTACAAGATTTCCACAATTATTGAAAACGACAAAAAAATCAAATATACCCCAAAAAGAGGAAGGGAAAAGTATTTTCTTTTTGTTTGCAGCACAATGAGTCGCCCTTGGACAAAGCACATCCTTTCGTTTGTTCATCAAGCCCTGGGATTTAATATGACCTTAGGAAGATGTTCTCGCTACATAGATTTGTGTCCTCCTCCATTTGGTTATTCTTCCAAACATATGGAGAGTTTGTGTTGCCTCTTGCATCGTGAACTTATGTCAACATTATGTTGCTTGAGTCTCATCATTTGTCATGCTATTGTCCAAGGGAAGTTTTACCAAGCTTGAGTCGGCCCCGCTACAGATTGTCTCTTGCCCTCGTGCTCAGCCATCTCGAAAGCCCAATCAAGTCTTTGTTCGAAGTCCATGAAGCCCTCAGCATGATCATCAAAATCCTCTAGTCCATTCCTGACAAGTCGTCGAAGACCTCCAGGTAGTGAAGTTTTACACTCATATTACACTCCTACCCGAGTTGTGAAGATTTTGAAGTTGTTTCTCGAGCTCTGAATGACTCATCTCTAGCCATCATGCCTTATTCGCTTCTTGAAGATGGATATTATACATGTATATCTTTTTTTATTTTGAGATGTAGATCCGCTGTGTATTGCTCGCGGCTACACTTTATATAGTTATATGACATGGATCTACAGTGTATTTGATTGGTAGACATGATTTTATTTCATTCTGAGCATGGGTATGCCCGCCTCAGTGAGACAATTGTTATTTTGTAGATGGCACCTCCCGAACTCTGGTCTCTGGGCCCACTAGTTTCATATGTTGGTGAAGATTGATAATGTATTTCGGCCATTAGATGCTCTTCTGACCTCACACATTAGGGGGCATATGTTATAACCCTAATTTTCACTAGATATGTTTACCTGGCACTAGGCCATCTCATTTTACATATTTTTCCAAACCACTACTGAACATCTCTTCTTAAAAACACGCTTTTTAAGGCACACGCGCCCTGTTCCACTACTGCACGCGTGTATACGCTAACTAACCCACTACAACCCATGTATACCTATAAAAGCACGAAAAATGGAAAGTTGCAGATGAAACTCACAGTTTTGGGTAAGTTACCTAAATTGTTTGACCACCCATAGCTGGTCACTCGTCCAAATACCTAGCCTTTTCTAGCCTATAAAAGAAGGGGTAGGGGTCCCATTTGGAAGGAGGAAAATAATTGTAAAGAAACTCTACCTGATTTCGCATTCCCTTTGTCCCAACCTTTTGCAACTAGTGTGTGAATAGAAGCATATACAAAAGCAGTTGGAGCACAGTTGAAGAGGAGCCCAGGACTAGATTCGAGGAGCAATGGCTGATCTCACTATTGTAAGGTTACTCTTGTGGGATTAATAAAAAGAAGTACTTTTCCCGTCCCGCCATATGAGATTTTCAATATTTAAAATTGATTATATTTTGATAGAATCTCTAACCCATTAGTTCATAGATCATATGCATGTAGAGTTCTTTATTTGTCTTTGTGTGAATGCAGATCAACATTGGGAGGAGATTTGCAGTCAAGGAGCGACCAAACGTTAAAGGATCAACATCAAACACAAAAACTAAGGTATAGTAACGTGATATTTTTAACCTTGTATTTGCATATGAATAATGGGGTTTATGATTGGGATGTTGGTAAAAATTAGGAGACTTTAGGTCATTTATGCATGCATTACAGAACCCTTAATGCTAGTCCGTAGGGGGATTTCCCACCCACAACAACTACACAATCTTTTGGCATGAACCCATCATCTTTTGGTTTTCCTGAAGGACATGGGAGCTTATATTTTTCCATAACTCCTGTAGTTGATACTATTGGTGCTTCATGTTTACCAGAAACATCAATGACCCATGTAAGCCCGACTCAACCACTTGCGCCTACATCTCCTTTCGTACATGGGTCAAGAAATATTCTCGCTTCACTATTTCCACACATTCACACACCAAGCACTTTACTTGGTCATCCCATTGGTTAGATGGCCAGTAGTCAAGTCGTTCATATAACCATGGTTACACAAGCTACTCAGCCTCCATCTCAAACATTGCATATTAGTACACCCTACATTGGAGGTCAATCTTCAATGGGAGGCCAACCTTTAACTGGAGGCCAATATTTAGTTGGAGGGCAATTTTTCACCAGGGGACAACCTACATGGTTGCAACATCAACAAGCATGGGGGCAAGTGGCTCCTGCAAGTCCTTCTATCCATACTACCACTGACCTATATCCTGGACAACCATTTCTAGGATTTGCTAACCCTTTGTGGGGCCAACCTAATCTGGCGTGCATTCCTTCATAAGGAACTTTGCCCTATCAATCCATAAACCCCACGATCCCAATGCAACAGTCCCTTCAACTACCATACATGGGGGGACCATCAGGTCAATCACAGTATGTAGGAGGTCCATCTGTTATGTCACAGTACATGGGTGGAAAACTAGGACAACCACCTTTCATGGGTGGACAACCTGGGAAACCACCATATATGGGAGGACCATCCGGTTTTTCTATCTCATCGCAACCTAAATATGGTCCTATTGGTGCTTCCATGTCATATGGTTACCACCAGTATCTACATGCTAATCGACAACTTCCATTATTGGCTACATTAGATCTGCCATATCTCTCGTGTTTGACAAACGATCCCATTCAACATGCCTCGTTTCGACCCACCATCCCTGCCAAATTACCATCCGACATCCCGAAATTTGACGGAAAAGCTGGGGAAGATCCTAACAATCATGCTATGACTTTCCATTTATGGTGTTCTTCTAACTCTTTGATGTACAATTCCATCTGTCTTATAATTTTTCATAGAACACTTACATGTGCAACAACGAAATGGTATATTGAGTTGTCGCGTAACTCCTTTGTCGACTTTAATGTCACATTTAAGTGTCGCACCCTAAGTGTCACAAAGTGACGTATGCACCTCGTTAAGTGTCGCATGCATTGTCGCAAGTGTCGTATGCACCTTACCTAGTGTTGCATTCATTTTGATGAGTGTCACAACCCCTTGACACCATGAAAACATTTTCCACAATCCCTAAGTCATGTTGGAAGAAGAAGCCCTCTCATTTGACAGCAGAAACACACCTTTTTCTTGGAAAATTCGACCAAATTTGGGCATTTATGAAGGGTGGCACCCCTCTGGCCATGTTGGGTGAATGCCACTTCATGGGGTGGCACCCCCTTGCCATGTTGGGAGAGCACCGCTTTATAGGATGGCGCCCTGTGTTCAACTCTGGTGGAGCACCAGTCTTGTCAGAGAGAAATTGGGGATCCTCCACAATTTCTTAAGGGCCAACTCTCGATGGATGAGGTTTGGTGTGGTCGAATCCTACCCTATGGGCTCTATCCTAGGACCTAATCCCAACTTAAGAAGCCATATCCTCAACCATATCCTTCATTTACTCATGGTGGTT
Organism: Picea glauca; assembly: GCA_000966675.3. Lineage (NCBI taxonomy): Eukaryota > Viridiplantae > Streptophyta > Pinopsida > Pinales > Pinaceae > Picea > Picea glauca. The sequence continues at coordinate 290,078 of JZKD02S1997997.1, forward strand.
GTGCCTCTCAAGCCTATATATTGAAGGTATTTCCAAGGTCAAGGGGGCAAGAATTGAGGTATCAAACCTTTGATTCTGGAGGAAGCATAAGCATTTTGATGTCAAGATTCATGTAAGGGATAGATGAGGAGATCTTGGAGAAGTGACTGCATCGTCAATCATGTTTTGTAAGTTCCTTCTTTAGCTTTCCAATTAAGGATAACTTGGCCTATTCTTTAGCAACCATTTGTTTACTTATGTATTTGGACCAAAGATAGAGGTCTTGGTCCAAAGGGGAGCTTAGCCTTTTCGCAGGGTAATATTTCTCACAACATTTCCCCATGATGTTATTTTTCCATAAGTCAATGTTTATGTCATTCCCATGAATCCAAGTTAAGAGGCTTTGAATAAGAGGTAAGGAAGCCTGGAGTAGTTTACAAATTTGAGAACCATTCTAAGTCGACGGGACGTTATCAAGGATACAAAGTCTGAAGATATTTAAATAGGAGTGTTTTTTTCCACCATTAGTTTATGCCCGTGATCAACCTCCGCAATAGCTTAGCTCCAAGAGCAATATTCATCAGCATCAGATCCTCTATGCCCAATCCTCCATGTGCCTTTGGAGTATGCATAATATTCCAATTCATCAAATGGAAATGCTTATGATTGGTGTTGCCCCCTTGCCAAATGAATTTCCTTAACCCCTTAACCAAAGCATTTTTTACGCCCACCAGGGATAATATGGAGGAGAATTGGAATATCAGTAAGGTTGAGAGGACCAACTTGAGAAAAAACAAGATGACCAGCTAAATTAAGCCAATGTGACCCCCATTGCTTGAATTTCTCTTCGATTTTGGATATGATGAGATGCCAAGCTTATGAAGAAAGAGATTGGAGACATATAAGGATTCCCAAATATTTAAAGGAATGCCAATTCATCGCAAACAAAAACAAAAGATCATGGCATTCACTGAGAGAGTTTTGGCACTGACATTCCATGCATAAAGATGGATTTTCTCGCATTTCACTATCCCCCAAAAAGATTATGTAAATTGATCAACTACTTCTTTAAATCGTGTTGCAATGACACTTTGCTCCCAGGAGCAAAGTGTCATATGCTTGGGAGTTATTGGTATTCTTAACACATTTGACAATTTTAAGCTTTGGAATGTTCCTAGACATGTGTTGGTGCTCCAATTTCCTGTTAAGAGCCTTTTCCATCAGGATATTCAAGAGATGAGAGAGAGGAAATCATTGGCGTAGGCCTCCAGAGGCTTTGAAAAAGGCTATGGGGTGCCCATTTACCAAAGGGGCAATCCAAGGGCTACTGATAAATGCCATTATCCATTTGACGAAGTTTGAACCAAAGCCAAACTTGCGATGAACTTCAATAAAAAATCTGTGACAAACTCTGTTGAATGCATTTGCCATGTCCAACTTAATAATCATTCCTTTCTCTCCCCTAGCCTTACTGGAGTGTATTTCTTATTGAACCAATATAATATTATCCATTATTTGTCTCTTCTCCACAATTCCCCCTTGATTTAGTGATATAAGCTTATGAAAAGTGTTGGGTATGTGTTATATTCTTTGCACGAGTAGTAGTGTTTGAGCGTCTGCACCGAGTGCGCAGGGGGGTTAGGGGGCAACGCCCCTGAAAAAAAAATTCGCACCGGGACAACATATTTCCGGGACCACATGATATTTAGGTGGTTTTTCGGCACATGGTTTTTTGCCGATGGTTTTCTATTTCCGATTAAGGAATTAGGGTTTTGGATGCCACTGGCTCCTATATGTATATTGTATTGTAAACAATGTAACACGATGTATGAATATAATATATGCTGGTTTTCCCGGTTTGGGTTTCCAGGGGAAAAATCTCTGTGTAATGTTTGCATTTGCCATTGTATCTTTTCTATTCTTTTCTGAATATCTGTTTACAGTAGACATTGTACAAGGTTAGAATTTACAAAAACTTTGTTTTAACCTGTTAACTACAATTTTTGCCATGATTTTATATGAGACATTACATAAAGAAATTGGTCTAAACCTTGAGAAGGAGGAAGCATTCTTCTATTTCAGAATTAAGGCAAGGAAGGCATAATTAGTTGCACCTCCAATTCTTGTCGATTTATGGAGATATTACATCATTCAAATAAAATAAAATTTTATGATGGATCAACATCTTTTGTAAGAGTGAGCAGTGAAACCATTTGGCCCAGGCGCCTTATCTGATTTTTCCTTGTGAATTTCCTAAAAACATTCTTCCTTTGATATAGGTTTGATTAAGACAAAGTTTTCTTCAAGGCCAATCAAAGAAGGAATGTGACATAAATGTTGATCTCGGATACCCAGACCTAATTGCCCTATCTCAGTATATAAGTCCGAAAAATGCTTGAAAGCCACTTTTTAAATTTCATCAAATTAGGAGATGAGCTCCCCCCTCTGTTGATTTAATCTCCTCTACCTTATTTTTCCAAAGTCTAGCTTTCGATTGACGGTGGAAAAAGGATGTATTCTTGTCCTCGGCCTGTAGCCAAAGATTATGGGATTTAATATGCCACATCTCTTCCTCCTTTTTGAGCACCAATTGAAAATTCTGGAAGATCACTTGCTTTTCTTGAAGCTCCCTCTCCAGGGCTCTAAATTTGAGTCTAGCCCATCCTTAAGGGCCCTCTTTATGGCACAAATATTCTATTCCCAAATAAAAACTAGAGACCCTAAGACCCATTGACTCCAAGCACTAAACACTAGGGAGAAAAAAGGAAGGGTCATTCATCCAAAGGGGCTTTAAATGGAAGGGGATAGGGACTAAATCCTGATATCTGGAGAGGATAAGAGAAATGGGGTGATGATCAGATCCCACCAAGGGAAAAAATAAGAGAAGAAAGGGTGAAGGAATCCGAAAAAAAAAAGGAGTTATGGACCAAGAAATGATCCAGTCTCGCTGCAATATGTTTAGAGCCGACCCTTCTATTCAACCAAGTGTACCTACCCTTAGACGGTTGAATGCCAAATAAATCAAGGGAGGGAATAATATCTTCCATCCTTTCCCTACATGGATCCCTTATGATGGATCTACCTCTTTTTTCTTTCTGATGGAGTGTAGTATTAAAATCTCCCGTTATAATATTGTTATTTCCATAGTTCAAGTCTTGAATCCCCATCAGGGAGTTCCAACATTCCAATTTTTCATGAGAATTATTAGGAACATAAACATTAAAAAAATGAATAGACTTACATGTGGGAAAATGAATGAGCTTGACTAAGACCCAGTGCTAAGTGGCATGACTTTCCTCCAACTGGAAGAAATTGGAGCTCCAAAAAGTGCAGAGACAACCATAATCTCCCTAGGCATTGACAACCCCTTTACTATTTTTCCAAAAGTATGTACTTTCTTGAAGGACAATGGTGTCCTTCAACTTTGTCTCATGGATCAGAATTACTTGAGGTCTTTTGGATTTGATTAGTCGCTGCATAGTTTCCATATTTTCTTTGCTCCCCTCTTAGCTTCCTAACCCCTCAAGTAGATAGAATAATATGTTATTATATGTAACAAAGGCCGACATTAGTAAATAAGGTTTATGTAATAATGTGGTCTAATGTAAGAAGACTTAATAGACAGTTTCGCTTCTAGAAAGATCTTCCTCTAAAATGTTCTCTATAAGGTTGAAATAGTATAAATAGGAGTAGAAAACATGGAAATTTTTTGTCTTGAGAATCATTTTGTACTTAAGCTCTACTCGAATAGACGTTGCCCCTTCGAAGAGGCAAGTGAAATTGGCTATCGATGTAATAAAGGTATCATTTTTGGAATCAATTGAGTCATTGCTCTATATTTTGCTCTTTCTGCTGATAATTGTTATAACAATTTTGTTTGTGCTCTGCATAATACAATTTGGTACCTTAAAAGTGGTATAAGAGCACTTTCCTTTGTAGAATTTTTAGATGAGTTTTTTGGGTCTAGAGACGTGTACTTCCAACATCTTTAAAGCACAATGATATGTCGTTCAATGAGTAAAACAACAGTTGCGGAGGACTACACGTAGGAAATACAGGTTGTTTCACAGGTTACTCGAAACACATTGTTTCACCTAGTCGAAAACCTCTATAACCCATGTTGGTATCCCTTCGAGTAGTATCACATTAGACAACCCTTGTACACGACCATTCACTCCCACATACCCTCAGGTGTATAGAGAGTCCCATAGGTCTCTTGAAACTAGCTATAAACTAACCTATTGATTTCCTAACTATTACAGTGGCACTGAGAACAACACTCGGGAAGACTACTCTCACGTACCTGGGTAATCTGGTAGTACGACTATGGGTACGATCGATCCTCCTTAGTTAGAGCCCTGAGATATTGGGTTGAGTACTATTGTTGGACCTCGTCGATATATCAGAGAGTTATAACACAGGGAAAACCCTTGTTCGTAGGAACCCTCAAAACCAAAACCCTTTCTACAAGAACATAACCGAACAAAAACAAAGGGGGAATTTTGCAGTGTAACCCTGCCTCCTGCATCTAGGGTGTGGAATTACTACATAATTTTAACTATTAAAAATATGGGCATTATGTCACTGCAGTATTATTCAGACCAGAGTATTACTATACATGAGTAAAAAAAAGATTATGGTGGTCCCGTCGACACCCTTACTTGGGACCTATTCCACTGGATTCCTCTCTTCGCACTGATCATAGTGGTACCCATCACTTATAAGTTTTTTTTTCGTGGACCCACCCACCCTCCCCACACCTTTATTTGGGACCTATTCCATTGGATTCCTCTCTTCACATTGATCATAGTGGTACCCCTCACCCATAAACCCTTTCTATGCAAACCCACCAACCCACTTCTTGCTTGTTTACCTCCCAAATGGCCCATACCAGCAACCAAGAAGTTGATAACCAGATCCTTACATTGCAAAATGACAACACCTAGAACAAGATTGACATTAAGAACATCAATTCCAATGTTGCTTCCCTCGATTCCAAAGTTGATACCCTCACTACCCGATTTGACTCCCTCTCTGACAACTTCAGAGCCTTTTCTAAACAGATAAAATATTGGATGAGTCAATTTTGGGGCCCTACCTCCTTTGAACAACCTTCACACCCAAAAGGCGCTAACTCCTCCCATACCATGGCCTTTCATTCCAACCCCCTTCATCATAAACTACATCTTCCCAAAGTTGAGGTGAATAAATTCGATGGTTCGGATCCCACGAGGTGGGTCACTCAAATGCAACATTATTTCTCCTTGCATGGCATTACTGATTATTTGACCAAACTTCGCATCTGTGTCCTCTATTTGGATCCTGAATGTTGGCAATGGCATAAAAATTCACGTCGAGCGTATACTGCTTGGACCCAATTTGTTGCAGACCTTTATGAATGCATTGACATTGACACACATCATTTGGGTTGTTTGACCAAACTTAAACAATCTGATACAATGGAAGAATATATCATCGCTTTTGAGCAAATGGATTTATGAATGGACGACACGTCAAACACCTTCTTATGTGAATGCTTTATTAGTGGCCTTAAGGATGACATATGAGCCCATGTCCTAATGGCTCATCCCCATACTTGGCTTGAAGCTACTCACCGCGCCAAGGAAGCACAACAATAGTCTCTTCCCAAAATAGAAAACCATCTTTTATTGCTCGCTCTTGGTCCACAAATCCCGCTCCTCATTCCACTCCTCTTAAGATCCACACATTAACTAGGGCATAAATGGTTGAATGCCAACTAAAGGATCTTTACTATAACTATGATGAAAAATGTTTTTTAGGGCATAAGTGTGAGGATAAAAACATTTTTATGGCCATTTATGAGGACTTTTCTAAAGAGGATGTTGATGTTTCCCATTACAAAGATCTACTCCAAGCATATGATCATACCCCACCCTCTGACCCACTAGAAGTTGAACTGCTCATCCCATTGAATGTCCTCACTGGTATCTCTACTCCCCAAACCCTTAAGTTAATTGGTTATATCAAGCATAGGAAAGTCATTATCCTAGTCGATAGTGGAAACACCCATAATTTTATTGATTGCAACATTGCCCAAGAAACCATGTGTTATACTCATGCTATCAACAATTTTCAAATCATGATTTCTAATGGTGGTTCCATGAAATGTGGGGGGCATTGTGAAAATGTGCGCCTGCAAATTTGTCATTACAACCTGAAATCTCTTATGTTTGCTATTGATTTGGATGGTTACGACATTGTTCTAGGTGTTGAATGGTTACACACACTTCACCCCATCACCATGAATGTCAAGGAATTAACCATGAAATTTCAATAGGATGGACAACATTATTAGTTGCAATTCATCTCGACATGATCCCCCGAGATCAATAGTTCACACCGAACAAAGAAACTACTAAAAAAAGGTCATTCTAGCATTATTACACAACTCCATGCCATTCAAATAGTTGAGACCCCCTCACCCACTATTCATCCTGACATACAATCTCTCCTCTCCAAACACCAATATGTTTTTGAAAACCCCCAAGGACTCCCCCCTCCCTGTGGCACCCATGATCATTCCATTCCTCTTGTCCATGACGATCTTCCTCCCAATGTTCGCCCTTATCATCACCCATTTGCCCAAAAAATGGAATTGAGAAAATTGTTCATGAATTTCTAGTGATAGGTGTTATCCGTCCTAGTACCAACCCTTATTCTTCTCCCATCATCATGGTACTCAAGAAAGAAGGTACGTGGTGCATGTGCTTTTATTTTCAAACCCTCAACAAAATTACCATCAAAAATAAATTCCTCATTCCTGTCATTGACAACCTTTTGGATGAACTAAGTGGTGCTCAATTCTTTACCAAACTTGATCTACATTTTGGCTACCACCAGATACCTATGAATGAGGTCGATATTCCCAAAATTGTGTTTCTAACTCATGAGGGTCATTATGAATTCTTGGTCATGCCCTTCAATTTGTGTAATGCACCTTCCACTTTTCAAAATCTCGTGAATCATATATTCTGCCCATTCCTCTGTCACTTTGTCTTAGTTTTCTTTGATGATATCCTCATCTATATTAAAACCTGGCAAGCCCATCTGTCTCATGTGGATCAAGTCTTACACTTATTGTCTCAGCACAAAATCCTTCTCAAAAAGTCTAAATGTGTTTTAGGAGCTCCTAAAGTAGAGTACCTTGGCCATATTGTTAGAAAGGATGGTGTTTGTGTGGATCCTAAGAAAATAGAAGATATTAAGGATTGGCCCCATCCTAAAACTCTAAAAATTTTGATAGGTTTCCTAGGTTTAATGGTCTATTATCGCAAGTTTGTTCATAATTATGGAAAAATTGCAACCCCCCTCACTACTCTCCTTAAAAAGAATGCTTTCAGTTGGACTCTTACAACAGATCAATCCTTCCAAGCCCTGAAAGAGGCTATGTGCACAACTCCTATTCTGTCGTTGTTATGATATTTAGACACTTAGGAGTTATTTAAGATATACTTGGTCTAACATGTTGTTAGGTAAAAGTGTGTTTCTTAGTGTATTTCTTTAGTATGCATTTGTAGTTAGGAGATCTGACGGTCACGGTATTTTCTCGACATAGATTGATCTGACGGTTCATATTCTCCTCGATCTTAATGGCTACATTGATCTGTGGCTTAGCACTCGATTAGTCCATGATCTCTATTTAAAGAGCTTGGAGGGTCATTTGTCAATGATCGATTGTGAAAAACTCTCTTGCAAAATCTCTCTGTAATATTTTTCTTTTGCAGTAATAAACTGCTCTAAGTGGTCGGGTTGGTTGGGGGCGTGAATGTTTCTCTATATGGTTTTTACCATGTCAAAACATCGATGTGTTGATATTTGATCTAGTTGTGTGAGTGGTTACTGAAGGTGTTCATCCTCTATTGGAGTACCTGTGTTGTCGAACATGGAATCAGAGCTTGTTTGAAGACTCGCTCCTATTGTATATCGATATCATGAAGACGAGTTGCATCATCTCTAGTTTCTATCATTTGTGTATATTTCTAGGTTGAGAGGATTGTTTTGGAGCGCTCGTTTTACTCTAAAAGGTTTATGTTTGCCCAAGATACGACCATTTCAGTCAGATCCGAAGGTATAAAGCCTGAATATGCCCTTTTTAATTTTTTGCAGAATATTATTTCGGTTTTATATTGTTTGTTTCTGAGTTGCTACTCTTTTATATCTATGTATGTTCTTTTCCCCGCGCCCTGTGCGATCTGGACAAATCATAAACGAATAGAAAAATGTGCATTTTCCGGGTAAGCTAACCGAGATCTAACCCTTATTGTCATCGAGAAGCGAAATATTTTTTCTTGTGTGAAAATAATTTTTTTTAGCACAAACAACAACAACAATAACAACCCCAATCCTCCTTCTAAACAATACAATATGTTTTGTTGGCTCACTTCTTTAAAAATTGCCTTATTAATTAAAATCCCTTGAGTTCAAGTCTCTTTTTTGTTACTTTATTTTGCATGCAACTTTCTTTTAAAAAGTAGCTTTGTTGTAAAAGTGATCCCTACTTTTGTTTATAAAAGTGGGTCACTTCATAAAACAACTTATTTGTAAAAGTTAGATTATTTGGAGGGGTATCACCACGTGGCTCTTTGGTTACCGTTTATGTTTTTTTTCTAAAGGGCATAACTTTCACATCCGAAGTCCATTTTCAATGTCATTTTTTTAAAACCGCCTAATTTTTTGAGATCTTTCCATCAAGATCATCAGTTTTATTTTTTAAATCCATATTATCTACATATTTAATAAGAATTCTTCCAATGATCTTTTTCTTACCAGCAACAACTACTTCCAATGAAAATCCCATACAGAGGATTTATTAAGAAGTAAAGGCGTGTACCGGATTACCTTGAGAAAGGAAAAAGAACTCATTGATGATGAAAATAAAGTCAAATAAGCTAACAGGAATGACGAAACATGTGGAATGATCGGAATGTCCATCTCTCCTGATTTAGGGTTCCTCCTTAAAGAAATTGATGACCCCGATGAAGCTTGGGAAAAGCTTGAATCTATGTTTGGTAAACACAATATTATTCGAGCACATCAGTTAGAAAATTAGATATTGACTTTAGGTCCAAATGATATTTTTTGCATTGAAGACTATCTATCTAAGTTTAAAACACTTAGAATTTTCCGTGAAGAGTGTAACATAAAGCTGGAGGAAGAGCGTTGCATCTATATTATTCTTTCTAAGCTAGGTGGTGCATATTTTGTGTTTGTATCCACCTTGTATGCCATGAGAGAGACTTTAGGGAAATCTTATCAAAAACCCACCCTTGATTCCTTTTGTGATGCTTTGAGTAGGGAGCAAGATAAGCTTATACAACTTGGAGTGATCAACATTGCAGGTACCTCCAACAAAGCCTTAGTATCCCAACAGAAAGATAAACCAAAGAATCCCAATAAGCAACATCCTTGCCACAACAACAAGCAAAACAAGGGTCCCAAACCCACTCAGACAACTTCAGCTCCTAATGGTGACAAAGGAGAAAAATCTAAAAATAAGAAGGTTGACAGACATTGCAACTTTTGTGGGAAAGATGGTCACGATGAGTCCAAATGTTTCAAGAAGATGGAAGCTTTAGAAGCAATGATGAAAAAACACAACATCGGTATTGATTCTACTTCTTCTTCTTCTCATGGACATGCACTTTCTACTTTTGGTTCCTCCTTCAATGCAACTTCTACTTCTTCTGATGATGAGTGGCTTATTGACTCTAGAGCATCTTATCATACAGCTAAGGAGAAAGCCATGTTTTCCACTCTAAATGAATGTAACACCAACAAAATATTTGTTGGTGATGATAGATCTCTTAGAGTTGTAGGATCTAGAATAATTCAGGTTGATAATGGTCATTTCAATGATGTATTATGTGTTCCAAGTCTTTCCTGTAACCTTCTATCAGTATATCAAATCACTCATTAAGATGAAGGTAAACTATAGAGTTTTCACCTCACCAAGTTGTAATCAAGGATCTAAAAAATCCTCAGCATGTTCCTGCAACTAGAATTGTTGATGATATTACCAGGTTGTACAAGTTTGACAACTTTGGGTCATCATCTTTTCCATCAGTTTTTGTTGCTCATAGCGATGACTTGAGCAACCTTTGGCATGAGTGATTTGGTCATATAAACTATCACTCATTGCAACAACTATGTAATCAATAGATGGTGACTGGTCTTCCTCTTGTTTAATGCAGAGATGGTGTTTGTGCCAGTTGTGTTCTTGGCAAACATCATCGGAATAATTTTGACAAATGTGCCTCTTGGCATGCCTCGAGCCCTTTGCAACTTGTTCACAATGACTTGTGTGGTCCACTTTCTTCTCCTTCTTTTTCTTGGTACAAGTATTTCTTAACTTTCATTGATGACTTTTCCAGACATACTTGGGTTTACTTCTTAAAACTTAAGAGCGAAGTTTTTGTAAGTTTCTGGCCTACAAGGCCCTTGTAGAAAAGCAATTTAGACATTGAATTCAAATGTTAAGTACAAATAATGGAGGCGAATATGTGAACAATAATTTTATAAGTTACGGCACTACACATGGCATCCAAATGCAACACATTGTTCCATATACACCATAACAAAATGGTGTTGTTGAGAGCAAAAACTGCACGTTAAAAAAAATGGCTAATTGTATGATCCAATCTAAGAGATTAAGTTTAAAGTATTGGGCATAAGCCATCAACTATGCAAATTACATAGTAAATCGCACTCCCACAAAGGCTCTTGAAAATATAACATCAAAAGAAGCATGGACTAAAATTAAACCTGATGTAAGTCACTTCTGTGTATTTGGCAGTATAACATGGGCTCACATTCCTAATGAGAAAAGGAAAGCATTACAGCCTAAAAGTGAGAAGTGTATATTTGTTGGTTATTTTGAAGATGTCAATGGCTACACACTTCTTCAACCACATTGTAATGAAATTATTATTAGAATAGATGTTAAATTTGGTGAAAATCTCTTGGCCTTGGAGCCTAGTTTGACGATTGTGCCTTCTTCGGCTTGCAAGCCATCTTCAACGTTTGTGCCTTCTTATGTTCCTATTCTAGTTTCTTCTTCATATGATGACAGTGAGGATTAAAATCCACCTCTGTTAGCTCACCTTCCTCCAAGTGAGTCCATTGAACTTGAACCAGCACCACCACTTCCTAGATGGGTCCGTTCAACACGAGAAGCAGTTGGTGATCTTAACGATGATCCTTCAGATCAATGTTAGACACGTTCACGGTTCCAACGAGCCTCTTCTCTTTTGGCTCAAGTTTCAGAGACTCGTGATCCAGAGACATTTGCAGAAGCTTTGGGTCATCTAGATTGGGATACACTAATGAATGAAGAGTATCGTTCTTTAATGGAAAACGATACTTGGGATCTTGTACCTCTTCCAAAAGGAAGAAAAATTGTCAGATGTAAATGTGTCTACATAACTAAGTATGCATCAGATGGAAGTGTTGAAATACACAAGGCTCGATTAGTTGTCAAAGAATTTTCCCCAGTTGAAGGAATTGACTATAATGAAACCTTTGCTCCTGTAGCCAAAATGAATTCCATCTGCCTTGTTCTTGCCTTTGTTGTCTCACATAAATGGGAGGTCCATCAGATGGATGTTAAATTCACCTTCTTACACAGGGATTTGCAAGAAGAAATCTACATGGAACAACCTCCTGGCTATGTCCAGAATGACTGTAGCCTTTTTTGTCTCCTTAACAAATCTCTTTATTGTCTTAAGAAAGCTCCCCGAACTTGGTATGCCAAAATGGATAACTTTCTTATTGACACCAGATTTTCTAGATGCCATTCTGATCCTAATGTATATAACAAGAAAGTAGGAAGCCATCTCATAATCCTTGTTCTTTATGTTGATGACCTTATCCTTACTTGTAGTGACTCAAAATTGTTAAACCATGTGAAAATCGTCCTTAAGAAGAAATTTGAAATGACAGACTTAGGTTTTTTGCACTATTTCCTTGGTCTCCGAGTTTTGCAAACCAATGAAGGATTTTTTCTTTCCCAATCTAAGTATGCTTGTGACCTTCTTCGTTGCTTCCAAATGGAAGATTGTAAGCCAACCCCTTCTCCCTTCCAGTCTGGAGTCAAGCTTGTTGCCACCTGTACTTCTCTTGAAGTTGATGCCACTTTGTATCGTCAGTTAGTTGGTAGCCTCTTATACTTGACTCATACCCGTCCTGATCTTTCCTTTGTTGTTGGTCTCGTTGCCCAATATATGCAAACACCCCATGAAAGACACTCGAAAGCAACTAAAAGGATACTTCGGTATGTTCGGGGTACAGTTCAGTTCGGGATACATTACAGTTCAGGGGGTAGGCTCTAATGCCTCCTTCCTTCTCCTATCGTGTCACTTTTGTAAATCCTTCAATCCTGTCCCAAGTTGTTCTTAAGGGGGGATGTTAGGATATTTAGACACTTAGGAGTTAGTTAAGATCTACTTGGTCTAATGTGTCATTAGATAAAAGTGTGTTTCTTTAATATACATTAGTATGCATTTGTAGTTAGGAAATTCGACGGTCACGATATGTTCCTGATATAGAGTGATCTGATGGTTTGTATTCTCCTCGATCTTAACGAATACATTGATATGTGGCTTATCACCCGATTGGTCCATGATCTCTATTTAAAGAGCATGGAGGATCATTTGTCGATGATCAATTGTGAGAAACTCTCTTGTAAAATCTCTTTGTAATTTTTTTCTTTTGCATTAATAAACTGCTCCAAGTGGCCGCATTGGTTAGGGCTGTGGATTTTTCCCTGTAGGGGTTTTACCATGTCAAAACATCGATGTGTTGATCTTTGATTTGGTTATGTGAGTGGTTACTGAAGGTGTTTGTCATTTGTTGGAATACTTGTGTTGTCGAACAAGCACTACCTGACTTCACCAAGAATTTTGTTCTAGAATGTGATGCTTATGGGAAAGGCATCGGGGCAATTCTCCTGCAAGATGGAAAACCTTTGGATTTCATTAGCAAACAACTATCTGAGAGGCACTTGGGCCTATGAGAAGGAAATGTTGGCTATTTTGCGTGCAATGGATCTCTAGCATCCTTACTTGCTTGGGTAATGCTTCCAATTTAAAATGGATCATCGTAGCCTCAAATATTTCTTGGAACAAAGAATTTTATCCGCTAAGCAACATAGGTGGTTGACCAAAATGTTTGGTTATGATTGATCATTTACAAGAATGGAAAAGAAAATGTGGTTGTTTATGCCCTTTCATGTAGATATGAAGAAGAATGGGTCCCTCTTCTCACTCTCCTTCGTCGTATCAGATTGGTTAAAGACAGTTTGCCATGAATGGTTCCAAGATCCCAAGTTGTCTTGCCTAATCCAACAACTGCAACACGATCCTCATGCATCTTCATGATACTCTTAGCATAATGAGGAGCTTCGCTATAAAGGTCACATGTATTTAAGTAAACAGTCTCACCTTAAATCCATTGTGCTCTTCAAACTTCATGCTTCACCAACAATAGAGCATTTAGGTTTTCACAAAACATATGAAAAGATCAAACATTCTTTTTTCTGGGAAGGCATGAAACATGGCATCCACACTTTTGTGGTTCAATGTGATACTTATCAACACAATAAGGGTGAAACAATCAAAATTCCAGGCACACTCCAACCTTCCCTATTCTACCTACTATATGGACAATATTTCTATGGACTTCATTACCAGATTACCCAATTTTGGCAAGAAATTAGTCATCTGGGTTGTAGTCGATCACGTTTCCAAATATGCCCCTTTTTGTGCCCTCCAACACCCGTTCACAACATCCATTGTGACTCAAATTTTCATGGAGAATATCTTCAAACATCATGGAATGCCTCACTCTATTTTCTCCGACAGTGATCCTACCTTCATCGACAACTTTGGGCAAGAATTGTTCAAGATCTAAATAACCCAATTGCATCTCAACATGGCCTATCATCCCCAAGTTGATGGTCAAAGAAGCTGTCAACAAGTGCTTTGAAACATATTCGAGGTGTTTCACGTTAGACATACAACCTCAATGGGCTCAGTGGTTACCACTAGCTGAATGGTGGTACAACACATCTTACCATGCTGCCACTCGTATGACTCCCTTTGAAGTGGTCTATGGTCAAAACCCACCTTCTATATTCTCCTACCTGTCTGGTGTCTCCAAGGTCTAGGAAGTAGACCACACCCTTACAGTCTGAGTTGTCATTCTCCGTACCCTCAAAGATAATTTTATCATGGCTCATAATTGCATAAAGCAAAAATCTGATCAGGGTTGTTCATAACACCAATTTGCTAAAGGGGACCAAGTGTTTCTTTGTCTGCAACCTTGTAAGGAAACATCCCTTAAAGCAGATCATTGTTAGAAACTTGCTCCCAAGTTTTATGGCCCTATTACAATTCTCAAACGCATGGGGCATGTGGCCTACAAGTTAGATCTCCCCAATCACTCTAAGCTCCATCCTGTTTTTCATGTTTCTTGCTTGAAGAAAGTGATTAGAACCAAGTGCCAGATTCAAACTAGTCTCCCTAAATTGGATGAAGAAGGTTCCATTTGGTTGCATCCCCAAGCCATCTTCGACCACCGTGAGCATCCTCTCCATCAACGCACAATCAAGGAAGCTTTAGTTCAATGGAAGGATACACAACCGAAGGATGCCACATGGGAGCCAACTGCCATTTTGCAGAGATTTTGACATCTCAAAAGCCTTGAGGACAAGACTGCTTTTCAAGGGGGAGGGCATGTTAAAGTACTAACTTCCTTGACCCCTCAAGTAGATAGAATAATATGTTCTTCTATGTAATAAAGGTTGACATTAGTAAATAAGGCCTATGTAATAATGTGAGCACGTCTAATGTAAGAAGACTTAATCGAAGGTTCTGCTTCTAGAAAGATTTCCCTCTAGAATGTTCTATGGAAGATTGAAATAGAATAAATAGGAGTAGAAAGCATGAAAAAGATTTGTCTTGATAATCATTTTGTACTCGAGCTCTGCTCTGCTAAAGGTTGCCCCCTTGAGGAACAAGTGAATTTGGCTATCAATATAATAAAGGTATAATTTCTAAAATCAATTGTTTCATTGTGCTCTATATTTTGCTCTTTTTGCTCATAATTGTTATAAAAAATTTGTTTATGCTCTGCATAGTACCACACGGTACCTTACATCCCTAGGCCTATGTAGTTCTAGGAGACGATTTTCATCATTTACTAGAGGATTCCCCCCCCGCCCTCACCCCCCACTTGGAGGGAATGGATCCACCCTGTCCCCTTGAGCCCTTTGGTTCTTTCTTGAATGTACTATCCAATGTGGTTTGTGTTCGTAGATATTTTTCTTTGTTTTCTTCCTCCTCTCTTTTATGTTTTTTTGTTCTTCTGCCCATCTTTTTTATGGGAATATTTTGAGCAACTTCGTTATCTGAATCTTCCCCAGATCCATCTTATTTCCTTCCTAAAAAATGACAAGGATGCCAGTCCTATGTCTAACAACTGATTGTACGCTAACTGCTTCATTCATGTGAGGAGAATGAGGGATCTCAGATTGGGGCGAGTTCATTGGAATCTCAACCCCTATGTGGGGGTTTCCTCTCCCACATTAGGGTTTTCTTGATTTTCACCAAAGGCATCAACAAAGTTGGAGAGGGCTTCGTAGCTGTTGTTACTGGATGTCGGTCCACGCCCGTCAGCCCCTATGGTAATCGGGGAAGTTGAGGGGCCTGAGGCAGAAGAGGGAGGAGCTACAGGGAATTTTTTGGGTTGGAGCGAACCACCTTGCTTTCCAACTGCTCTTTTCTTCTCAGGGAACTACCATTGCTCAGATTCCACCACCTGGGTTAGATCTGGATTTGGCTTGGAACAATTTTTTGCAAAATGACCATACTCATGGCAGGCCTTACACTTGAAGGGGAGCTACTTATAATCCACTTTCTACACATATGTCCAATTATCCAGAGTGAGTTGTATGGCCGAGGGCAGACCCTTCTCAAGGTCAATTTCCACACAAATGCAAGCACACACCTGCATTCCATCTTGTGGTTCGACTCGATCAATGTAGCGACCTAGAGTATTTCCTATACTGTGAACTATGTCATCATTCCAACAATGCAAAGAGAGATAAGGCATACAAACCCAAATTGGCACTGTCGAAGGGGTATCATTTTCGGTGCAAAATTCTAGTGTCCATCGGTTGAGATACATTCACCGAGAGCCCATGAAGTAAGGACCACTATGGAAGATGGGATCCTTGTCAAATTTGTCTTCAAATAGAAAAACAAAGAACCCTCTTCCACAAAATGAAGTAGAAATCTGCCCCTTGATGAGGGGCTTCCAATTTTTGTCCACCCAAAGGGTCATGGCTTGTGCGGAGGGCTAGATCCCTGTGAATTTTCCAATAAGTCCATTATCAACGAGTTGAAGGACTAGATTTCGCAAATTCATGGGGTGTACTGAGACTTCAAGTATTTCATCCATTTTTTTCACAAATCTCGAGAGAAGCAACTTAACAATTTTGCTGATAGAAGAGACCAGGGAGTGAAAGGAAACAATATCTAAAGGAAGGGATCAGAGGGGAGGAGGCAAATCTCCTCCACCAAATCTCGATGCCATGATAAATCCAAGATCAACCTAGGGTTTACATCAAAGCGACCTCAATACACAACGTGATCTTTTTCTGTATTTCTTTCAAAAATAAAAAATAAAAACAATTATTAACAAATAATAAATATTATTATTAATTTTACAAATAAATTAATTAAAGGGAGGACCTACTCCATTGCAAGTGTTCCTCTTATTAGTCCCCGTTGAAGGCGAGAAGGGACTCTAGCATTCAATACGACGTTGAATGTCAATTAGTTTGATATTGACTTTTAATACATTTGGTATATCCATAACTTTGTAGCATGGGTTGTAATTTTTCATACTAAATATTTTAATAAAAATGATTTATCTACGATCCTATTCGCTCTAACAATGAAAGTCTTATTGGAGGCTTCACTCCTCCCCCAATCCTTGCTTTTAACTTATGAATTGCATGCAATTTATTTATTCTAAGTTTTAACCTAAGTTCTAAGTTTTCAATGCACCCAAAAATGTCTGACGAATATGACGAGTGCCTGCTCTTCCTCCCAAATTTCAATGTCTGAGAAACATGGCCACTGTCTCCACCACCTGCATGCATGCAGGCACATGGCCTGCTTATTTCTTCCTGGCACTATGGCAGGGGTTGAACTTGCTAAGTCCTGCCACCATCGAGAAGAATTCAAAAGAAGATCGAGTGCTTGCTTTTGAGTTATTTGTTCTGCTAAAGCAACCGTCGATACCTATCAATACCAATCTGCCAGTTGATTGCTAGACTAGCCCAAGGCCAGAGTCGAACCAGTAATACTGAAGCAACCCCGCTTCTCGACCTTCGAGTTTTCATCCTTCTCATTGTAATGGGTTCGGGGGGAGCTAATCGACGAAAGAATCTGTTCCTTGTAGGATTATAGCAAAGCGAGGTTGTGCAACACATCCCAAAAGTATTGCAGAGAAGGTTAGTTTTTAAAATCAATGGGCAGGAAGCCAAAATTCAAACTACAAATGGGAAGACAGTAAGAACATCTTGACACCTCTTACACAGATGACTCGCTCAACAATGTCTGTTCAACGTTCCTTTTCTTACAAATAATGTTAATGTCTTAGAATGAAATGACATTTCTATGCCAAAAAGATTTTGGAAAATACAAGATCATTGTGTCACATTTTTCTATGCCAAGAAGAAAATTGTCGTAAGAAGCTATGGTGAGCTAGATTATGCTGGTAGAAAGAATGGCCTATCAACTGTCTTTTTTATGTGTCACATACGGGAGTTGTTGGCAGGCAACAATGGTGGCCAACTCGAGGCTTGCCTATTTAATTAATTGTAGATTGTTTGCAATAAAATACAATGTTTAGTGAAAATATTAGTATCAATCAGTTTCTTTACTATTCTCATCAGTCTTGTATAGTTCTTGTATCTTCAGTGTGATAGAAATTTCATGCATATCTCTTTTACAACTTACAAGTAATATGAAAACGATGGAAGGATGATTGGCAATAACGATTGATGTGGCCTGTATTCAAGTGGTGGCTCATTTGTCAACCATTTATCCAAAAGATGCAGAAGCACTTGCTGCGGGGCTAGACGACATGACACAACTTGCCTATTTGCATGAGTCAAGGATTCTACAAAATTTGTTTGTTAGATTTAATCTTAATGAAATTTATGTAAGGGGCCCTGCTTACTATGATGATTTGAGATAGTATTCTCCATTCATTTCAAGCAAGTTAAGGAATTGGTGTGCTTCTTTTTATCAAACACGTTTAGTGTTTTGGATGCTTTCAAAAGCACTTTCTTGTTTTCCTACAACGGTACTTTAGAACTATTTATAACTATTTTGGTCTAATGGAACAACATCTTGTTGACATACATACACATAGAATATATTAATTGTTGTCAATCCTTTTAGAAGACTTCCACACTTGTATAATACCCACATGATGGAACAATATAAGGGTGCAACTTTTGGAGAGCTAAGCCCTCATCTTTTTGTAGTGGAAGATCCCTGTTACAGGTACTATCATGAATCTTGTAGTGTTTGAATTTGTTCATTTTGCTGGAAAAAATCCACCTAGAGAGTATCTTTAATGGATAAATCCTTTGCTTTGCATAAAGTACAAAATGGATTTGACCTATTGGTTAGAGGGTATTATTGCCTATTAGTAATCAAAACATGAAAATGATAACACATGTTCTAAAGCTAAACGTGAGCATGCCTGGCAGTGGGGAAACCTGAGCCTGAACCTCCCTTGGGGAGGCCAACCTTACATTAAGTCTAATTTTTTGCATACAGGGCCATGGTCATTGAGGGGAAAAGCCAGTCAATCCTAGTCAACGAAGAAAATGGAGCGGGAAAAACAGAAACAACGAAAATGCTTATGCATTACCTTGCATTTATGGGTGGTCGATCAAGAACAAAGGGAAGAATTGTGGAGCAACAAGTCCTGAAAGTAAGAAACGACTGCATTCTTTGTGATACATATGGTTGTAAGTAATTCTTCTCCATAGCTTATGGTGTACTTGTTATTGTATTACTATAATAATGTTTTTTATTATGTTTACAGTCAAATCCCATTCTTGAATCTTTTGGTAACTCAAAAACCGTCAAAAACAACAATTCTAGGTGAGTCATAGAAGCGTAACTATGCTTTAATTTGCAACTATTCCTTTGAAGTAAGCTCAACAAAATGAATTGAGGGATGGCAGTGAAACACATAGTGCTTATATGTTCTCATTTGATAGAAGAGCATACGTGATGCAGTCATTTTGGCAAATTTGTTTTGCTTTAGTTCGACAAGAATGGAAAGATATCAAGAGTTGTTGTGAGGACCTACCTTCTAGAAAGGTCTCGTGTTTGTCAGGTCTATGATCCAGAGAGAAATGATCATTGTTTCTACATGCTTTGTGCTGCACCACCAGAGGTACATCTATTCATCATGCCTAATAAATGTCAAGAGGAATTCTAACAAATTTGATGAAGTTCGTTTCAATGCAGTATTTGCTTTCAGAATCAGTCGATAATAATCTGCAAGACTTTCATGCCAACAATATCAGATTCATGAATCTTACCAATCTGGCTCCTTATTTATAGGATGTTGTTAAATACAAGCTGGGAGATCCTAGTACATTTCATTATCTTAACCATACTAATTGTTATAAAGTGAGCACTATAGACGATGCTAGAGAGTTTTTTTCTTAGGAATTTATGTTGTACATGTCATAATATTTGGTGTTTTTTAAAGTATTTTCTCACAGATCTAGGCCATAACTATGATTGCATATTTGCAAGTGCAAAGAACACGTAGAAGTGATTGAATAAGAAAATTACAGGAGTTTGTACCAAACATGGAAAAAGTAAGAAAATTGAAGCATAATATTCTGAATGTGTTATTCCTAGATTGTAGGTGAATGAAAGTTATTGCAATTTGTAGCTCATTAATAATTATACCTTTTAACTTTTGGACTCATTGCAGTAAACAAATACTACAAACATGCTAACTGAGGTTGTTGAATATGTAAAGCTCCTTCAGAAGAAGGTTCAGGTGTGTAGTTTGTCATTGTTTTCTGATTTTAATACACTCATAGATCCTTATGGCTCCAACATGTTATAGTTATAGTTCTATTATAAGAACTTCGTCCTTGGAATGGTAGTGCATCTAGAGAACATAAAAGGCATTAGGTGTACCAACGGTACAAATAGATATGAATATTTCATTGTAGCCCCACTACAATGCATATTCTATTATTGCTCGTGGACCATGTACAATGCAATCTTCTATTCTTTCCTATGGATCATAAATAATCTTCATACATGCTTAGCGTGCTTAGTGTTGATCATGTATGATGTTGGATGTAGATTCACCAACAAAAGACAATTCAATCTTACCTTGGAATTGGAAAAAAGAATGTTTCCTTGCATAATATGGAATCCTTTTTCTTCCTATGATTTTCCCTGGCACAGCTGGGCTATTCTGAACTTGAGCTAGAGACCTCACCCCTGAAGTAAATCCTCACACCTGGTACAAAATTCAATGAAGACAGGAAGTGCTAAAAGGATTTCCACAGAACACACCATGTTTTACTTGTTATTTCCTCGAGACTTAATTTTTATTCATCGCCTGCTTCATTAACCATTCAATGAACATACAATAAATTTCAGGGTTCTTCGTGCTTACCGGTGAAATCGATTATCGAACCTGATTGGCTCCCTCTCCGCGGTATAAGAAATGAATGTATCCTCGATCCATACACGAACTTGACCAAATGAATTCTGAAACTGGTTTACCTGTATGTGCTGGTAAAATGCAAATGCATGTTTTTTGGAACAAGCTCAAATGTGCGTAAAGTCACAACATGATGAAAATATTGGGTCTGTAATAAATGACGAACTCCATGATAAAGATGAAAGGATAACACAAAGGCAGTCAGACCAACTGAGCTTGGGATGCACTTCGATGAATAAAACAAAGTCTTTCATGTCAATTAAATGCGAAACCGTGAATTAGTGAAGTAAAACACAAAGCAACTCTCCATCCTAGTGTCGCTTGTTGTCACGTTCGTTGGAAATAGGGTTGGGTATTTAAGAACGATCCACATTGAATTAATCAACGAACATCTGTTGAGCTAAGGTTCATCTAGTAACAGATGGAGGGTTACAAGAGATTAATGAATGGAAGATTGTGATCGTTTGAACTATTATCTACTGAAAACCTCAACCTTATCAATTGCAATTTACATAGGTTTTTTATTCATTGAACTTATTGAAAATAATAATAATGAGGATGTCCTTTTTATTTAATATTAACTTTATAACTTCATTGGGAATATTGAAATAAAAATTATATTTAGCGATGTCGTTTGTCCCCATTCTTTGTCGGTGCCAACTTCTTTGGCACGAACACACACATGTAACTAAACACCCACGTGAGAGAGCGCAATGCGATTAAGTCTAACAGATCAAACTCATAACTGATCTGACCCATCCAAGGATAATTTAGCTCCTTATCCCCAACCTCTGCAGGGGAACCACTTTACCGAATGTAGAGAGGGGAACTCGGAGAGGCACTTTATCGAACGTAGAGAGGGGAAGGTCGGTTCGAGTGCTTGCCTTAGTTCAATGGCTTTCGTTCCAAAGAGAATGGATAACGACTCCATTATTTCTATAGGGTGAGCTTTACATCTCAATATGAATATAATAATAACGAGGATATCCTTTTTATTTAGTATTAACTTTTTATTTGGTTAAAATATATAGCCGAGGGTTAGCTCAATAGGTTTTGTCTTTTCTTGTTTTTTCATTATTGTCATTGGGTTTATTTCTATTCTGTATTTTGAATTACATTTTCATATATGGGCTATGGAAAAAACTAAAAATTCAAACGAAAACTACAAACTAAACATCTCTATACCATTCCCATCTCATTATTTTATCATGAAACTTAAACCACAACATGCTTTTCTTGATCGAATGTTTATATCTGAATTCTTTTTAATTTTTCTTTGCAATCTAGCTATGAAGATTATAAGTCTAACAATAATTCCTTTTTAAAAATAATGTTGCTTTAGATCTAGCAAATAAGATTATTGTTTGAATATTTTGCTAAGGGATACTACATTGTTTTTGTTTGAATATTTTGCTAAGGGATACTACATTGATTTTGTTTGAATAAATAATAATGTTTTTCCTTGACGTCAAGTTAAATATACAACCAGGCTTGCAAAGGAATAAAATATATTGGATAACATTATTCTTTAACGTTAAATATACGACCACGCTGCAATAAGACAATGGAATAAAATATATCAATATAAGAGGATGCGTAGTTACAAGCATCACATAGTTGCAACTCAAAATTTTGGGAATTGCATTGCACTAATAGACAAAGTAAATTAAAAATAAATAAATAAATATGTAAGATATGTACATTTTTATATTCCAATTTAATTAACCTAATATATGAATAAAAGAACATATTTACTCCAATTTAATAGTATAATTTTTTTCTTTTTTGTTTTTAAAAGTTACATATATCATAAATCTATCCATACATTGCATAAAAAATTATCATAAGCCCATCCATTGACTTATTATACCTGCCGAAGGCATAGGTATATAGCAATCAATATGCGTTGACTCAGTATTAGTTTCCTTTGACTTATTTAAATTTTAGTTGTTTAACCAAAGTTCTAACAAAAACATCTTCGACAGTTATTAGTTTAAATCATTTTTCTGATGTTTGATTGGTGGTTCAAATGACCCTGTTATTGCATAGCCACCCAAATTTTGCACCTCAATCTTAGTTTAAAGCATAGGTTTGCCTCGTAATTTTTTCCCAACTACGTAATGTTGGAAATAAAGTATAACATTACTTGTAAACAATAAATGTTTGTTTTCAATGTGATATTTATACATTGTTTGAGTGGCAATGTTGTGGTCATTTGTTGAGTGGCAATGTTGTGGTCATTTGTTGAGTGGCAATGTGGCGATCTCCGTACTGGACACGGGTATAACATGAAATTTACATCGATAGTATACATCTTCATTGTTTTACGGTATGTATGTTTCATGCATTTACATCGATATCCTCTGCGTTGTCGTGAGCATAGAACCCTACGAGCTCTGGGACCATTTTTTCTCAGAGTTGTCTGAACCTTGGAACGAACGATTGGTCTTCTAAATGTTGGGAGGCATTTAGCCACTGCTTCGTTGGTGCTCCAGGGGGCGTGGTTCGTCAACATGGGGTTCATGCTCTAGATCATGGCCTTCGTCCCCAAGGATCTCCATATGGAGGGCACCGAGGGCCAAGATGTGGTCAAGTGCGTCGGCCAAGAAGCAACTATGCATGCCAAGGCTTTGGCTAACTTACAACTCAACTGGTATCTGGCCGACATAGTGTTGTTCACGATTGTTCTCTATGTGAACATGGCAGGGCACCTAACCGAGGCTCTTGTCTCGTATCAACCCCTCGGGGTTAATGTCGTGATTGACCACGATATCGAGAATATAGATTTTTCCAATGTGTCCATTCTCTTTTTCAAGGAAAATCTTGGATCTGTACCAGATTCCGAGGGATTTTAACTGTTCAGGTATTCAAATGTCCAATACCATTGACAACTAGCATTTGAATTTTTGAGTTGAAAGTTAGGAAGTTAATTCTATACGATTTTGTAAATAAAAAATCTCGATCAAATTTGGCGACTATTGTTATCAATGTCATCAAATTTCCACAGCTACGGGTTCATGCATTCAATGAGGTGTCGATTGGGCTGACTATGGAGATGGCTCTCAAGCTAAAAAATTTCCGTCTATTGCTGTGTGTTTTACGAGAAGCAGCAACCTGTGAGTGCTGGAATTTTGTAAAATATTAATGAGGCGATTTGATTAAATATGAATTGGTTGAACGAGTATTTTATTTCGTTATAATTTTTTTAGTTGTAAATATTTGAATGCTGACTTGTCCTAATTTAGTGATTAATTTGTAGTGCAACAAAAAAAACTTTATTATAATGCAAAATACTACTACTCTTATGCAAATACAATACGAATGTCAATGCTTATAAACTTTTATTTATTTAATTTTTTATTTTTTACCGAAGCCAAAATTTGAAGGCATAACGTCGTTTATTATCAACCTTCGTAGTGAAATAGTGTTAAAGACCAAGACTGAGACATGACATCTCTAGATAAAGTTGTGATGTTCTGAATATTAACCTGGAACTGGGTCAACCGCTACTGCTGCTGGAATTGACTTTGCAATGGCTGATGCTGGGAAGATGACTTGCTCGGGGGGAGACAAACGAAAATGAGTGTTATGCATGGATACTATTTGGTGATGCATGGAGACCATGTGGAGCAGCCAACATGCATGCAAACCGGATGTAAACCAGGTGGAACGACCGCTGATACTTGCACGTAAATTCACAAAAAATATTAATAATAGCATATGCATGGAAAAAAAACTGCTACAACTATTATTTTATTATACCCGCATAGCGACAAGTATACGCTGCCATGCAACCTTGTTCTCTTTGCCTTACCTTATCATCCCATACCAAAGTGTTTTATTCCTCGTGCATAGTTAAATTTATTTCAATTGGGATAGAGTTTTAGAAAATGTAAAGTTGACGATTCCTAGATACAATTTACACAATATATATATATATACCAATTTCATTATAAATTAAACCTCCATCAATGTAAAATTAATTAATTTAGTATCTATTTTGTTAATTACAAATTAAACCTTGATCAATTTTTTTTTTTTACAGTAACGGTTAGAGGATTTTTGTATTAAAAATAGTGGTCATGCCACTGGGTTTGATACATCGCTAAAGACTTTCTTGTAAACAAGAAAACAAAAGCCTGAAGATCCTAACACAGGACACAGTCTGAGAACCAAACTATTCTAGCGAGCCAGAACGACTTTGCGTCATTACATCATTTCTAGCTTGGAAGTTTTTTTTCTTTTTCGACACCGTCCGCCATTCACTGCTTTGGTCCTAAGATTGACTTTCCATCTGGCCTAGAGGGTCTTCTTCGTCAGCTAGGTTTGCCCAACGTGAGATCTGGGGTTCTGGCTGGATTGGCGACTTGGGAGTGGCTTCTGTCTTAGCTTTCCCTTTAGCGGGGGTTTTGGTTTCAGCTTCAGCTTCTGCTTCTTCTGCCGTTCCATGGGCCTTACTTCCAGAGTGCGTCTCCGTTGGAGCCCCCGTCTACCAGGTGGGTCTTTGGCTCTTGGACGACCTTTTTCCAGGTAGTTTTTCATAGTCGTGGGCTATATGCCCCGTTTCAAAGCAGTTCCTACACCTGAAACTGCGATGCTCATAGTCGAGTTTTTGGTTCCTTGAGTAGTCATTGCCTTGAAGAATTATTTCAGCTAGGAAACCTTTGGTGAAATCCATTTCTACACAGATTCGAGTGAAGGTGGAGAGGGTTGGCTTGGAATCGGGGCTTCTGCAGAGGAACTTGCCAAGGCCATTGCCAATAGATTGAAGAGACTCATCCCCCCCAAAATGCAGGGGCAAGTACGAAAGTCTCACCCAGACTGGAGTTGAAGAGATACAGTCCGTGGAAGGGTCGAAGGCAGGGGTCCATAGTTTCATGGATAGGCCTGCTCTGCCCCAGAACCATGGCCCAGAGTTAAACACCTTGTCTCTATCGCTTGTAGATTTGAAAACTACCACAAAAAACCCCTTTGCACAGGGGTAGGTAATGACTTCTCCATATAAAAGAGGGTACCAGTCAGAAGAGATCCAGGAGAGGAGCTCTGGAAGATTGGGCCAGAATCCGTTAAACCTGTAAACCAAAGCATGCTTGTTGTAATGACAAGCATGAGTCAGGGCTTCCTGTGGCATTTGAATGGAGACTGTTAGAGCTTCAACAACTACTGCATGCAACCTAGACGTGTGAGCCTGACGAGAGGTAGCCTCAAGGGCCGTTGAATGCAGACCAGAGGGGTTTCCTTGGGGAGAAGCCACCTCTTTGAAGAAGGGGGTCAGAGACGGAGGGAGGAGTCTTGAAGTCGCCGTCAACGAAGCACCAGGGGGAGCGCATCCTTGAAGGGGAGAGAGCGGCCCGGAAGAGGGAGCCAAGATCGAGGGAGGAAGGCCAGTAGCCGCCGCTGCAGCAGCAGGAGGGGTGTCGCCGTGCTGAGAAGAAGGAGAGGGGGAAGCCACCATTGGTACCTGAGGAGATCTGCGACAGCTTCGATGGAGGAAGATGGAGGGCAGGAAAGCCACAAGACTGGCAGCCTATTGGAGAACCAGGAGTGCTTAAGGATCCCTAATCTCTTATAGCTTCATGGTAAAAATTTCTTACATAATTAAACCTTGATCAATGTTTTTTTTTTAAAGTAAAAAAGGTGTTACCTGCTATATTATATTGACAAAAATATAGAGAGATATAGCGTTACTGTTGCCACCAAATGTGCCTCCATTTTATCGGAAACCAGCACAATTTGGGGCCAAAAAGCCAAAATACTGTTTCGCTATCCGTCCTGCCTGAAGGAAACCAAGACAGATGGCAATATATCGTCTTGACACTGAACAACAAGATTGAAAACTAGATAAACTAAAATAGACAAACTCAGATACCCGACGATCTGTTGTCCTCGTCCTCCTACCACACTGCTTTGGCCTGAATGACAAACGGTCGGGCGCACGTTGGACATTTGTGTTTCGCTAGGGCATTGGAAAAAGCGTCCAGGAGCAAATCCAAGTGCTGTCCCATGAGGAGGGCTCAGTGCTCTTGGTCTGCCATTTGTCCTCGGAGTTCAAATACTAGATCTAGGTGTGTCGCGCGGAGGAGTGGTGCATGCATTCCTTTTGTTCCTGCCTCTCCTGAGGTGCTTGTTTCCACTTCTGCAATGGCCTCGTCCTTGTCCCTATTTGCGATGTCGGTGTGGTGCATCATTACCGCACAGGTCCTCTGCGAGACCTCGTCCATGTATGGCACTTCCTCGACGTAGCATGTTGGGATGTCCTCACAGAGCCTGCCCCTTGTCTTGTCTCTTGCTTGAGGCTCGAGGGCAATCGAGGTGTCTTCCGGGGATGGTATTTCCTCTATGTAGCAGGTTGGGAAATCCTCTTCAAGCTTTCCCCTCAAACTGCTTCCAGCTTGAGTATCAGGCTCAATTGGAGGATTTTCTTCTCGCTTGACATTTGTGTGTTGCCAATTATCTAGGACTGGTGGGGTCTGAGCTCTTTTCTCCATCACAGACTCAATTACGGGAGCATGGAGTGCAAGATTATGGGAGCATGGAGTGCAAGACGGGCGACCCTCGCTCTTTGCCGAAGGATAGAGTTTACCAACGAGAGTGCTCATTCCATATGCTTCCTCCTCTGTCGATGAGCAACGTGGGTGTACCAAGCCGATCCGCGCCGAGGCTTGCCTCGCTCCCTAGGCATGGTGGAGGAGGCTTGAGTATAAGACTCACTCGGACTTGACAGGACATAGCGGAAAACACACCAGAGCTTACAGATGGTGGGGAGTTTCAGAGCAAGAATGATCCGACTGCATTCAGACCTCTTTGCTTTCATCTTTTTGTGGGACGACTGCACCTGGCCACTCTTTAACTTGGCCATACTTAATGCCTTCATTGCCGGCTCTTTCACGCGAGGGAAAAGTCTGTCATCCGGAGGTCGGCTGTAATGGCTTGCTCCCATCGTTAATGCTGAATAGATGGGGAGCTGCCTACAACATTTAAACCTTGGCTCAGTGCAATGCATGGTGACAGTATTGCGCTATGTGTCACCCCATCCGGGGCAACCTTAATCAATGTTAGTGTTAATTAGTTTAAACATTGAATTCCTAAATACATTTTTTTTTTTTTTAACATAAACGGTTATAGATTATATTAATGGGGTGGACCAAATTTTCATTGTCATTTAGTTTAGTAATTTTTGATTTACCATATATTAATATCACAGATATAAAATAAAATGACATTTAAGATGATTATTTTCATGAATTTTCAATTTACCATATATTAATGACATCGGCTACAGTAGTCGAAAGGTGTATACCTATTGACAATGGGCACAATTAATCACCTTTTAATTTCAAATTCTAATCTAATGGCTATCAATTGAAGATGTTGACATATTCTTAGTCGTCCTCCCAAATCAATGAATGTGATTTACTCTTCATAACTTCCTTGTATTTTTTAATACATCCGTTAACCTGTTTACTTTTTAACATTTACCTAATCATATTAAGAAATTACTCATGATTACCACGTTTAAATTACTAAACTTTGAGATTACCTCAAATATCAATACTTTAATAAAAATTGGATTTAATAAATTAAAAATGCGTTTCGGCGTTCATTAACCACAATTATATGGCTGTGCTAGTCAATTTACCATATATTAATGACATCGGCTACAATAGCCTTACCATATATTAATGACATCGGCTACAATAGCCTTGTTTACTATTTGAACATAATGTTCCCTCTAGCAATTAAAATAAAATAATTATCATTAGGGGAAGGAAGGGAATTTCTATTGTTTGTATCGACACCGCTTAAATTCATTTCAATTCTTCGTGGGTTGGGGTACAATTTCTAGGGTTTTCTTCAGATTTGAGGGTTTTTGGGCCAAATTTTGAGGGTATCGAGCGTTTCCAAGGATTTTCGCTCCATACCTGAGTTTCTCTTCTTCAAATTCGGTCGTTCAGGGCGAGTTTATTTCAATAATCCATTCAGGGTTTGGTCGTTTTCTTGATCAATTAGGGCAATTTCAGAAATAAAATATGGGCAAGAGGAAGGAACGGCGGCATGCAGCCCAAAGCGCGGCAGGCCGGAGAGTTAAGCTCGATCTCTGGACTGATGACACCGCGGTTCGCAGCGAACCAGCGGGTAAGTTCTCAGTTTAACACTCTTTTTTGAAGGGTAAAGTTGGAATATAATTACAGATTTTTGCTGATGATTATATTTCGGTGTTATTAAGAAAAAAATAATTAATTTCTGCTTTCTGTGAAGTCCCTTGGTTTATGTCAATTGATAATGTCAGAAATTAATATATGTGCCTTCTCATGGTCGTCTGGTATGCCTGTTACCGGTGTAATTTTGAAAGTTTTGTATTTGCGTTATATTTGATAAAAACATAAATTAAATTCCGTGTTCCGCAAGAGCTGTTGTGTTTGTTCGTTCATAATGTGTTAGCTTTGTTGGCCGTACCAACGCGGCTACATGTCTTAGGGGGATTATAGCCTATGTTTGAGCATTTCAAGTGTTTCTTGGCCTTAATCCTCTCGATTCTGTTTATAATGTCATATCTGCGGTTTTTTATAACCCTCTTCCCGCAAAATTAGAGGAATTTTATTTAGTTACAAATTACGAAATGCAAGCCGCAGGTTTGCCAACTGTCACAGTCAAGCCTCTTACCAACGATCAAGAAACTGTGATAAAATCTTCTCTGCTATAAAGCATCTTGGATGTACAGTAAAATTTTTAACTACTAAAAATGCTGTAAATTCTAAAAAATGGATTTCTTAGAAGCAAAGTTGCCAGATATGGCCCGGCAAACGGCTTGGTGAGGCTAGGGGTTAAGTTCCGGGCCGGGGCTTGGGCAAATTCTCACCAAGAACTTGGGAAATGAAAAGATTAAAAGAATACACAAAATTCACCCAAAAATGTTTCCAAGTTTTTGCCGAGTCAAACTTTCTGGTGTCAGGAAATCTCCTGAGTTAGCCCTGACTTTAAGTTTGACTTGCAGGTTTCTCCCGTTTTCGAGTTTCTATCAGGCTGTGTGTTTTTTGTGCTGGGCTTGGTATGATCTCGATGAAATCTCTGAATTTCACTGAGTTGCGTGATCGTCAAGTCCTTCAACAGCTTGATCATCTGTTCTGTCGTGTTCTGTGTTTCCTAGCCAACTCCCAATTGTCCTCTCTTTTCTCCTAATGTATATATCTCCTTCTGCAAGTTGTGTATATCTGTCATGGAATGGACGATTCTGGAAATCCCTGGGGCCACTATGTCACCCCCCTTACGATGACCACAGCTGAAAGGGGGAGAGAGAGCGGGAGAAAAAGTAGTAGTTTCAGAACTGTGGGTCATTGTAGGGATATTTGGTATTAGTTCATTGTTCGAATTAAATTCCCATTCATAACAGGAGATTTAATATTACCTTCTTTTCTTTAAATCATTCTTTTTTATGCCGCTCAAGCTAGATATTCTGCCTTTCTCCTCAATGGTTAATGCAGTATTAATGGAGTGGTCCTTGTTCAACTGTTTATCTTTGGCCATTATTGAGAGTTCCTGAGACTAATAGAGATTCAGACACTCCTGCAATTAGCATAAATCTCCCTTAGAAACAGAATTTTTGAATGATGGGAACTGATTTTGACTCCTCCACCAAATGCAGTTATGCGGATAATCTCTATGACTTTCTCTTGTTTTCTTTTAAGTTTTAGTTCAGCTCCGTGGTTAGCTAATTGTTCAGTAACTTTGTTTTCAGTTCTCAAGGCATCTTCTAACTTTAAGTCTTTGAAGCATGTTGCTAACTTGCTTTTTGTTGGCCAGTCATTTTATTTCCTGCTGCTATATATTTGGATCGGTCACTTATTCTCACACTGTTAGGTCAAGACTACCTGTTCGGCACGAGGAAAATAATTTCCTCCTAGCTTTCTCTGGATTCCTAAGATTGAATCTTCAGTTACGAGATTGAGGAGCAGAAATGAAAATGTAGAATAAAAGGCCTGATGGAACTTACAATTCTAAGTTACAATGTATAAGACTACTAATCATTGGCTAGACTACTAGTGATGTTACAGAATGTTTTGCAAAACTTTTCTGGAGTGGAGCTTTCCAGAATATTTTCATCCTCCAATTACATATTAAACTATCTGCCCACGATCAATACAAAAACTTAACTAAATCTTTAGACTTAATTGGCATGCAAAGAACTTGGTAGTGATTGTAGTCATATGTGGTGTACAATCTAAGAAATGTCAAAGATATCTATTTTCAATTGAATGGCTTTAGTGTGGTGCAGATATTTGGGAGATCCAACGACAATTTTTTTTTTTGTAAATAAAAGTGGATCCTCATATTATTGCCAACTGTAAGCTTACAAAAAACCTGTAGCCTATTTGCGAATACATAAATGCCTGCAACTGGTTGTAAAAGGTAGAGTTGCTTTGCTTCTCTCGATTTCGGGTCTTCGCGTTTCAGGATAACGAAGGACTGAGTGTTCCCCTTCTTCCGATACTTGAACTTGCGAGTCCTTCGGGACTAGATTAACGGTTCAGATCTCCTCGTGCTCCAACGGTCCAGATTCTTTCTCGTGTTTTGTGACTTTGGAGAGCAACTCCCTCCATGCTTTGGACTCCCGATCACCGAGTTCCCGAAATCTTCTTGCGTCAGATCAATGGAACTAGATCGACGGTCCAGAACTCCTTGTGCTCCAACGGTCCAGATCCTCTCTCGTGTTTCGCGACTTTGCAATTCGCAACTTTGGAGAGCAACTCCCTCCATGCTTCGGACTCCCGATTGCCGAGTTCTCGAAATCTTCTCGCGTCAGATCAATGGGGCCAGATTGATGGTCCAGATCTCCTTGTGCTCCAACGGTCCAGATTCTCTCTCGCGTTTCGCGACTTCGGGAATTTGGAAAACAACTTCCTTTGTGCTTCAGATTCATGATTGCTGAGTTTCCGAAATCATTTGTCGACTGTTGATCTTCTGCCTTAACGCTTACGGTCGCCCTCTCTCTTGAGATCATTTTTGACTTGGAAGATTTTCTAAGTAATCAAAGGTGACACCCCGTCTGGGTTAGGGCCATCCAGCTGGGCAAGCTCCTTGCATTGGATCTAGAGGGGTGAGCTTTGGGACTGCCTGGAATCGTGGAGAATGATCTGCTGCATGGAATCAACCCTTGCATTGGCCAGTCTGTCTGCAACTTTGTTTTCACTTCGCCGGATGATTGAGGGCTATTGAATTTAGGAGGGGCTGCTGAGGAGGGGTGGAGTGTGCAAACGAGAAGCCCCAAGAGTTGAGGAGCGAGAGCTCATCTGGGTCAGTGGGGAAGTCTTCCTTGGTCCACAATTGTAGCTGAAGAGTTTTTTGGAGATGCAAGAGGATTGTATTCCAGAGGAGGGTGGGAGGAGAGGGTTGGGAATGAAAGATTCTTCAGTTCCTCTCTTTCCATAGTTGCCAAACTATGAAGCCTGGTAAGAGTAGCCATCTTATGATTCTTATAAGATGGCTTTGATGCGGGTTTGGGGCCATATTTGCATTTCCAGAGTTTTGCCCAGATCTCTGCTGGTGTTTTGAGCCATCTCCACCAAATTCTTGCTCCCATGGTGCTATTTAATTTTCCAGGGTCCTGGAGGCCTATACCACCTAAAGATTTGGGCTTGTAGACTTTGTCCCAGCTGACTAGGGCCCATTTTTTGTCCGGGTTGTGTCCATGCCAAAGAAAGTTTCTTTGCAGATTTGGGGGGGCAACTAGGGCTAAGAAGAGGTAAGCTGGGATATCTTGGAGGAATGACTATAAGAGAACGATTATGGCTGGATGGCTGGAAGGTTGAGGGAACGAAAGGTCGAGTTGCTCAGACGGTTGGTAATGGAGAGTAGGAGAGAATTCCAGGGGATGTTTCTGGCTGCTGAGTCAGAAAAAGGGAGTCCCAGGTAGCGAGATGGTAGAGAGCAGACAAGGGTATTCGGAAGTTGAGAAAGGTGTTGTTGGATTGCTTCAGGAGTATTAAAAAAGAAAAGCTGCAACTTGGCCAGATTAAAGTGGTGTCGGAGGCTTTGCTGAAATAAGAGAGGATGGAGCTTAGTTTATTTGCTTCTTGCGCGATGGGGGTGTTCAAAAGCAACGTATCATCGACAAATTGGCCGTGGGAGGCTGTCAGTTGTAACCCATGAAGAGGGAGGCCTTGGAGGGATCCATTTTGAATTGAAGCCTTGATATAGCATCCTAGGCCTTCAACCATTATGACAAAAAGGAAAGGGGAGAGAGGGTCGCTTTGCCTTATTCCTCTTGTGGGGGAGAAGGGTTGAGAGGGGACTCCATTGACGAGGATTGATAAAAAGGTTGAGGAAATGAGGTTCATTATCCAAGAGATCCAATCCTTGTTGAAACCGAAAGCCGATAGGAGAGCTTTCACGTATTGCCAGCTTAATTTGTCAAAAGCTTTTGAAACATCAAGTTTTAGAAGCATACCTGGAGTACGAGTGCTTTTGAGCGAGTGAATGATTTCATGGACAAGTATGATGCTGTCCATGATTTGCCTTTCTTCGACATATCCTGATTGCTCCTTGGAGATGATGAAGGGGAGTATTGGCTTGAGTCTTAGAGCTATGACCTTGGAGATGATTTTGTAGATCACGTTGCAGAGTGCTATGGGTCTGAAGTTCTTCGGATTTGTGACCCTTTCTTCTTTGGGTATTAGGGTGAGGAAAGTGTCATTTAGTGCTGGAAGAACTTTGCCCGAGCTGTGTGATTCCTCCACCAGCTACCACACTTCATCTCTTAACATTGGCCAACATAAGTGGAAGAAGTCTGTTGTGAAACCATCTGGGCCTCGAGCCTTGCCTATGGGTAACTCTTGAATAGCTTGATCCACTTCTGCTTGCGTTATTGGTGTCATGAGAGCCTCATTTTGTTCCTGGGTGATTATAGTTGGGATGTTTTGGGTCACTCTCTCTATTGCTGAGGTACGGTCCACCTCGGGGTCTGAGAGGAGATCTTTGTAGAAGTCTGTCAGCTCGTGCGTTGTTTCCTAATGAGTTAACAGGGGTGTTGCCTTGCGAGTCATCCGACTTCGTGATGCGATTGATGAGGTGTCTGTGGATCATGGAGTGGTGAAAGAATTTGGTGTTTTTCTCTCCCTCGTTGAGCCATTGAACCCGTGATTTCTGTCTCCACAAGATTTCTTCTTGCTTGTGTCTTTCTTCTAGTTGCCTTTTGAGTTCATTCTCCTGTTGTTGTTGAGTGATTGTGTATCCTGCGCGAATGATTTGTCCCTGAAGGTCCTCTAGTTTTTGTTCCAGCAATTTCCTTTGCTGGAAAATGTTCCCAAAGACTTCTTTGTTCCATTTGCGTACCTGTTGTTTAAAATGTTTAAGTTTTTGCTGGAAGCAATACATTTTTGTACCCCTCTGTATTTCCGCAGTGCTCCACCAGTGACGGGCTAGCTCCTGGAAGTTTGGATGGGAGAGCCAAAATTTTTCAAATTTGAAGGGTTTAAGCTTGGGGGTGGCAATAGTGTCCACTCAAAGCTGATCCGGCAAGTGGTTCGAGCTTGCCTTCGGGAGGATGTTGGAGTCTACTAGGGGGCCTTCCAAAAGGAGAGTTTTTGAAATGAGGAAGCGATCAAGCCTGTAGGCTATTTGTTGGTGACCTGATCTTTTGTTGGTCCAAGTGTAGGTGCCATTGCCACTCTCTATGTCTACCAGTTTGAGGTTCTCTATGAGTTCTTGGAATTTTGTGCTGTCCGGCTCCAGGCGTTTCTCCCCCTCTCTTTTGTCCTCCACTGTGAGAATCATGTTGAAGTCACCCCTTATTATCCATCGCTTGCGCTTCGCTAAAGAACCTAGGTAAGCTAGGCTCTAAAGAAAGAGGTCTTTGTCTTGGCTGTTCTGCGGTCCACGGTCCACAGGTGTTTGTGATCATTCTCTCCTTGTCCAAACCTATGGCTCTGTAATGCGCTGTGATGGTGCTTGGAGTGGAGAAGCCTTGATCTAGGATGACTGTAGCAGGATTCCATAGGATGGCCAGGCCTCTTGAAGCCCCTTTTGAATTCGTTTGATAGGAATCACAGTTGGCCAACATCTTTTGATGATATTTTCTATAGCTTGCCTTGCACATTTTGTCTCTTGTATCAGGAATATATCAGGGTCTTCCGATTTGATGCAATTTCGGAGAATCCTTTGCTTGGATCTTCCATTTAAGCCTCTGATATTCCAGGTGAGGATCTTCATAGTTAATAGTTTGGTGGGTGGGAGAAGGAGCTCTCTGAGAGCCTGTGAATCTGTCTCAAGTTGATCATATAGTTTCCCGCTTCCTTTATTAGCCGGTGAGTCGATTTCCTGCCCCTTCGCTTGTTTTCTTTTGGGTGTCTTTTTGGATCTAGGTTTGGGTTTGTGCTGATCCCCAACCTGGATGTAGCTCCCGCTGATGAATACAAAAATACCTTATGAACTTTCCTAAGTTGGTCCTCTGGTAAGGTTTGGAGATCCTTCTTGTTGAGTGCCTCTTCTAACCTGTTTAGGTCGATTTCTGCTAGGTCCTGCTCATCCATTTCCATGACTGTGTCTTCTTCTCTTTTTGGTTCTTTTCCTGAGACTGGGTAAGCCTGTGGGTTTGCTTGATTTGCTGGAGTCTGATGCCCTGGAGACGGTTGATCTTCCTTGTGCTTGCTTAGATCTTTACCCTCATTCTTGTGGGGGTTTTCCACCTCTTCTGCCTCTGGAAGATGGTTAAGGGCTTCAAATGAGTTGTGATTCAGGTTCTTTTTTTCGTTGATGGTTGTGGGCTTCTTTTGAGCTTGTTTTCTTCGATTTGAAACCTGGGTGAATCCTTCCTTTGATTTTTCTTCAGCTTCCCTTTTGGGGGGGGGTGCATTTAGAGGGCAGTCTTTGAAAAAGTGTCCATGTTCATGGCATTTTCTACATCTGAAAGGGATGTGTTCATAGTCTATGGTTTGGGCCCATTCCTTGTCTTGGTATTCTAGGATAACTGTGCCTGGCAGAGCTTAGGAAATGTTCATGTAGACACATATCCTTGCATAAGAGGTGTATTTTCTTTGTTTGGTAGCTTCTGAAGATTTGACGTAATTACCCAAGGTGTTGCCTAAGCCCATAAAATTTCCTTTAACCAAAACTCTTGAGGTAGGGAATAGAGGCGAATCCATACTAGTGCGTAGGCGAAGTTTTCCTTTTCCAGGCAGAAGCGATCTATCCAGAATCGCAGGTAAAGGCCAACAGAGTTGTAGAAATACAGACCTCCTTCAAAGATCCGGTCCTTGTCCTTCAGGTTGTAGAATATTACTATAAAGAATTCTTGGGAGCTCATAGTCTCCCTTAGGGTTCCACCACACTTTGATCCAATGAGCTAGGTCCTTTTCTAAGGGCCAAAGACCTAGGAATTTGCCTATGAGGGCATGGTCCTTCATAAACTGCGTGTGCTCCCTCATCCTGGTGGTTTTGATAATATACCTAGGCGCAACCGGGGCTTGGGGGATACATTTGCCGGGTATCCAGACCGGAGCTGCTTTTGGATGCAGGGACTCTACATCCATATTCGATTCCTTGCTTCCATCCATTTCTTCTTGCACGTATTGTTCTCGCATGTGCAGAGGCGGCTCAAAGGACGGACGACGCACTCTGGAGTTCTTCGGGTCATTTGCTGCAGCATTACGGTAAGATGGGGCTTTCACCCCTCCCTCGGTGCCCATTTTTCTGTGGCGTTCAGAGCCATTGAGTTGCAGCAATCAACGCGTACAGAGGAGGTTAGGTAGGAGGGGTTCTGGAGCATTAAAACCCTAAACCTTGCAGAGTGCTGTTTGCAGAGCTCATGGGTAACATCATATTATCAGATCCAAGGACAACTTAGTTACTTTGTTGATTGTGAAAATCCTATGAATCAGAAGAATTCCTTGGGGAGTGATTTGTGTAGAGAATGGATGATGCATTTTCTTGGGGGTGAATTTCAAAGCTACCCGTTTTCCAATGATGATGCCTTATTACTTGATGCAACTCTAAGATAAGATAAATTAAGATAATTCTATTAATGTCCAACTGATGACCACTAAAGTAGGTCAATCATGTTGATAGAAAGGAGCACCAAAACGTCTCTTATATAAAGAGCAAGATACAGAAAGTAAACTAAAGCCTGAGATCTATGCTAAAGCATGAAAAACCCTTGACCGTGAGTATGGGCGTTTGCACCAGGAGGACGATGTACAGAAGGAAAAGATCCAAGGAAGTTGACTTATTTTAGAAACAGGAGTAGATGGAATATCATGGGGGAGATAACAGTAAGTCTAGTATGTTAACAATTTGAGTTTACTTTAAAACACAGTATCCAACTGCTTTATGTAGGACATGCAATGGCTTGCTGCTTGAGTATAGATGAGAATTGATTCTAAAGTGTGACAAGTATTTGTTGTTTACCTCCATATGAGTGCACATTTCCAGTGCCTAAGAAAACACTATTGAATAAAGGTGTCTTGTTACTTTGCATGTTTATGACCAGGGACTTGTTATTCAGGAAGCTTCAAGGTTAGCAATTCACAGCCTCTCTGTCAGCAATCAAGGCTATTTTCATGTGAAATGTCAGAAATTCTAAGTATCATTGTGGATGGTGGCTGCAGCTATGGAAAACGATGGACACTATTTTATGAACGTATTAGGCCATTGGACCATATGAAATTTTATCTACGTTAATCTTATTTCATTAGATGGCTGTATTTTGAATTATACAGTGATTGTGAACACATTTTCTTTTTGTGAAATTACAAAATATGGGTTTGAAATGTCTACAGAAGTATGGGTTACATGTTCAAAAATTATAGTATCATTTTGGTTTATTTCCGACATAGGTTACAGGTTAAAACTCTACAAACTGACAGAATCAGCTTTAGCCATTAGTAGCCATTCCATCTGTCTGATGCACATTTTAGCTGCAGCCCAGTTATTGAACCAATTTAGTAACCATCCTTACCTTCATTGACAGTTTTTTAGCAAGACTTTATAGATTCCAGTCATTTTTAGTATTGAGAGTAATCATTTGAAATTGCAATATCAATTGCACGGAGAGAAGTGAGGAGCACTCTGCCCAGTATGAGTGAAATGTGTCGCATGTTTAATTCTTATAAATCAAAATGCAAAAAATATTGAGGTCTGTAATGTAAAAAAGAAAATAAAAAAGTGGATTATTATCCTAATGCAAAAAAAATAAAACATAATAATAAAATCAACCATCATAAATCAACCCTGGATCTTTTAAATACTGAGAGGTTTGCGTCTCAATTTATTTTTGACCCCTCTTGGTGCTTAATAGATCTGGAGTTAAGGTGGATCTATGCCAGTTAATAAATAGTTCTCTGTTGGTAAGAAATTTGATGGATATTATCTGTTGGGTATTTCTTTTCTCTAAAAGACTTGTCATTTAATTTGCTTGTAAATGGAAAATCATTGTGATCCACAATTTTATATATCATGTTTTGAAATGTACCTTATTATGATTGGCAAACCAATTTTCTCTTGCAATAATGCGTTCACACTTTGAGATTTTGATTGCATTTAGCCTTGATGTTTTGCTCTAAAGTGGAATAAAACTTTGGCAAAACC
Source organism: Picea glauca (assembly GCA_000966675.3). Lineage (NCBI taxonomy): Eukaryota > Viridiplantae > Streptophyta > Pinopsida > Pinales > Pinaceae > Picea > Picea glauca. Next base: position 328,460 of record JZKD02S1997997.1, read on the forward strand.
TTCACTAACATAGTTGGCTTAAATTGTCATGGGCAATCACTATAGAAATATTGAAAGTCTTCATCTGTCAAGTAAAAAAGCCCAATAAGGATTAGTTAGAAGCAATTTCATCCATTTTCCTATGGCACAATCCTATGCCCATTGCCAAATACAAAACTGAGCTATTGCAATTTCCTTTTAGTAACTAACTAGAAATATGGAAGAGTTTTTATCCACTAGGGACGTGCAGGACTGGTCCTTACTGTCTTTAGCTATGTACTCTGTATCCTTTCCAATGCCTTTCTACACATGTTTTGCAACAATTCAGCACTGTGTTTTTGGAGTAACATAGGTAATTTCAGTCCAACCATTTTAATTTTGGTGTAGCAATATTTCTTTTCATTTAATTGAGACTAACAGTTTGTTCACATCAATGGTGACATCAAGCCAATAGTCATTAGATTCCTAATCAATGGAAATTTAAACTGTCATTCTGTTGACAAAAAATATATATTAAAAGAAAGGATAGTTTTCTCTGAAATGGTGTCATTTATATTGATTAAACAAAGTTTGATATGCACATATGCCATAAGCTGTACAACTTCAACAATTTGTCTTGGTACCCTTTTAAATTTTATGTAACAAATTTAGTGGAGGTTCAAATATGCAAATCCATTATTTCTACTCAATGTCTCTCCATTTGAGCAAGTGGAGGCATGTCTCCTGTTTGTAACCAAAAGCTTCTTACTCATGCATGTCAAGGGAGTGTAGTTTACAAGCATATGTGTTTTAGATATTTATCACTCATGCATATGCTCTAGATAACTGCTAACTTTGGGCTTTGTCAAGGCATATTCTGCTGTAGAGCATAATGCATATGGATTTCTAATGCATCATATTTGATTGTTTAATTATGCCTATGAGTTTTGCATGGATTATTTTTACTTGTAAAAGCTTATTTTAATGCATGCTCCTTGGTACTTGATTAGTGATCATATTTTTCCTTACTGCCTCCATCTTGTTTGAGTGAAAAATATGTTAATTGTATGCTTGCATTGTGTTGTTTAGGAGCTGTGGCTAGCACCTCTTTGCATGATGAATCTGGAGGTGCTGTTGATCAGAATCATGGCGCTGGATCCTCCTCTTCACCATCGTCATCAGGTGGGTTCATTGGGCTTCTTAATGGAGGCCTATGTAAGGAAGAATTGCCTACGGGGCGTTTGTTCCATGGGAATACTCAAAAATATTGGTTCAACAAATATTATTTGGCATGAGAAATTGCTTCTGAGCCCCTGTAGGTTGGCTCTGCTGTTGGGAACATTCAATGGGTCAGATCAATTCAGCATGCAACAGTGAAAATTGAATGGCTCCCAACCTGTTGAGGCCATCTGGGCAGCATCCGAGCGACAGCAGGCAGAAATTGCCACTTTGGTTCGTATGTTTCTAGCTTTATTTGGTTTGTATCTCCTAACACTTGCCTGATTGTGTCAGGTCCTTGATGTCTGGTGTGCGCGATCCACCGAAAATCATCTGAAGCTCTTAAGGGCTCTATTTCTATGTTGGGATTAGGGATAGTGGGCTTATACAATGGAGCTTAGATTAGATAGCCTTTTGTTTTTGTGGTCATAACAAAAGTTATGGAAATGCCTTTTTCTGTTAAATGCTGCCATTTCTGGTTGTCCATCTTCTGTGCTTGATGTGCTTTGTTTGTCATTTCCAGGTCCACGTCAGGAGAACCCCTTGTCTCTTCTTGGGCAGTACAGTGATGATGAACCAGGAGAAGAGGAAAGCACGGAAATCAAGCATGCATCTATCTCTGAGCTGAAGCCTTCAATTTGTGCAACTGAACAGGTATAGCTATTAAGGGTTGTATGTTATATGCAACCTTCATGCCTTGTTCAATTTGCACTGCAATGAGTTATAAATCTTGACATTAAGTTTTATTTTTTGTCTTTTGACATATTTGACTAAGAAATACTGGTCCTGGCTTTCTGTGTCCTTTTGTGTTTTATTAGGTGGCAGATTTCCTGGCAGATTTGCAAAATAATGGACTTATTGAAAATAGTTCAGACCATAAAAAGGATGTTATTGAAGAAAATGTCAATGCTGAACATGAGAGTACAGATGTTGCAAACTCTATCCTGACTGACGCAGATGCAAAAGAGGAAACCATAATAAATGTTTTGGAAGCTTCTGCCACTGCTATAAAGGACTCAAATAATTTAATGGTACCAGACCTTGGTTCTGCACAAGCACAGAAGATTGAAGATATAGAAAATGAATGGAAAGCCGTTCAGTATGAGCAAAGTGGTCAATATTATTATTGGAATGTTAGAACTGGGGAAACCACCTGGGAAATACCCTCTGCTTTGATTCAACAAATTACAGAATCAGCTGATGGAAGAAATCTATCAAAGGCAGAAAGCTCAAAAGAAGGCGGGTTAGGTCTCAATGATGCTACTTTGGAGGGAGAACAGGAGGCAGAACCTGGGGTCCCTGGTATTCAAGAGGAACCTACTTCTGCTTTATTACCACCTGAAACTTCAGAGATTTCAACAAGCAGCTCTCATGAAAATGAGCAGAAAGACCTGCAGGGACAGAACACTAGAGTGAACTTGGACGGACAATTGAAGGAAGAAGATGGAGATGTTAAACTGATCTGTTCTGATGACATAAATGTTGAGTTTAAGGATCAACTGTGTCCAACAGATGAACCTAGAGTGGAAGAAGCTGTCCCAAGTAATTCTGCCCCCTCAGAGCAAATGGTAGATGGAGACTTTGACAACACAAAAATAGAAGATAGTGGAGTACAATGTTTAGAAGCAACAGAAGAGCCTAACCAAGACAAACAGTCCATAGCTCTCAAGCAAGATATTCAAGAGCAAAGTCCCAATCCTCTTGAGCTTCTTACATGGAGTGAAAAGTTGTCTTTAAGATTCAAGGCTCTTGACGGGTACTGTATATATTGCATTCGGTTTTATTGTTTATCTATTCTGGAAGGAAATTTTCCATCTTCAAAGTATGACTTTGATAGCTGTCTTCATGTTTCTTATCTTTCCACATATTTCATTTTCTAGATTCTCTCCAACAGTTTCCTGTACATATAACCATTTTTCAGGAATAGTGATACCATTCGAGCCCCAAACTTGCGACTAAGGTATGCAATGGAGGCAGACATTCGAGTAGCTGATTGCAAAGCACTTCTCTCACATGGAGGTTCTTTGGGGCCATTTTGGTTACATATACAGGCACAACTAAAGCAACTTGATTCTGTCCTTAGTGTGGAAGAGGCTGCAATGTCAGCTGGAGCAGAACAATCTAGGCTTTTGTCCACTTCATTTTCTTCCTTCCGAAATCGAGCTGCATCGAAAACTATATTGAAAGAAAGTAATAGGGATGAAGAGGATAAAATGGCAGCCTGTGTTAAAGTTGAATATCACACAAATTCTCCAATGAATGAGGAGCACATGGCTTTCCCAACAGATAAGGATCAGATGTCTTCTGATGATGAAGAACACACATTGTATTCTCAGGTTGAACATGTGCCCTCACCTAAGCACGAAATATGTAACAAGTCTCCCAATCAAGTGCATACTTATAGTGATACCATCCCCATCCATGATTTAGAGGAAGGTGAGATAAGGCAGGTAGCTGATTCCAAGGTCTCAGAGTGTGCTACTGGAGGTTTTTCAAGTCCTCAGAGGACAGAGGGGAATGGCTTGATAAAGGATATTCCTTTAACCTTTGAAAAGGTTGTTGAGAGTTCAAAAGACGCAGGTGAAGATGTAGACATGGAAGTTGACATGGAGGTTGATGATCAGACTGTTACAGAAGCATCTATTCAGGAGGGAGCTGAACCACCATCTTTTCATGGTTCTGCTTTGCAAACAACTTCATTGGATCCATCATTACCTTCAGCAATTTCCATTGTATCATCTGGCTCAGGCTCCTTATTTCCAATACAGGTTGGAGATGATGCATGGGGAGACCCCCCTCAACCACCACTGGAAGAGTGGGCTCCACCACCACCTCCAGATGGTGATGCTGTTCCTCCGCCACCCCCTGATGAACCACCTCCATCCCCCTTAGCTCCACCATTACCACCCTGCAGTAGCTATGAGGAACCTTTATGTCCTGTTCTTCCATATACAGAACAATATATTTCAACTTATGTTCCTATTCCGAATTATAACTATTACTCATCTGCAAGTGGCGAAGCTGCCAACCCTGATTATTATGCCCATCCTGATGGTTGTACTGATGGAACACAGTTGCCTTATTACGAGCACAATGCAAGTGCATACATGGAAGGTTCAGGCTTGACTAATCCTCTGGAAGGTTTAATTTATTACGAATCTGGTAGCAACACAATACCCGAGAGTGCAGGGATCAGTAACCCTGAAACTTCCACTTACTATGACAAGATTGGTGCTATCACTTACGTTGGGAACTCAGGAATCAACACAGACACCAATCAAGTCTCTACTGAAGGTGTCACTGATGTTGCAGGTGCATCATCAGGGGCCATGAGTACAGGTGAGGTTGCCCCAATCCAAGTTTTGACTACTGTTACCAGTAGCTCAACAGCCTCAGTTACTGTGGATCCTTCAACTGGAGGTGCATCTGCAGGGGCAGCAACAACTGCAGGAGGCAAAAATCTATCAAAAGGTAATCACTAATAAAATCAGTATCATCTACACAGAACTATCTTCTTTTCATGTCTTTTAGTCTTTTTCTCTATTTCTGTCCTCTTTGTTAATTTGAAATTGTCTCACAGTGATAATTTAATTGGTTTCAGTGTTATATCATGCTATTAACAGACTAAGGTTTCCATCTAATTGTAGTGCGAAGTAAGAAACGATCTACTACGGTGGCATCAACACTGAGATCCAACAAGAAGGTTTCTTCCTTAGTTGACAAGGTATTCAAAATATTTCTCTGCCTGTATTCTTCTCATTTAGGAAAATCCCAGCAATGTGTGTATTTATGCTTGGAGTGTGCTGTTATTTCATAACTGTTATTGATAGTTTGCATTGCTGTTAAATGCTCTCACAATGGCCTGTTGTGTGCCAGTGGAAGGCAGCTAAGGAGGAATTGCATGGCAGTGATGATGAGGATGAAAGTGAAAATGCTATAGAGGTTTTGGAGAAAAAGCGTCGAAGGGAAATTGAGGTATGTTGTATGATATCATAATTGTTTATATCTGGCCAGCGGCATGCTATAATTAGATCGAGTATTCTTAACAGTTGTCAAATCTGTTAAAATGCTTTGCAGGAATGGCGCATGCAGCAGATTGCAAGTGGCGAAGCGCAGGATAATGCAAATTTCCAACCCCTTGGAGGTGATTGGTAAGTGTGGATTGTCAATGTATTTTTCATGGTAATGTTGGAAACCATGACATGTTCTGCCATCATCTGTTTAAGAAACATTATCTTCATTGAGTGGGGTTCTAAATGTGCAGCCAGATTGTTTCTGCCGTGTTTCTTGTTTTCAATGAAATTTGAAAATGAAAGTCACTTTGATATTTTTACTTCTAAGATGAGAGTCCTCTTTTCAGCTTTTGGTTCAAATTGGTGCCACAATGGCTGTGTTGAACAATTGTTTTTATCAATAGACTGTTTACCTAAGTTACCAGGATTCAGATCCATATCTTATTTGAAAAGACAGGATCTGGATTCGGCAGGTAAACGGTAAATACAAACAATATAAATATATTTAAAAAGAATAATATTTATATAAATTTTTTTAATTTTTGTTTAAAATTTTAAAATTTATAATTATATAACTTATATATATATTTGAAATTTGTAATACTTATTGTAACCTTAACTATTGTAAAAATTTTAAACATAAACTATCGGGGCCCAAGATATTTAATAATCATTCCTTTATAACATAAACTATCGGAATTGGATTCATGAATTTAATAACATAAACTATCGGGGGCCAAACTATAGGAATTTAATAATCTCTTGAGTTTGATTACATGGAGCCGGTGCTTCACACATACCAGACTACCTGTGCCATGGAGCGGATCCTAGGCAGATCCCAGTGGATCCGGATCTGAATCCATATCTAATCTGGGGATCCACAGATTGAGCTCCAGACCCCACAGATCCGCAACATAGCTGTTCACATATACTTGTGGGCCGTGGCTTTAGAGGAACCTAACACAATAACTTTACTAGTGCCAATTGTATTTTTGAACTTTTCTGCAGCTACAAAGAAATGTTTTGTTTTACAAAATATGTTTTGGATGTGACCCAAAAACAAATTACTTCTGTATGATAGTAAAATACAGTCATGCACATGCATAAATTACAGTATTGCTTGTTGCAATCTGATGATTTAACTTGCTTAGATTTCCGTTTACATACTGATGCATCATAATCTAAGCAGCTTATGTTTAGCGGATGATAGGAATTTATTAATAGATTGTCTACCTGGCACCTACACTTGTTGCTTTAGGGGAACCCCAACACAATAACCGTACTAGTGCCTATTGTATTTATGGGATTTCCTAGAGCAACAAAGAAATCTAATGTTTGGCATGACATTTTATGGTGGACACAAAATAAAATACTTCTGGAAGATGACAAAATAGAGCCATGCAAATTATGTCATTCTAAATTCTAATCTAAATTTGACTATAGCTTAGATTTCTGTTTACATACTGATGTATCACAGTTCTTTCACTAAATTAGATAGCGACTTTGCTCATGACATTTTTGTGCTGTCTAAGGTGATGATCATGTCTTTAGATTTTGCATAGCCATGTATTGAATGCTATGCTATCAACGCATAATGTTGCACATGTGAGACAATTTATATTTTTATCATAATGATCAGTGCAATCTGAGAGCATTGTAAAACTCTGATGGTCTATGTGCAATCATCCTTGCCTAACGTTCATTGTTGACTTTAACACAATGGCTATTATCAAGTGCATTAGTTAGACTCCACTCTTCCAACTAATAAGATTAAGCATATCCTCTTTCTTTTAACATCCATAAGTTGGAGATCTTAATGTAATGCTTGGATGGAAGTGGTCTTCATCATTTATCTATGATATTGAAACTTCATATGGATCTTTTCTATACAGTGTTAGGGACCTAACCCCTCACGTAGGTAGAATCATATATTTTGATGTAATAAAGGTCAATATTAATAAGGCCTAGCATTAAGGAAGAATAAGTTCAATGTAAGAAGACCTAATAGAAGCTTTCGCTTCTAGAAGGATCTTCCTTTAGATGGTTTTTTTGATAGACATATTTAGTATAAATAGGAGTTGAGGGTATGAGAACTTTTGTCTTGGATATTATTGTAATAGAGCTCTGCTCTGCTGGAGGTTGCCCTCTCGAATAGGCAAGTGAACATTGCTCTCAGTAATCAAAGTGCTTTTTCTGGTGTTATTCTGGTATCATTTTGGCATTCTTGTGCTGTTGTTTTGGTTATGTTGTTGTTCATCTGCCATTTCTAGCTATTTATTTCTGTTCTGCATACTTCTTTATATCTGGAATATTACAAGTGGTATCAGAGCACCTTCCTCGACAGAAAATTGTGGGTTAATTTTTTTTAGGGTAGAGATGTATTCCGATGTCTTTAAGCGACAAAGATTTGTCGTTACGCGCATAAACCTACGGTCGAGGATTCATTCATGCAGGAAATACAAGTGGTATTTAAGCGCACATATATTGGCCACTCTTGTAACCCCTGTTGGTACCCCTTCGAGTGGTAGCGCATCAGACAACACTTGTATACAGATCGACCTAGATCTTCTGAAGCCTTCCATAGATAAACCGATCGACCGCTTGACTGCTATAGTGCCACCAAGAACAACACTTGGGAAGATACTCTCTAGTACCTGGGTAGTCGGGTAGTAGGGCTAAGGGCACGGTCTAGCCTCCTTAGTTGGTGCCCTGAGATATTGGGCCAAGTACCACTGTTGGACCCCGCACGTATATCGGAGAGCTATAGCACAGGGAAAACCCTTGTCTGTAGAACCCTTGAATCCCTAACCTTTGGGGACGAAAACAAAAAATAGAACAGACAAGATCTATTGCCGCACAACTGTGTCTCCTGCATTCGTGTTAGTACACATTTATTCCTGTTAAGCACTTGGGCTTTTCGTCACTGCAGTATTCTTCAGATCAGAGTACAACTCTGCAGGTGTAAAAAAAAGTTTGGATCATGTTGGCACCATTATTTGAGACCTATTTCGTTGGATTTCTCTCTTCGCCCTTATCACATTCATACCTATCATTTTTCAACAAATTATTTTTCTTTGTGTGGCCCCACCAGCTCCTTTTCGGTTCCCTCGTCATCATGGCCCATACCCATAGCCCAGACTTGGAAGCTCGCTTTAATACCTTGCACTCTAATTTCACAGAAACCCAACAAGAAGTGAGACAACTCAGTGCCAATATTGCCACCATCAATAAAAACATGCATTCCTCCATTGCCGCCTCAATCGAGGAACTCAAACAAGACCTCAAACAAGACATTACTACCCAGCTTGAATTTGTCGCTACGATGATCTGCACTAAGCTGCATATCGTTGCAGATCCTCCCTTATTTGACCCACCTTTGCATACCGAAGGTGAAACTTCGTTTCATTCCCAGAATTTTCAGCCCCATCACTTTCAGCGTGATCTACGCCTTCCGCGTGTGGATGTGACCAAATTTGAATGGCTCGGATCCTACTGGCTGGATAACTCAAATGGAACATTATTTCTCCTTGTATGACATTACAGATGAGTTGGTCAAACTCCGGTATGGTGTTCTCCATCTAGATCAAGAACGTTGGCAATGGTGGCAATGGAGAAAAAATGCCCGCTAAGGGTATGTTGCTTGGACACACTTTGTGGCAGAGCTTTATGAATGCTTTGACATTGACACCAACCATTTAGGGCGTCTGACATAGTTGAAACAATCTAGCACAGTGGAAAACTTTATAGCTGCTTTTGAGCGACTGGCCTTTCGTACAGAGGGCATGTCTAATGCTTTTTTTCGAAAATGTTATCAGTGGTCTCAAGAATGAGATTCGTGCCCATGTCCTCATGGCTCGGCCTCAGAGTTGGGTGGAGGCTACTAAAAGAGCTAAGGAAGCACAACAGTTTGTCTCTTCTCAAGACCGAAAATCCTCCTTTATTCCTCGCACTAAACCAATAACTCCCACTCCTCTTTCTACTCCACCAAAGATTTAAAAATTGACCAAGGCCGAAATGGCTAAATGCCAAGTCAAAGGCCTTTGTTATAATTGTGATGACAAATATTTTCCGGGACACAAGTGTAAGGAACAAAAACTTTTTATGGCCATCTTGGAGGATGTTTCGGAAGAGGATGTTGAGGCTCCTCTTGTGTTGGTGTCCCCTGAACCCACTGACATAACCACTCCATCAGACCCTCCCGAAGTAGAACCGGTCATTTCCCTAAATGCTCTCACTGGCTTCTTTGCTCCCCAAACCCTCAAGCTAATTGGTTACATCAAGCATAGGAAGGTCATCATTCTTGTTGATAGTAGAAGCACCCGTAATTTTATTCATTGCCGCATTGCCCAAGAAACTAATTGCTATATCCGTGCAGTCAATAATTTCCAAATCATGATTGCCAATGGCGAGTCCATGAAATGTGGAGGGCGTTGTGAAAATGTACGTCTCCAAATTGGTAAATACCACCTGAAATCTCATATGTTTGCTATAGACATGGGTGGTTGTGACATTGTGTTGGGTGCATAATGGCTAAGGACTTTGGGTCCCATTCTCATGGATTTTAAGGAATTAACCATGCAATTCGACCAAGAGGGCCACTGATATAAGTTCGAAGGCATCACCGCCAGTTCCCCAGAGATCATTAGTTCCCATCGCATGTAAAAGCTGCTAAAAAAAGGTCATTCTGGCATTATTGCCCAACTCCATGCCATACAAACAACTGAGACACTCTCTATGCCGCGGGACCTCCAATCCATCCTCTCTAAACATCAAGTGGTTTTTTCCACTCCGAGGGACTCCCTCCTTCCCGTGGTGTTCATGATCATTCCATTCCATTCCCCTTGTCCCAGGAGGCCTTCCTCCCAATATTTGTCCCTATCGTCACCCCTTTTCCCAAAAAAATGAAATTGAGAAAATGGTTCAAGAACTGCTCAATGCAGGTGTTATCTGCCCTAGTACGAGCCCCTACTCTTCTCTTGTGGTCATGGTCCTTAAGAAAGAAGGTTCTTGGCGCATGTGTCCTGACTTCCGCGCCCTCAACAAACTCACCATTAAAGACAAATTTCCCATTCCTGTCATTGATGACCTTTTGGATGAATCGAGTGGCGCCCAATTTTTTACTAAACTTGATCTTCGTTTTGGCTACTACTAGATCCGTATGAAAGAGGCACACATTCCTAAGACTGCCTTTAGAACTCATGAGGCCCACTATGAGTATTTGGTCACGCCCTTTGGCTTGTGTAATGCTCCCTCCACTTTCCAAAGCCTCATGAATCATGTCTTCCGCCCTTTTCTCCATCATTTTGTCTTAGTTTTCTTTGATGATATCCTGTATTAGAATATGAAAGATTGTGCTTGTTTTACCATTGACAATACCCTTGTCACCCAACCATAGGCCGAAGCCACCCTCCGAGCACCTTGACCTTGACAAAGAAGAACACTGGTAGCAATCAATAGCCAAGCAAAGCTAATGTACCAAGCAAGAATAGAAACCAAAGCTGATCAGATAGTCCCACCCTGAAACTGTCGCAACACCTTCCCCAGAAACTTGTGCACAAAACTACCAACTGCAGTGCGCACAACTGGCTCCCTGCAATTCTGAGAATGTGTCAAATGAGACACTAGCGCCCTGTATTTATAGTGGTTCTAACTTCTGACAGACTTACTGGGGTCGACTTCTCCTTCTGGGTACTAATTAATTCATATTAATTATATTTCTGCAGTTGACATCTCGTCTAGGGTTTTCCTTACTTCTTTGCTTCCTTCCGGAATATTCTAATCTCGTCATAGGTCACAATAGAGGTTCATACCTTTTGAAGCTACCATAATATTAACAGTCCCTCCTAGCTAGGGAGGTATGGTCTTGAGCACAAACAGACCATTCAACTGGTAGTATTATGAGCGCCGTCATTATTATCCAACTGGATAATCTCCTATGACAACTGGTACAATATCAATTGATGGAACACAACTGTGTCTATCCACGGTAGTACACAACTACTCAAACCGTGACACATTGTCACAAACAGTGGAACAAATCCACCACAGTAGTATATCTCTACTGTCTGGAGACAGGCAGTCTCCATAACAAACATCTGATGACAACCTGCACAGAAAATATTGTTAAAAATAAACTGAACCATTTGGGCCAATCTTTCACTCACATTTGTGAGATCTGAAAGAATATCTGCCCTCAGTATAGAACCTCAATAATGGGCTATCTGCCCTATTCTTCTCAAACAAGGAAGAATGATTGATTTTTATTTCTGAGCTTGGACCATTCATCACCCTGAGCCATTTTTCCTACACTAATCAAAGTGCACCCTAGAGAGAATATATAAACCCTAAGGAATGTCTGTCCCTGATTGCTGAGCCTGGACCATTCCCCACCCTGGGCCATTCGTTCTACACTAATCAAAGTGCACCTTGGAGAGAATGTATAAACCCTAAGGAATGACTGTTCGGACCATTTCCTCTGTTAACCACAAGAGGAAAAGATTGCCCTGTATCAACCTCCAAAACGGACCATTCCTCATGTTAACCACAATGAGAAATCGTTGTCCGACGAGGCAGGCCAGTCTTCTTGAGTAACCCTCAAGAAGAGAGACTGCCCTAGACCACTCCCCATGTTAACCACAATGGGAAGTCGCTGTCTATGATACATCAACAATCTGGACCATTTCCCATGTTAACCACAATGGGAAATCGCTGTCCGTAAGAAATTTCAATCCACTTTCGAATCGGAAAGAATCTGTCCAATCTGGACTATTTTTCAATCACAAAGATAAATGTTTCAATAATATTTTTAGTGCTCCTTCCTAACCTGGAGAGTCTTCCCTTTCAGCGAAGGGAGTTATTTCCACGATCCCAATCTTCTCTCGGAAATATGCAAACTTTATTCTGGATAGAGGTTTTGTTAGAATGTCTGTTGTCTGCTCGTTAGTGGGGATATACTCTAGCTTTACCTCTCCTTCCTGGACTTTATCTCTTCAAGTAGTATTTGATCTCAATGTCTTTCGACCTTTCATGAAATATGGGATGTTTTGATAATCTTATACAACTTTGATTATCACAATGTATTATGGTCGATTCTGGAATGTGATCAAATAAATCGGAGATTAACTTCCTTAACCATATTGCTTCAGTGCATGCTTCACATGCTGCGATATACTTTGCTTCTGCTGTGCTGAGTGCGACAGACTTTTGTTTCCTGCTGCCCCAAGATATCATAGCGGAGCCCAAGCTGAAACACATACCTGAAGTGCTCTTTCTGTCTTCTGCACTTCCTGCCCAATCTGAGTCTGTGAATCCATGAAGCTGTATATCACTAGATGCGGTATATCTCAAACCTCAGTTTATTGTTCCACGAATATATCTTAATACATGCTTTGCAGCCATCCAATGCTCATGTCTTGGTTCCACCTGGAATTGGCTTAGTGTATTCACGACAAAGCAGATATCTGGTCGAGTATTTGCCATATACATCAATGATCCAATTAGTTGTCGATATAGAGATGGATCTACTGGATCAGAATCTGGAACTTTCACTTTTCTTATATCTGCATTCATAGGAGTGTCCATGGACTTACAATCCATCATTCCAAATTTCTGAAGGATCTTTATTGCGTACTTTCCTTGTCCAAGGAATACTTCACCATGCTTCTGC
>JZKD02S1997997.1:341683-372251 GCA_000966675.3 Picea glauca
TGTCTTTACATCCATCTGATGTAAGTTCCATCCCATGGAAGCGACAAGAGATATGATAGCTCTGATGGAAGTATATCTAGCCACCGGAGCAAACGTTTCGTCATAATCTTCTCCCTCCTTCTGGGAGAACCCTCTATCTACGAATCTTGCCTTGTATTTATCCACGCTTCCGTTTGCTGCATGTTTGATCTTGTACACCCATTTTGAAGTTACCACAGATTTTTCTTTAGGTCTTGGTACGTTTTCCCATACCTCATTTTTCATAATGGATTGATGCTCTTTCGTCATAGCTTCTTTCCATTGTCCCTTTTGAAATGCTTCTTCAAATGTGGTAGGTTCATCATCTAGAAGCTTCGTCATGTATGTTGCATAACTTGAGAGTCTTTTAGGTCTTTTACTCTTTCTGAATGTTCTTTCTGGAACCTTGAGTCTTTCTGCATCTTGTAAGGTAGCTTCAAGCCAAGCTGGTCTTTTCTTGGTCTTAGATACGATATCTGAATCAATCTTTTCACATGGCCCCATAGGATGATCAGGTAGTTCCTTTTCGTCATTTTCTATGCTTCCGTTGTTAAGTTTTTCAATTTCTTTTTCTTCTATAGTTTCTTCTATGGATTTCCTGAAGGCCATCCTTTCATTGAACGTTACGTCTCTGCTGACCTCGATCTTGTGTTGTTCTGGAATATATATTCTGTAAGCCTTGGATGAATCACTATATCCCACGAATATCCCTTTCTTTCTTGAAGGTTCTAGTTTATTCCTCTTGTCCTTGGGAATGTGGGAGTAAATAGGACATCCAAATATTCTTAGATTTTCCACATTAGGTTTCTTACCTGAGAAAACTTCTTCTGGTGTCATGTCCTTCAATATATGATGAGGACTTCTGTTCTGCACATATATTGCTGTCATTGCTGCTTCTCCCTATAAGAACATGGATAGACCTTGATCATTTAGTAAGGCTTTTACGGTTTCTTCAATGGATCTGTTATTTCTTTCTGCTACACCATTTTGTTGAGGATTATGAGGAACAGTAAGCGCCTTCCTAATCCCTGCCGATTTGTAGAATGCAACGAATTCCTTTGATGTGTATTCTCCACCATTATCGGTTCTTAGTGTCTTGATTTTCTTATTTGTGAAGTTTTCTATTTCTGCTTTGAACTCTTGAAACTTGTTGAATATTTCGTCTTTTTTCTTCAGTAGGTATAGCCAAGTCTTTCTTGAATAAGTCATCTATGAAGATTACGTAGTAGGAAGATCCTCCTAGAGATTTTACTGGCATCAGACCACAAACATCTGAGTGTATTAGATTTAGAGTCTCCTTAGATCTGTTATTGCTGCTTGGGAATGGTTTCTTGATATTCTTTCCAAGGACACATCCTTTGCAGATTCCTTCATGTGTAGATTGCAACTCTGGTATTCCTTCAACCATTCTTTTGAGAAAGGGTAATGCTTGATAATTAATATGAGCGTATCTTCTATGCCAAAGTTCATTAGGGTTGACTTCGTCATGTACAAGAGCTTCTTCATTTTGTTCTAGTAGTCTGTACAAATTTCCTTCACGACTTCCGATAACCCTAGCATTCTCTATGCTGGAGTCTTTATGCCATGATAACACTTTTCCATCCACGAAATCTATTCTGTTTCCCTTGTCTTCTAGGCAAGATATTGATACAAGGTTCTTTTCTAAACCAGGTACATATAAAACATTGCTTAAGTGAACATAGTTACCTGTTTTCATTTTGATGGAGGCTTGTCCAAATCCTTCTACGGGGTAAGTGGTTTTATCTCCAAGCTCTACCTTGTACAAGGTCTTCTTCTCATTTAGATTTGAGAATCTGGCTTGATCTCCTGTCATGTGCCTAGAATCTCCACTATTGATTATCCACATGTCATCTTTAATCGTTCCAGTAAGTGCTGAGTAGTGTAAAAGATTGATCGTTTCACTCATGTCTTCGGTTGACTAGTAATTGGTCATGCCTTGATCCAAAACTTCAACTTCATTGTTTCTCTTTTCTGAGAGAGCCAAAAGGTGCGTTGAGTTAGGGTGCATCTGAATATCTTTTTTTTGAGCGAGATGCTCCATCACAAGGTGTCGGATCTGAGATTAGGGTTTCTGCAACTGCTTCTGCTAATAATCCTAGCTGCAGTGTCTTTGGAAGCTGCTCCTGCTTGTAACCCTAGCGACAGTTCCTCAGCGAGCTCAATATCCTAGCGACTATGCTTCCTTCCAGCGTTTAGACTGAATGAAGGAGGCGTGGGCCCATAACTTGTTAGAATATGAAAGATTGTGCTCGTTTTACCATTGACAATACCCTTGTCACCCAACCATAGGTCGAAGCCACCCTCTGAGCACCTTGACCTTGACAGAGAAGAATATTGGTAGCAAACAATAGCCAAGCAAGGCTAATGCACCAAGCAAGAATAGAAACCAAAGCTGATCAGATAGTCCCACCTTGAAACTGGCGCAACACCTTCCCCAGAAACTCCCGCACAAAAATGCCAACTGCAGTGTGCACAACTGGCTTTCGGCGATTCTGAGAATGTGTCAAATGAGAGACTAACACCCTATATTTATAGTGGTTCTGGTAGACTTACTGGGGTCGACTTCTCCTTTTGGTTATTGATTAATTCATATTAATTATATTTCTGCAGTCGACATCTCGTCTAGGGTTTCCTTTACTTCTTTGCTTCCTTCCGAAATATTCTAATCTCGTCATAGGTCACAATAGAGGTTCATACCTCTCGAAGCTACCATAATATTAACATCCTCATCTATAGCAAAACTTGGACAAACCATCTTGTTCATGTGGATCGAGTTCTCCATCTACTCTCTTAGCACCAACTTTTCCTGAAACAATCTAAATGTGCTTTTGGTGCCTCAGAAGTCGAGTACTTGGGTCATCTTGTTGGCAAGGCCGGCGTCAGGGTGGATCTTAAAAAGATTGAAGCTATGCAAGATTGGCCTTACCCAAAGACTCTCAAAAGCCTGCGTGGATTTTTGGGCTTAACAGGTTATTATTGCAAGTTTGTTAAGAATTATGGAAAGATTGCGGCACCTCTCACTGCACTCCTTAAAAATAATTTTTTCACTTGGACTTCAGCAACTGCTCAGGCTTTTCAAACCTTGAAGATGGCCATTTGCACCACTCCAGTCCTGGCTTTTCTTGATTTCACAAAGACCTTTGTCCTGGAATGTGATGCTTCAGGGAAAGGAATTGGTGTTGTCCTTATGCAAGAGGGTCGGCCTTTGGCCTTTACCAACAAACAACTGTCTCACCGAAATTTGGACAAATCAATCTATGAAAAGGAAATGTTGGCTATTCTGCATGTCGTGGATCTTTGGCGCCCTTATCTATTGGGGCAACGCTTCCAAATTAAGACAGATCATCAAAGCCTCAAGTATTTTCTAGAACAAGACATTTCCTCCCCAGAGCAACAAAAATGGGTGACTAAGCTCTTTGGATATGATTACGAGATCATTTACAAGAAAGACAAAGACAATGTGGTTGCGGATGCACTTTCCAGAAAATATGAAGATGAAGGGTTTGTTTTTTCTCTCTTTTTCATTGTACCAGATTGGCTCCAAGCTGTTCGCGAGGAATGGCTACACGTTCCCAAAAGTTCGCGTCTGATACAATAATTGCAGTCCAATTCTCTAGTTTCCCCAGGGTACTCTTGGCTCCATGATGAGCTTCGATACAAAGGCCGTTTGTATTTAAGTAAACAGTCAAAACTTAAATCCACGGTACTTTTTGAGTTTCATGCTACACCCACAACTGGACACTTCGGGTTTACCAAAACTTATGACAAGGTCAAACGTTCTTTTTTTCTGGGATGGTATGAAACAGGACGTTCGTAATTTTGTGGCTGAATGTGATGTGTGTCAATGCAACAAGGGTGAAATAGTCAAATCTCTTGGCACATTACAACCGCTTCCGATTCCACCTGCTATTTGGCGGGATATCTCTATGGATTTTATTGTAGGCTTACCTAAATCGGGAAATAAATCAGTTTGTTGGATTACTGAGAGGGGGGGTGAATCAGTAATAGAGCAATTTAATCCTTTTTAACCAAATAATCCAAGTGTTATATCAATGTAGCATTATCATTTAATAAGTGTAGAGTATATAAGCAATGAACAATTGAACAATCATATACATACTCAATACACCAATGTTTTACATGGAAACCCAAAGCAGGAGAAAACCACATAATGTTTTTTCTTATGTCTTGAAGAATTACATTCATTGGAAGCACCAACTTCCTTTGTTTTTCAGTTGCAAGTGGAAGGAGGCTCCAACCCCCTTGTTTCTCAGGCTACAACTTGAAGGAAGCTCCAACTCCCCTATTCTCTGCCTACAACCAGAAAGAGGCTACAACCCCCTATGTTCTCCGACTACAACCGGAAGGTGGCTACAACCACCTGTCTTTGCCTCGTCCAACCTCCCTGAAGTAGAAGTAGAATGATGGAACCACTGTCACACTATCATTGTGAGATATACCGTTGTAAACTTGTACCAATAAACTTGAACCATGCATCAACCATGCATCAACTTGTACCTCAACCTGTAATCAACCTGTACCATAAACAAGTGCATCAACCATGTACCAACATGTACCATAAACAAGTGCATCCAACCATGTACCAAGTATGTATCAATCATCTGTCAATTACTCATCAACTATGACTCATCAATATGTATTAACATCATCAACTATACACCTCATGTATGTGTCAACTCATCAATTACTTATCTCATCTATGTACCCAACAGGTACCTCAACCAAAAGCCCTCATCAATATCATCATCCAAATATGATTTGTAACTCTGTAATAGACTTGGTGTATATGATCACATACCTGCAAACCTTCCTTAACTTTAACAACAAGAGACTAGAATTTTCATCAAACTTTTCTTTAGTCTCACATGACTAGTTTTGGATTAGTCAACAACCCTAACTTGAAATAATCATAACTATATACTTGTAATGAATGAAGATCTGAGACTGATACACAATGTTCTTCAATGTGTTTTATGTAATTCCTTCAGGTGTCACTACTTGGAACCTTTCAGAAAAGGAGTTATAGCAAAAATTGACATAACTTGCTGAATTTTGGCTTATTCTAGAGAGGGACCTCGTAGAGCATGCCCCACACAGAATATTTGTTGAATAGATTTGAAATTGTTACACAACATACTACAGACTGTACTCTAACCAACACATTTGGTCTTACTGAATTTGGATCTGTTATGAAGAAGTTATGTCGTTTTTACTCGAAACACCTGTTTTAGACTAGTTTCAGGACTAGCCACAAACCCTATTTTCCACGGAGTGTAACTTAAAAAATACAACGACTCACAAGCTGAATTTTTTTCCACATATACTTGGATATGTTTCCTCAATGGCCTATCAATTTCACCGTCTGAATCATTCTAGAAAAAAATTTATTGCGAAAATGGTGAGATAACCTGTAAATAACATACTTCAGAAAACATCATCAAAATAATTTATCCTCCCTTGAATTCCAACCTCTTTTTATTCACCTTCCCTCTGAAATTTGGCTTAGATATCCTTTGGTTACCTCAGTCAGATATTCAATATACTAGAGTGTGATATAAAATGAGAGAGCCTTGCCTCTTATTTATACTCTCCATCTTCTAGGTCACTTAACTCATTTCTAGGTCACTTAACCCATTTATAGGTCACTTAACCTATTTTCCTCATTTTTAGGGTTAACCACTTTCCATAATTAGAAAGTTCTCCATGACTTTATCATTTAAATATTCCTCCTTGACTTTGTCACCTCACTTTATCATTTAAATAATCTTATTTGATTTTGCCACTTCACTTTATTATTTAAATAATCCATTTTGACTTTGTCACTTTACTTTATCATTTAAATAATAATTTCTTCTTTGCAAGCTCTTTGACTTCTTTTACCTTTTGGGGCTTCAAGCCAACATATGAGGGTCCTCCAACTTCGTAAGGCTATAACTCTCAAACCGTGAGGAGTTATGTGACGTTCCACATACCACCAGAAATGGCATGACATGTACTATCCATATAGAATAGTATTACCTTCAAATATATTAAAACTCATACCATTATACATGAAACAACCTTGGGTCCATTACCCAAACCTTTGTGCTACCAGGATTCGCTACCAGACTTTCTTCAAGGGTTGACATCAATCACAACCAACCGTAATCAACACAGTCATCATGGTGGTAGTTGATCGTCTTTCCAATATTGCTCATTTCTGTGCTCTTCAACACTCATTTACAACATCCACTGTGGCTCAACTTTTCATTGATCGGGTCTTCAAGCTTCTTGGCATCCCACATTCTATTGTTTCTGATCGCGACCCAACTTCCACCAACAATTTTTGGCAAGAACTGTTCAAGCTACAAGGCACTCAATTGCATCTCAACACAGCTTATCATCCCCAGACCGATGGTCAAACTGAAGTTGTCAACAAGTGTTTGGAAACATATTTGAGGTGTTTTGCATCGGAAAGGCAAAATCAATGGGCTCAATGGTTACCACTAGCTGAATGGTGGTACAACACTTCGTACCAAACAGCTACCCGCACGACTCCTTTTGAAGCGGTATATGGACAAAAGCCACCTTCAGTTCTCTCATATTTGCCAGGTGTCTTGAAGGTCTAGGCAGTTGACCAAATGCTTACAGTTCGAGAGGCTATTCTCCATACCCTCGAAGAGAATTTGGTCATGGCCCATAATCGCATGAAGCAACAAGCAGATCAAGGTCGCTTTGAACGTCAATTTGCAGAAGGGGATTAAGTGTTTCTTCGACTACAACCTTATAAGCAAACTTTCCTCAAGGCTGACCATTGTCAGAAACCGATGCCCAAATTTTATGGTCCTTATACCGTTCTCAAGGGTGTGAGACAGGTGGCCTATCAATGAGCTTTGCCCAGTCATTCTAAGCTCCATCCTATTTTTCATGTTTCCTGCTTAAAGAAGGTGATTGGAACTAAGTGCCATTTCGAACCAACCTTCCCGAGTTGGATGAAGATGGCTCCATTTGGCTACAGCCACAAACAATTTTGGACCAGCGTGAGCGTCGTATGTGTCAACGAACCATCAAGGAAGTGTTAGTCCAGTGAAAAAATACAACTCCAACATATGCCACTTGGGAACCAACTACCATTCTGCAGCAATTTCCACATCTCAAGCCGTGAGGACAAGGCTGTTTTTAAGGGGGAGGATGTAACAAACATAAATATATATAATATGTAAATGTGAATAACTAATAAGTAATAATTAATTATGAAGAGACATGACATATGAAAGGTCATGTCTCTTATGAAAGGGCATCCCTGCGTGGGTATATATACAAGCCCTCATCCTCATTGTAGACCATCTCATTCATATCATATTTTTATACAATTATTATTAAATATATTTCTATCCTTAAATGGATTATTGTGTACTGTCCTATTTATATTGGATATTTACATAGTGAACCCGCTTGGTTCACCACAGTGGTATTAGAGCTTCGTTCTGATCCCGACATTTGGCCTCTAGACTCTTGGTCAAAATTTTGTTGCCCTTGGCAACGCCACTGCAGGCCTTTGGCCACTCAAAATGCCAGAGTTTCACGAACTCCTAGTCTTGACGACAACCGGTCTTTGGCCATACAATATTTAGATTCAGTTGAAGAAAAGAAGGGTGATTCTGCTCCAGATTTTAAAGTTCAGAAATTTGGTTGAAAAAAAAAATCACCCTGCTGCAATTCAGAAGATTGTATCGTTGAAGAATAGAGGAATAGAGTGTACCGCTGCAAATAAAAAGAATCAGAAATCTGTTCACTACAAACAAACAAAAAAGGGAAAAAGAAGAAAAATTCATTTAATAATATATATATATATATATAGCAGAGAACAGTGTAGTCCCTGCCATCACTGCAGTATAATACTGTTCAATCAATCTGCACAGCAATTCTGTGGAGTTCATACGTATTGTTGATCAGTACAAAAAAAATAAATTACGTACAGTAATTCCGTACCAATGGCCATACCCACAACCGTCCATCGTACAGCCAGCATCTGCAGCTACTGTGAAAATAAAAAAACAATCAGCAGACAGTATTCAGATCGGTTCAGATCTGGACCAAAATTGAAGTGCCACCATACACATCACCGCAATCGTACATCCGTACAACCACCAATCAACATTCATCATCAAACCGCCGTACATTACGCGTTCGTACAACCGTCAATATCTATAGTTGCTGCCTGTGCCTGTCGTACAACTTATGCCGTTGAATTGGCATTAAGACTCATCCATACCAAAAATTAAAATCAGGCCGTCCATCAAATTTTTATTTATTAAAAAACCTTCCCCTTAATAAGGCCGTGTCCGTACAGTCGTGTGACTTCCACGGTAATTTAAAGATTAACGAAGAGGATATTCTTGTAATCATCCAATCGGAAGTTACCAGGGTCATAGCACCTTGAGACCGGTAAGTTTTCAATGGTGGAGCAAGATCTCCAACATGGGAAACTGGAATAGGAGAAAACTAGATCATATGTAATTCAAATGATGAAAACAGTTGTTATTTATAGTAATTCAAATGATGAAAACATTTGTTATTTATGATAAAGGATTGCATCCTGACCGTTTGTTTGCCAGTCTTTTGTTGCTTATAAATCAGCTGCTCTCTGGAATTTTACAGCAAAGAGGATTTGATGGAGATATTGATCAAACTATTGTGGGGCCATTTTGGAGCACAATTTTTGTTTTTTAATCATATATACAAAGATACACTCTTGGACCATAATAGGCTTTAGGTCAACACCAAAAAATATTCAATAGTAGGGAGAATAGTTGAAAGTATGCTAGCTATATATTTTCAAGAAACTTGCATGGTACAATGGAATCCAGCTTTATAATAAGATTTTATTGGTCAGATAAACTGCAATAGTAATTCTAGCACTAAGACTCTTGAAGAATTCTGAAAATTGGATCTCAATACTAAAGGAAAGGTAATAGATTTCAAAAGTAACAAGTTACAACCAATGAAAATGTTGTTATTATAGATGAATAAAATGTTGTTGGAAAGGGTTGAAATATTGTAGACAATAGTTATTGAATCCTTACATTCAATACACTCTACCGAAAACGAAGCCATGGCTGTCAGACTATAAATAAAGTTTATGGTAC
The DNA here is from genome assembly GCA_000966675.3 of Picea glauca. NCBI lineage: Eukaryota > Viridiplantae > Streptophyta > Pinopsida > Pinales > Pinaceae > Picea > Picea glauca. Next base: position 350,872 of record JZKD02S1997997.1, read on the forward strand.
CCTAGAAGGAATTTTACAACTACTCCAGGATTTAATAGGGATGCTGCATCATAGGCATTCATTCTCTTCTCTGTAAATGCTTGAAATACCAGGAGAGCCTTTCATATTAAGGAATGTTTGCCTCCTATCCTTGATAATATCCATTGTAGCAAGGGATGCCCTTGACCACATTTTGATGACACAAATCAGAGTGCACTCTTAAATTTACGAGTACTCTGGGATTTAATAGGGATGCCACATGACAGTCATCCATTCTCTTCTCTGTAAATGCATGAAATACCAGGAGAGCTCTTCATATTAAGGCTTGGTTGTCCCTTATCCTTTACACCATCCATTCTAGTAAGGGATGCCTCAAACTACATTTTGAGAAGAGTGCACTCTTAAATTCACAAGTACTCTGGGATTTAATAGGGATGCCACATCATAGGCCTTCATTCTCTTCTCTATAAATGCATGAAATACCAGGAGAGCCCTTCATATCAAGGCATGGTTGTCCCCTATCCTTGACACTATCCATTCTAGCAAGGGATGCCCTTAACTACATTTTGAGAACACAAATCAGAGTGTGCTCTTAAGGATATTTTGGTAGCCACAAAGTTCATGGTTTTTTTAGAGGAGCATGTTGGGCATATATATTCTGCATGTAAACAAGGCTTTTATTATCTATTTATTCCTGGATTTTGCAACTGATTTCTGATTCTGATGCACACATTGCATTGGATGGTTACAGTGCATTTCTCTGTAATTACACATGCACACATTGGTGTTTGGTTTGATGTTTGGCTCGAAATGTATAAATGTGCAGAAATGGTTGCATTTTCTTTGTGACATTCTTGCTACTGCATAATTAGAGGAAGGAGACCACTTTGCTGGTTCTTTACATCACAATTGTGACGAACTTCCTATTGACATTCATAAACAAATTATCTTATTCACATATAATGAGCTACAATTTTCTTAAAATGACTGTTAAGTCATGTGAACAGTTAAGCCATCAATGTTGTTAACCCTTGTTTTTATAATTTGGTGCTTCTTGGATGATCAATCCCTTTACATTCTTATTTTTCATCCAGGTTATGCTTCTTGGATGATCAATCCCTTAAAAAAATAATAATGTTGATATTTCTTCAGGATACTGTTTCTTACAGGGGTTGGTTTAAAAGTCTTGTGTTTTTTTCCAGGAGAGAGAGGGTGAAACGGAAGAAAACTGGATCTGCTGTGGAGGAAACAAAACCTCAGGCAACAACAGTGGACAATTCAGGATCGAAGGGTTTGGATAAAAAGAAACCAGACTTAGTGGAGCTTTCTAAAGGTCTTCCCATGGGATGGCAGGTATGAGTTAGACATCTATTTTGGTTAGTTTCTTAGTCCCATGCCATGGCATATTGTAGGAACCCTGAGATGTTAGACACATTCATTTGCGAACATTTTCTGGCTTGCAGTTTGCATTTTTCGTGTCCCAGGCTGACTTTCTTGCATCACATGGTCAATTGTTGTGCTATTCAGATGGATCATTTTTTATTTTGCACTCTAAAAGTTGCACATATACTGTTAGTATTAGTAGATTATTGCAGGGAGAGAAGTGAGGTGCATTTGTGACATGCATAAATGGGCCAATATATTATTAGAAAAAATGAAAAATAACAGCATGGATGAAACATGTAACTTCTGTTATAAGTCAAAACATCATTAAAATCTGTACTGTAAGAAAGAAACCTTAAGAAAAGAAACCAAGCTTGTATTTTTTTCTAGTCTGTATTGTAAGAAATTTAAGAACGAAACCAGGCAGGTATTTTTTTTCTGAAGAAATAACTTTGAGGGATTCTCCTCTCTTACCCAGAATTTCTGGATTGAAGGGGGGTCAACCACCAGCCACATGAGCAATTGATAGTGGTAACCCACAGGACTCCCTATGAATTGATTCTGTGACCTTGTATGTAATTGTTTTTTGAAGAAATATCTTCGGGTGATTTTCCTCTCTTCTTCGGAATTTCTAGATAGAAGGGGAGTCGCATGAGCAATTGGTAGTGATAACTCATTGGACTCCCTAGGAATCAATCCTGTGACCTCTTGATGATGACAATCGGGCTTTTGCTGGATGAGCTAAACCCAACTGAGGTCACAGGATTGATATATATATATATATATATCCTGTGACCTCTTGGTGATGACATCTGACCCACCGGCATATAAATATATATATATATATATATATATATAGAGAGAGAGAGAGAGAGAGAGAGAGAGAGAGAGAGAGAGAGAGAGCACTTTAGATCAATTTTAACTCGGGTCTTTTATGCGGGGAGAGATTTGCATTTCAGTTTCTTTTTGATCCCTCTTGGTGCTTAATTATAATGTGTGTGTGTGACACATCTTATATATAATGTGTGTGTGTGTGTGTGTGTGTGTGACACACCAGCGTAGATCCATTTTAACTCGGATCTTTTATGCGGGGAGAGATTTGCATTTCTATTTCTTTTTGATCCCTCTTGGTGTTTAATGGTTCCACGATTAAGATGGATCTATGCTGGTTTGTTTTGCTTTGGTCTTAATGATTCCTGCATAAATCCCAAGTAAGATTTATAGATTTTTGATGAGTGTTCTGATGAGTTTACCTTAGTTGTTACATGACAACTGTTTGATATATATTGACCCTTTCTGTACAGGCATTTTGGGATGAATCTTCAGGTGAGGTCTATTATGGTAATTTGACCACCTCAGAAACTACATGGGAAAGGCCGAAATGATACAGCAACAACTTAACAAAAAATCTTCCGTTCTGAAGGTTCCTGGGATGAATATTTAGGTGAGATCTACATGGGAAATTCTAGTACTTGAAGTTGCAGATGTTTGGGAAAAAGGCTGCCCAATGGAAAAAAATGTCTAAGGACAAGAATCTGGTTTAGTGCTCTTGTCAGAGCATTGTTTCAATTTCCCAACAACCTTGTTACATATATTTATGTAAGTCTGAAGCCTTTTCTTTGAAATAGTAGATTGCAATTTCAACTTTGCTATGGTTGTTTCCTGTGAATGGATGTTGCCTCTATTTTATTGTCTTATTTTAGCAGCAAATTCGAACGTGGGCCAGTTATTCTAGTTCAGATTGCTCAATTTCAATTGCCTTTAAATTTTTCAACACGGTAATGTCATCAAGAGGACTGGCAGCGCAAATGATTGGAACTTGGCTCTATTTTGTTGTATTCTTTAGCAGTAGAGTCACCCTTGGCAAGTTAGGTTAATTGAGATAACTGAATTTCGACTGCTGTTTAATAGTTTCAAGTTTTAACTGAATCATTGTAATAACATCTCCGGAGGGCTGGCAACTCAACTCTTGGAAAGTAGTTAGAACCAATTGTTGGGTTTTTATTTCTTGTTCGAAACATCTATTACTTTTGTTGGTCATGTAATCTATAGTACTCTAGCTTGTCAACAGATTTGTAGGTTTCAAAATGTTCTACATAATTTTGATAAGAGTAACTTTGAGATCACAATAAACATACTGGTAGGTTTCCGAAATGTTCTACAGTTTTTTATTAAGAGTAACACATTGAAGATCTCAATTAACGTTGAGGGCAAAATTTCCTTATAGGCATGTTTGCTTAAAGCGCACTCTACATTACCACAGAAGGTCCTGCACACTTTACATTATGGCCATGTTTGCTTTGGTTGACAACCTTTTTTTGAAAGTTTGGATGCAATAATTTTTAATTGCAATGAAAGTAGATGCGCAGTAGAAACTTCAAACCATTTATGGTATACATGACATGTCATGGAGTAATACGAATGACTCACCTTTTTATAATTTTCAATAAGTTGTTAGAGCAAAGCTTCTCTTTTGTAGTAGTCCCTTGTTTTTGATTTGTAGCTGGTGAAACTTGCGGCCCAAATTTACATTGACTACTACGGATTCATATTGATTACTTGCATGAGAGTCCATGGACAGAGAATTGAACGGGCCAAGTTTGTTGAGTATGTGTTCCACAATCAAATCCTATGGGTAAGTACATAGAAATCAAAGTACTTATTCCCACGTTGTGCGTCGGTGATTCCTATTTATTGATTCAAGTCTCCATTTGAAAGGACGTTGCCTTTGTCCTTCGTGTCTTGGCCACTATCAGATATACTTGTGTACTCCTTCCTCCACGTCTGTTGGGTCTTGCCCTGTCAGATATCCCTGTGCACGCCTTCCGTCTGTACTAGGACTATCCTGAAGATTAGGGCCCAAATTTACATGGAGTAATATGGACTCTGGCGGAGGATTAACTTTGTGGAAAGTGAAACAGAGTGGCGGGGTTTGACAAGTTGTGTCAACTTGAACTAATTTTTGTGCCGACATGCATTACTACCAATAATTTGATTTTCACTGTTGTCCGTCGAACACAAAGTTCAACATGGCCAAATATTTTTAGTGTTCTTCAATGTGCTTTGGTACAAATTATATTGGACCAAAAAAACTTAAAAAGAAGGGTAAATGGGTACACGTGTCTTGGCCACCATCAGAGTGTTCTTATTTCTCGATGTTTGTTGTCTTGGCCACCATCAGAGTGTTCTTGTTTCTCCATGTTTGTTGTGTCTTGGCCATTTTGTGTATATTTTTTTCAGTTATCAATAAGCATTTTGCTACAGAATAATTAAATGCTGTATATACTGGAATATATATATGTTTTTCAACACTGGATATATATACCATTTAATCCAAATATATGCCGGATACACAGGGATATATATATTTTTTCAACACTGGGATATATATACCATTTAATCCAAATATATTTTAAATCGATTAATTGCTTTGCTGTTAAATCAGACAGTAAATATCCCAGCGTACATAGCATTAATTGCTTTGCTGTGGGCTGCATAATGTTTGTCTTGTCTATATCTGTATTAGGACTATCGTGAAACTGAGGTCTCAAATTTACATGGAGTAATATAAATTCATGTCAGAGGATTAAATTGATACCGATGGATTGGTTTCTCGCTTTTTGGGAAAGTGAAACAGGGGAGCGGGGTATGACAGTGTGTATACTCGAACTTTTTTTCCTTGCCTACATTGCATAACTACCAGCACGGAAATGGAAGTTTAATGTTCACTGTTTGTCAGACACAATTTTTGACGGCTGATATTTCACTGTTAATGATACCGATGGATTGGTTTCTTGCTTTTTGGGAAAGTGAAATAGGGGAGCGGGGTATGGCATTGTGTATACTCGAACTATTTTTCCTTGCCTACATTGCATAACTACCAGTACGGAAATGGAAGTTTAATGTTCACTGTTTGTCAAACGCAATTCATGAGGACGGCTGATATTTCACTGTCCTTCAATGTATGTTAGTGCAATTTATATTGGAGATAAAAATCGAAAACAAGGATGAAATGGGTACACATTTCCCCTGGCCATTGATGGCGAGGCAGAAATGGATTGGGCTAACTCGGGAGCAATCCAGTCGAGTTATTTTTTGGTTTTTTGGTGATGCTGTTTTAAATTTTCCGCCAATCCAGAATTCTAGTCGATTTTCTGAGCATCTAGGTTGGTTTAAAATGGGGCAAAACTAAACTTTGGTTCATATGAAATTCAGGCTACCCCTGAAAATCTGACCAGATTCAAACCCATTTTTTTGACTAAAAAATGAGTCTGTTTACTCCCGAATACTCCCGAATTAGCTTAGCTTACTCCACAGTAATTTGGTCTCGCTTTAAATTTATACTTCTATTTTTAAATATTCTAGCTCCATTCTAACTTTTTATTTCTTTTAATTTAATTTTTTTGTGAAGGAATTAAAATTTAAGTTTATACTTCTATTTTAAAATATTCCAACTCCATTCTAACTTTTTATTTCTTTTAATTTAATTTTTTGTGAATGAATTAAAATTTGATATTATTTTTCAATATTCTATCTCAAAAGCTTTTATTCTTTAATATTCTAAGTTTTAATTCTGTTAATTTAATTTTCTTTTACGATGAATGAATTAAAATTTGATGAATATCAAACATTGAAATAAGAATTAATATTTGATATACATTTGATGAATATCAAATATTGAAGTAATGAACTTTGAAATATGAGAATTATATGTAAAATATATTAATATAATATCACAGAAAATGTGACCAAAATGACTTTGCATATAAATATTATAGAAAAGTGGAACAGAATGACTTTGCACATGTACAAGGGTTTAGCTGGTGTCATGGTAGCTCCATATTGTAGTTGTGCATATTATATTATTGGGTAACGAAGGAAAGCTATAAAACATGACATACCTACAAGGAAAAATGAAAAATGATTGGCATTTTATTGTTTAGGTTGAAAAATTTACAGGTTGGACAATTCGCTGCATGCGAGTCCGGACAGACTCAAAAGTAAAAAACACTCAAATTAATTATAACATTTCTGCGCTGATGACTATTAGAAGGTTGCATGGCACAACAATTAGTCTTATTATTCCTCGGTTCATCTGTGTTGTTATTCCTTGGTTCATCTATGTTGCTGGTGAACCTTTTTCACCTGTGTTGCCATGTAAGAGCATTTGACATTAGCAAAGATGGAAGCTGCTGAACACTCCGAATTGAACAGTTATCGGTAACAAATGAGAGGCTGGATGTTGAAAACCAGAATATATCTCAAGACGAGAGCGTTCGGTAGACACATGAGGTGCTGCTCTCTTATCACTGTGCCCGACCCCATGGATGTACAAGTGGAATTGACAGGAGTCCTGCTAATCGCTGTCTGTGACCATCTTGCAAATGAAAATCAGAAAATTTGAGAATTGTAACACGACTTGTGGGAAAAGGTCTTCTAGTTCATTGGGTGCTTGAATGATGGTTACGAACAATGAAGATTGCCATTTTGGAAAATTGATAAACTAAAAAACTGCTATCATGCGGAGAAACTCCAAGCTTTGTTGGTGAATAAAAATCTCTCCAAATACTCGAGAGTTTTGGAGAAACTCAAAATGCCCACCAAAGAAAGAAGAACGTGCCTTCTGTAGCAATTATGGAGTCATATGCCTCCAGTAGCAATTGTCGAGTCATATTGTAGATCAACTACACATACTACATTATTGTAGCAAGAAAAGTGTGAGGTTTAGCGAACGAACCTTGTCAATTGAATTGATTCGCTGGTAACTATTAGCATCTTACTTAACATTTTAGTTTAGGCTTAGCATCTTACTTAACATTTTAGTTTAGGCTACTTGGGACTTAGTCAATAGTTGTATGTGGACATCCTCTTTGTATAAAGCTCATTGGATAATAGTGGATAGCTATTTAATGTAAAATAGTTCACTTTACAAGACCATTAGGTAGTTAGTATCCATCATTCTTAATTTAGGCTACTTAGGACTTAGTTGATAGTTGTATGTGGACATCCTCTTTGTATAAGGTCTATTGGATAATAGTGGATAGCTATTTAATGTAAGATGGTTCACTTTACAAGACCATTAGGTAGTTAGTATCCATCATTCTTAGTTTAGGCTAGTTGAGACTTAGTTGATAGTTGTATGTGGACATCCTCTTTGTATAAGGCCCATTGGATAATAATGGATAGCTATTTAATGTAAAATGGTTCACTTTACAAGACCATTAGTATCCATTAGTTAAGGGGTCATAAGTAGTTAGAGTTTTGCTGGAAAAAGTATTTATAGAGAGAATGGAATTTTTGTCTTGTGTTGTGTATTTGGAGTTCTGTGTAGTGAAAGGCTGCCCCACCTTAAGAGGCACACAAATATTGTATTCTTCTTTGCCTTATCAATATAGAATGACATCTTTACAAATTTCATCTTATTGTCTTTTGCATTTGGTTAATCTACAATCAAAGCTCTTTCTCGAGCCAACACGTGTTTGAATTTTAGTGATTTTTTTTTAGGTTAGAGATCTGTTCCTATTTTTAAATAACACAATAATATGTCATTTAGCGGGTAAAACTGTAGTTACATAATATACAGGTAATACTAGAGGAATTATGTTATTAGAAATCCTTGTAACCTTTGTTGGTACCCCCTTCAAGTAGTATCGCATCAGACAACTCTTGTATGCAAAATCTCACTTCCACACCTTCAAATATATTGAAAGTCCTCTAGGTATACTTGAAGCCAACTCTAGATTGGTCAATCCATCGTCTTGTTGCTATAATGCATTGAGAACAACACTCAAGGAGATGTAATTTCCCTTTCCAAATAGGAGCTTCAGAGAGGAGGTTTAATGGTCTAAACCGCCTTGTTAGACTATAGCCAGGGCCAAAGAGGGGTAAACAGGGTTACTAGAGGTCACTCCAGTCACTAGTGGAATTATGTTATTGGAAATCCTTGTAACCTTTGTTGGTACCCCCTTCAAGTAGTATCGCATCAGACAACTCTTGTATGCAAAATCTCACTTCCACACCTTCAAATATATTGGAAGTCCTCTAGGTATACTTGAAGCCAACTCTAGATCGGTCAATCCATCGTCTTGTTGCTATAATGCATTGAGAACAACACTCAAGGAGATGTAATTTCCCTTTCCAAATAGGAGCTTCAGAGAGGAGGTTTAATGGTCTAAACCGCCTTGTTAGACTATAGCCAGGGCCAAAGAGGGGTAAACAGGGTTACTAGAGGTCACTCCAGTCACAAGTGTTATATGCGGAAAGTGACAATGAGCTAAAAAGGGTTAAAAGCACTATTAAGTCATTATGAGCTAAAAATAGAAGTCAACAGTGAATTAGGGTTTCAACAATGATTTAGGGTTTTGGAAGTCAACAGTGAATTAGGGTGTCAACATGATTTAGGGTTTTGGAAAGCTATAAAGGAAGGGACAACGACTTAATTCATCATTATGCAGATTATGACTTGTCATTGAGGAGAAGAGGCGCATCTCATGAGAGATAGTTCAGTGGATTCCAGGAGGAAGACACTAGTTTGTTGATTTCGGCGTTGAGAGACACACCCTAGTCATCGGGGAGATCATTCAGGACTTCCATCATTCTTCAGTTGGAGTTACACAGTGTTCAGCGGTAAGGGTGCATTCATCCAGAGTGAGGGTGCAACTTCTGAGAGGGTTTTTAGTTGACTTATTCCATCCAGGGAGAATTCCGAGATTTCCCTCCAACCCATTTGAGAGCAAGGCAAGGTGCATCTTTTGCTTGGTTCCTCATCAGATTTCGACGGAGGAATCAATTGGGGTGCATTTTCCAGACTTGGATGTGCGATAGTTTTGGCGAATACATTTGGGGTTCCAGAGTGAGCATCAGGGCATATTTAGGGAAGCCCTTCTGACCCATTTCCCAGTAGACCAAGGTGGTCATTTTGAGACACATCTCGTTTGGTTCCGACGATGGAATCCCTAGTACGCATTTTGCCAGAGAAAGAGGGGCGCATTTCCCCAGGGGGATCCATCCGGGGTCCAAACTCACCAGCTAAAGGGTCCGACAATTACCAATACTGAGGACTAGAGCAGGGCGCATCATTTGAGACAGTTTCCAGGCCATTTCGAGAAGTACAACTCCCAGGGAGAACTTTCCAGACTTCCAACAGTTACCGTTAGCGCTGCCATAGTTCCAACACATCCATTGATTCCACAGTGCTCCCATATTCCGGGTATTATCTTTTAGTTGCTTATTTGTATTTCGGCTAAGATCCTTTGTCTGTTGATCTAGTCGAGTATTGTTAGTTTATTCAGCCGCATTCGGCCATTTTGTAATCCACAGAGATATCATAATATAAACTTTGTAGTCCTTTGTCACATTTGTTATTTGTATGATCATTTATATGTTGTAAATGATTAATCCTACACACACATTAGCAGTGTTTCCTAGACTAGCCAAGTCGGGAACATTATAGTGGTATCAGAGCTTTAGTCCTGCCAGCTTGTGATTAAAGACAATGCATGCAACAGAAGACCCAGAGGGCTGTGAACACGTAGGCGACGAATATGTCACTTACAACAGGCATAAGGAAAGAAGGCATAGGCCTGATTTCCCCCCTTTTCCTCAGAGCTCAGAGGAAAAGGAAGAGGCACACAAAGAAACAGAGAGAAGGGTAGAGCGTGAGGTAGAGCGCGAGGCAAAGAGGATGCTAGGAGACAGATATGAGCAACCAGAGGGCAGTGGCAAGGCCCCTGCAGATCCAGAGAACTTTCATGCAGGTTATTAACGATATGTTAGCTAGTCAACGAACCATGTCTCAGTGCTTGGCACATGTGGTTGATAGATTGGCTAGAGTGGGCACCCCAGACACACAAGTCTCGCATGCAGCACAGGGGAACTCAGGAGCAGGCAATAGATCCCAATCACCCTCTCGCACATACACCTCTGCGAGTAGGATTTCCAGACCCTTGTTTCCCAGTTTCCAGAGGGCACCCTCGGTAGCAACATCGCCACCAATAACACAGAGGCCACCCACTCATGCAGACGACATTGTAGAGTATAGGAGGGAGTACGCAGCATTGGGTCGTGACTTCCATCAGGACATGACCTTAGTCGAGTACTGTGGACTCAGATTTAGGAACCGCCCCAGAGAGTCGCAGAGGGGAGGACCACAACAACAATAGGGGCATAACCTCGATTTCATCTGAAAAGTTGGGAAACTCACCATACCTTCTTTCGACGGATCGTCCAAATACACCGCCAGAGCTTGGGTACAGAAGTTAGACACGTATTACAAGCTCAACCAGATGATCGAGACAGAGGCCATCAGTTTCGCGACCTTACACTTGGAGGGTGAGGCACACGAATGGTGGTATCATGCACTAGTGACATTGGGTCACAGTCACATCACCTCATATAGGGAGTTTACAGATAGGCTCATGGACAGGTTTGACATGAAGGATCTCGAGATACACTTCAGGGATCTAGAGACAAACTGGCACATCAAAGGCGTTCATCATAGAGTTTCAGCGGGTAGCCGTGGCAGTGACAGATATATCAGAGCCTAGACTGATCATACTATTCACAGAAGGACTCACAGAGCCTTTGAGAGGATGGGTGAAGGCATACATGCTTCCCACTTTGCAGGATGCCATCCTTCGCACTCGAGATTTGGCAGACTCAGTGCCAAAGACTAAAACTTTCTCCAAACCATTTGTGCCTCAGAGGGATCGAGACAAGAAGCCGTTCTAGAGAGAATGGAAGGGCAAGGAGAAGTTGGATGATGAGACTAGGCAAGAGCTTGTGAGGAAGAAGCTTTGCTTCAGCTGCAGAGATCCTAGGGTCCCAGGCCACAGGTGCATGGACAAGGAAGATATTCATTATATTGAGGTAGCAACAGACAACATGGACAGTGAGGAGGAGGAGCAGGACAATGGATCCACTAGTTCAAAGGAGGAGTCAGCACCAACAGAGGAGCAACCTCCCCGTAGACCACCGACATCGACAAGAGCCCATCCTCCAGTAGTCCCACAACCGCCAGAGCGGGCTAACAGGAGGAAACCAACAAAGGGAGGAGTCATAACGACCCTTTCTGGTGTTCCCATCATACCCTTCGTATCAGAGGGATTATTCAGGGGAAACATGCAATCACCTTGATAGATGGTGGGGCCACCCACAACTTCATCGACGCTTCACTAGTATCGAGACGAGCACTTCAGATAGATGAGTTTGAGGGGTTTGATATTGCGGTAGCAGATGGCCACACAGTGGAGTGTCTAGACAGAGTTCCAAACTTAGAGATGAAGTTGCCAAACTTAGAGATGAAGTTAGCCAACTACACAGTGAGAGACACATTTTATGTGGTTGACCTATCAGACACAGATGTGGTGTTAGGAGTTCAGTGGATGATTACCTTGGGAAAAATCACTACCAACTACCAAACCTTGGAAATGGGATTCAGAGATCAGGATGGGAAGAAGGTTGTTCTAAGAGGTATGTTGATAGGAGCACCCAGGACAATTTCAACCAAGAGGATGGAGAGGATATTCAGACATGGGGAGGTAGCATATGCTGTAGAATGCTTGATCACTACTCAGAAGGATTCAAAAGGTCAACAACAATACCATACAAAGATCAAGAATTTATTGGGACGACATCAACAGGTCTTTGAGGCAATTCCACCAGGGAGACCACTTGACATGGGGTTTGAGCACACCATTGAGTTGGAGGAGGGGGCCAAACTTATGATCACCCCCCCCTATCGTCATCCTAGGAGGTTCAAGGATGAGATAGAGAAGACAATCAAGGAATTGTTGGCGATGGGACACATTAGACCGAGCAACAACCCATTTGCTTTTTCAGTTGTCTTAGTTCTGAAGAAGGATGGCACCATGAGGATGTGCATTGATTACCGAGTCTTGAACAAGAAAACCATCAAGAACCGATACCCTATCCCACGCATTGACGAGTTGATGGATGAACCACATGTGGCAGTTTTCTTCTCAAAAATTGATCTACGCTCTGGATATCATCAAATCATCATCTAAGAGCAGGACATAGAGAAAACGACATTTTGGACACTTCGAGTTCCTGGTTATGCCATTTGGGCTAACCAATGCACCCACTACATTCTAGTCTTGCGTGAACCATATATTCAGGGATTAGTTAAGGAAACCGGTGTTGGTTTTTTTTGATGACATCTTGATCTATAGCCGGTCATGGAAAGAGCATATGAGGCACTTGGATGAGGTATTGAGCATCATGGAGGCACAATCATTATATGCCAAAGAGTCCAAGTGCGAGTTCGGTATGACATAGCTGCTTTACTTAGGCCATATCATCAGTGCACAGGGAATACAGGTGCACCAAGAGAAGATCAGGGCCATTCTGGATTGGTCAACGCCTAAGAACGTGACATAATTGAGGAGCTTCTTCGGGCTGTGCAACTATTACATGCGGTTCGTCCAGGGTTTTTCTCAGCTTGGAGCACTGCTGATAGATCTTACCAAGCATGGGGCTTTCATATGGACCGAGAAATCACAGGAAGCCTTTGATCACATGAAGGAAGTCATGGGCACTTGTCCAGTGTTGGCACTACCACACTTCACCTTGCCATTTGTACTAGAGTGTGACGCATCCGACGAAGGGATTGATGCAGTTTTGATGCAGGGAGGACACCCCATTGTATTCGAGCTCCAGAAGCTTAGTCAACCTGAGAGGTTGTACTCCATTTATGACAAGGAAATGTTGGCAATCATGCATGCCTTGACCAAGTTCAGACAATATTTGGTGGGCAACAAATTCGTGGTCAAGACCGATCACAACAGTTTCAAGTATTTCCTTGAGTAGAAGGACCTCAGTGAGCGCCAACAAAAATGGGTGACGAAGGTATAGGCATTCGAATTTGACATAGAGTATGTCAAGGGGAAGAAGAACATTGTGGTCGATGCACTATCGAGGAGACCTACGACATGTTCTTTGATGGAGATTTCAGCAGATTGGAAATCCCACTTGTTAGTGGAATATTCCAAGAACAAGTTCGCTTGTGAGGTGATCGATGGGTAGATACAGGATGACTGGTATAGGGTCATTGACGATGTCATATTTTACAAGGATAGAGTCTACTTGGTGTCAGATTCAAGGCTCAATAAGAAGATCCTCACCGCAATTCATGATTCACCTCTAGTAGGCCATCGAGGGTTTTTCAAAACCTATAGACAGATCATAGAGAGGTTCTCATGGAAGGGCCTCAAACAAGACGTTATGAGACACGTCAGTGAGTGTGTAACTTGCCAGCAGAACAAGTCAGAGCATGCTCTTCCAGTAGGGCTACTTTAGCCACTCCCAATTCCAGAGCAGAAATGGGAGAGTATATCTATGGATTTCATCATAGGTCTACCCAAGGTCCAGGGTAAGGACTGTATCTATGTAGTGGTTGACAGATTGACCAAGTTTGGTCACTTCTATGCCATACCGACAAAGTACAGTGCAGTTCGGGTAGTCGATCTTTTCTGCAGGGAGGTCTTCAGATTTCATGGGTTGCTGAAGAACATCATCAGTGACAGGGACAATCGGTTCATAGGGACATTTTGGAGAGAGTTGTTTTGGTTGGTGGGGACAGAGTTGACACCTAGCACTAGCTATCACCCTCAGACCGATGGGCAGACCGAGATTGTCAACAAGTGGGTTGAAGGGTATTTGATGAACTATGTAGGAGGACAACATAAAACATGGGTAAAGTGGTTACATTTAGGAGAACATTGCTACAACACCACCTTCCACATGTCCATTGGTATGACACCCTTCCGAGCATTGTACGGATATGATGCTCCCACTTTGGTAGACTTGGTTTTCGGGGAGAACAAAGCTCCCAAGGCCAAGGATTGGATCATAGAGAGTAAGGAGATTCTCAAGTTGTTGAAAGAGAACCAACAGACAACGCAAAACCGACAGAAGATAAGTGCGAACATGCACAGGATAGAGCGCAACTTTGAAGTTGGAGATTTGGTTTTCTAGAGACTCCAACCCGACAAACAATCATCTTTGAAGAAGAGTGGGGTCGAGAAGCTCAAGCCTAGATTTTATGGTCCTTATAGGATCATGCGCTGAGTAGGCGAGGTTTATTACGAGCTAGAGCTTCCAGAGGGGGGCAAGATTCATAACATATTCCATGTGTCTTGCCTAAAAAAGGCAGTGGGACAATTCATTACCACATCCGAGGAGCTTCCCCCGTTGGATGATGAGGGACAGTTGGAGTTAATTTCAGAGGAGGTTTTGGAGTTCCGAGAGCGAAAACTGAGGAGCAGGGTCATCAGAGAGTGTTTGATCAGATGGAGAGGGCTTCCAGTAGAGGACGCTGCAAAGGAGAGCGAGCAGGTGTTGCAGCGCCCTTGACTGGTATTGCTTGAGGAAAAACAATTTTGGGAAGGGAGGATTGTAATGTCCCTTTCCAAATAGGAGCTCCAGAGAGGAGGCTTAATGGTCTAAACCGCCCTGTTAGACTATAGCCAGGGCCAAAGAGGGGTAAACGGGGTTACTAGAGGTCACTCTAGTCACAGATGTTATATTCGGAAAGTGACATTGAGTTAAAAAGGGTTAAAAGTGCTTTTAGTCATTATGAGCTAAAAATAAAAGTCAACAATGAATTAGGGTTTTAACAGTTATTTAGGGTTTTGGAAGTCAACAGTGAATTGGGGTTTCAACATGATTTAGGGTTTTGGAAAGCTATAAAGGAAGGGTCAACGACCTAATTCATCATTATGCAGATTATGACTTGTCATTGAGGAGAAGAGGTGCATCTCAGGAGAGATAGTTCAGTGGATTCAAGGAGGAAGACACCGGTTGGATGACTTCGATGTTGAGAGACACACCCTAGTCACCGGGGAGATCATTCAGGTCTTACATCATTCTTCAACAACAGTTACACAGTGTTAAGTGGCATTGGCACATTCATCCAGAGTGAGGACACAACTTCTAAGAGGGTTTTTAGTAGACTTATCCCATCTAGGGAGAATTCTGAGATTTCCCTCCGACCCATTTGAGAGGAAGGCAAGGCACATCTTTTGCTTGGTTCTTCATCAGATTCCGACGGATGAATCATCCAGGGTGCATTTTCCAGAGTTGGACATGCGACACTTTTGGATAATACATTTGGGGTTCCAGAGCGAGCATCAAGCCATATTCAGGGAAACCCTTCCGACCCATTTCCCAGTAGACCAAGGCGGTCATTTTGATACACATCTTGTCTGATTTCGACGGTGGAATCACTAGGACACATTTTGCCAGAGAAAGAGGGGCGCATTCCCCTAGGGGGATCCATCCGGGGTCCAAAATCACCAGCAAAAGGGTCCGACAGTTACTAGTACCGAGGACTAGAGCAGGGCACATCATTTGGGACAATTTCTAGGCCATTCCGAGAAGTACAGCTCCCAGGGCGAACTTTCCAGACTTCCAACATTTACCGTCAGAGCTGCCATAGTCCTAGCGCATCCATTGATTCCGTAGTGCTCCCATATTCCGGGTATTATCTTTTAGTTGCTTATTTGTATTCCGGCTAAGATCCTTTGTCTGTTGATCTAATCGAGTATTGTCAGTTTATTCAACCGCATTCGACCATTTTGTAATCCATAGAGATATCATAATATAAACTTTGTAGTCCTTTGTTGCATTTGTTATTTGTATGATCATTTATATGCTGTAAACGATTAATCCTACACACACATTAGCAACGTTTCCTAGACTAGCCAAGTCAGGAACATTACAAGAGATCACTCTTTAGTACTTGGGTAGTCAAGTCGTACGCGCAAGTGCACTGCTTAGTGCCCTTAGATTTTGGTTCAAGTACTACTGTTGAACCTCACATGTATATCAGAGAGTTATAAAACTTGTCACTTATTTGTCTATATGATCCTATAAACCCTAGTTTCTGTAGTCATCGAACGAAATTTCTACATCTTTGCATCTAGAAGGATTTTGAAGAGTCAATTGCTACAATAATATTTAACGAGGAGTAATACTCCCACATGAGTACTTAAAAAAATTGGGTCTTGTCGATACCATTACGAGAGACCTATCTCAAAATATTCCTTGCGTTGTGCTGAATATGGATATATATCTCTTAAGTAAACCCTTTTCAGATGGACTCGACAATACAATGATTTGGGGTATATCTAAAAAGACTCATTTCAAGCTGTTGGTCGTAATGAGATAACTGGAGAATAACCCTCTTACAAAATCTTTCTTGGTCTTATGGTTCAAACTTGCAACATGATCAACTCAGAGAACCAACAACATTCCCCACCAACTTAGAACCAACGATAGACCCAATCCGTTCAATGCCTACAACTAGAAGACAAGGTGGCTAACATTGAGTCTACACTCCATGTTACAAAAGCAACAAAAACCCAACAAGGAGACATCTTGAAAATATTAGGTGATCGCTTTAATATCAATATATTAGATCCAAACATTGATCCAATCAAGGAGGAATTCAATGCCCTCCAAGTGTAGGGCACATACATGTTTTAGGATAATCACTGCCCACACTTTCATGGTCAAAATTCATGACACCATTTTCCAAAGGTTGTCATGAACAAATTTGATGGGTTGGATCCCTCAAGATGGGTTACCCAAATAAAACATTTTCTCTCTCCATGGAATTATTGATGAGGGGGTCTTATATTTAGATGTTGAACATTGTAGTGGCGACAATATATTAGACCTAGTTTGTGCAAGTGCTTTATGCTTGTTTTGAACATGGCACTTATCATTTGGGACGGCTAACAAAATTACGCCAAACATGCATAATTATAGAGTATATTACCATCTTTGAGCATTTGGAAATCAATAGAGAGGGCCAATTGGATTTATTTTTTAAAGAATGTTTCATTAGTGGTCTCAATGAAACAATTAAAACACACATCATGATGCAATGCCCATAAACATGGTTGGAAGCTTGTGATAGAGATGAAGAAGCTAAGATAGTGATTAATGCACAAACCGATAGACCTTTATTCACCACTTGCCCTACCCCCTTTATTCAGCGCATACAACTCATAGCTAGTTCACATCCACAAGTTATCTCCTAAATAGATGGTAGAACATAAATGCCTCTGTCTTTGCTATAATTGTGATGAACAATATTTCAAAGGGCACAAATGTAAAGAACAAAAAGGACTTCAAATGGACATATCTCTACATGATTACTCAGAGGACATTCCTGCTGAAGATACTCTTAAACCAACTTTGGAAGACAACACCCCCTCTATGGAAGATGAAGAGGCCTCTTGCAAGCTCCTTGCAAGGAACTCCAAATTTCTCTCCATGCTCTATCAAGTTTCTCGGCCCTCGAAACCTGATAATTTATTGGCTACATCAAACACCACAAAGTGATTGTGTTGATTGACAACGACAATATTCACAATATTCACAATTTTATCCATAGGAGAGTGGTAGAAGACACCAATTGTTATGTACGTTCCATATCTGATTTTCAAATTATGTTCACCAATGGTGGTATGATGAAATGTGGGGGTCGCTGTGAAAATGTGAAACTACAAATTGGTGAGTATCATCCCAAAACTCACATGTTTGCTATTAAAATGGGTGGTTGTGATATAGTTCTCAGAGCATAATGGTTGCTCACTTTCGGACCAGTCTCCATGGATTCAAAGAATTATACATGAGCTTCATGCAAGAAGGGTAGAAACATACCCACAAGGGGTTTACATATAGTTCCACTAAAATTATCACCTCTCATTGTATGGAGTTGTTGAAGAAAGATCACTTGTGTGTTATTGCACAATTTAATGCCATACAAGTCATTGACACCACACCACAAGAGATTCACCTTGATTTGCGGTTGGTTCTCTTTAAGCATCAACTGGTATTTGAAATGCCATAAGTTTACCACTTTCACATGGGGGACATGACCACTATATTTCCCTCATTCCAGGTAGTCAACCACTCAATGTGCGTCCTTATCGAAACCCTCTTGCACAACAAAATGAAATTTAAATATATTCAAGGATTGTTGGAGGCATAGTCATATGCCCCAGTGCTAGCCTGTACTCATCACCAATGGTCATGGTATTAAATAAGGAATGTACTTGGCGCATGTGTCTTGCTTTCCGAGGTCTCAATAAGTTGACCATCAAGGACAAATTTCCTATTTCAATTATTGATGATCTCTTGGACAAACTTCATGGAGCCATTTTTTTTCACTAAACTTGACCTTCGTTTAGGCTACCGCCAGATCGAGATGAAAGATGCATACATTATTGAGACTGCTTTCTATACACATGAAGGTTATTATGAGTTTTTAGTGATGCGTTTTGGCCTTTGCAATGCTCCATCAACCTTCGAAAGCCTCATGGATAAAATCTTTTTCCCATTCCTACACAAGTTTGTGCTAGTATTTTTTGATAATATTTTGATCTACAACAAAAAAACGAGAATACCATATAAAGCATGTTGGTAGAGAATTGCAAATTCTACATGATCACCAATTATTCGTAAAATGATCGAAATGTGCTTTTGGGGCTTTAGTGGTTGAATGCTCGGGTTACATTGTAATCTAGGAGGGAGTATAGGTTGATTCCAAGGAAGTCACAACTATGCAAGATTGGCCTCGTCCCAAAACCTTGAAGAGCTTGTGTGGATTCTTAGAACTTATAGGCTACTACATAAAGTTTGTGAAAAATTATGGAAAAATTGGTTCTCCCTTAACCTCACTACTAAAAAAAAATGCCTTTTTTTGGAATGAGGTTGTTGAACAAGCCTTCTTAGTGTTAAAGGATGCCATGTGCACAACTCCAATATTAGTCATGCCAGATTTTACTAAGAATTTTATCTTGGAATGTGATGTCTCAGACAAAATTTTTGGAGTGGTATTGATGCAAGAAGGGTGTAAATGTGTTGAACCTATACATAATAGATTTAGCTAGAAAATACTACACACATTTGTAGAGAGAAATTGAGAAAGAAGAAGCAAGATAGAAATAATGGTAGAATTCTCATTAACTGTATTCCACACTCAAAGAGTGAATAATTTACAATAGATATAGGATACATGAGTAACTAATGAGCCATAATGGTGGTCTAGATTGATCTGGACACACACCAACAATTACAAGAGTAAATTGCCACCTAATCTAGTCTCTTAGGTAGTTACGTGAGTGAACTGCCACCTAGCTGAGTTAACTAGTCAACTAGTCTTCAGTTAACTGACTGAACAAAGAGTAGTGAGTTGGTGATGATCCCAATGTTGCATGGTGTCAAAACCAATGCAACATCTAAACTCAACTCAACTAGTCAAACTGAAGTGTCAACTGAAAGAGAATATTCTCCAGATGGAATATTCTCCCCTAAAATATAGGAGACTGGATAATGACTAATTATGACTAATAAACAAGGAATTTAGGAAAAATAAATCTTAGGTGTGTGTGAAGTAACTCCAACACCTCCCCTGAACATCACTATGGTGAAAATAAAGAATGGGTCCCGGCTACGAGGCCATGTTAGGTATCCAAATACAAAAGATACACTGAACTAAACGAGGAAAGATGAAAAGCCTCATGGGAACCCCCCCCTCAAATTACAGTGCATTAAAAAAATAGAAAAAGAGAAGGAACAAAAAACAGTTGTTGTGTCTTTCACTCCAAGAAGACCTCGCAACTGTGCAAGTTTGTGCTCGTTGAAGATTTTGTTGAAGATGTAGATGTCTGCATAGATCTGATGAAGTATATGCACTATTGAGATGTTCACACATATCCACTTTATCTTCTTGTAATGAAAAATATCCAAATAAATTTTGGATGAAATTTTGAAAACCATGTCACTGTTTTTGAAAAAATGCTGAAATTTTGTTGATTTTAAAACGATTATAACTTCACTTTTCGGATTCTGTTTTGGACGATTTTTTTTTTGAAATTGGATATTTTCCCGAGAGGAATTCAAATATCCAATTTGTTTCTGCAAAGTTTTCTAACAAAATATTAGAATGTCGTCTGATGTGTGCGGCTTCCTTTTTGTCTCCTGAGATGCATGCAACAATGTCTGCATGTGACACCTGAGATGCATGCCATATATCTTCCACATGAATTTCATAAAATAACTCTGAAATGGAGTAGACATCATCTTCAATTATTGTAATACTAATTTCTGCAAAAATGCTTGTAGAAGACTCTTCATAATAAGAGGCTCTTCTGATGGCTTCTCTTCTAGCTCTATCTGTTCAACCTTCAGCATGAAATCTTCACAATATTCTTTATTCCCAAATAGAACCTCCAATCTGGTCCATAATTCATTTGGAGTTGATTCTTGTGATTTTTCATATACTTGATGGAAAAGTTCGGGAGAAACAAACATGCCGATACTTCTTATGGCCATATCTTGTCTATTGAGAAAATCATTTTCTCATCGGCAGAACCAGGCTCTACTTCCATTGCCATAGTAATTTGGTACAAGTCTCTGCATCTAATATGAAACAAAATTTTTGGCTTCCATTCCAAATAGTTATGAGTTGTGAGAAGTATTTCCGGTGAATAATCCATCTTTTTGTTGTCTTCAATATTTTGTACCTGCAAAAAAAGATTTGGTGTAGCTTTTACTTAGCAGTCCGTCAACTTTGATACCATGTAAATGTGTTGAACCTGCACAGAATAGATCTAGCTAGAAAATACTACACACATTTACAGAGATAAATTGAGAAAGAAGAAGTAAGATAGAAAGAATGGAAGAATTCTCATTAACCGTATTCCACACTCAAAGAGTGAATAATTTACAATAGATATAGGATACATGAGTAACTAATGAACCATAGTGGTGGTCTAGATTGATTTGGACACACACCAACAATTACAAGAGTAAACTGCCACCTAGTCTAGTATTTCAGGCAGTTACGGGAGTGAACTGCCACCTAACTGACTTAACTAGTCAACTAGTCTTCAGTTAATTCACTGAACAAAGAGTAGTGAGTTGGTGATGATCCCAATGTTACATGGTGACAAAACCAATGCAACATCTAAACTCAACTCAACTAG
>JZKD02S1997997.1:372301-389890 GCA_000966675.3 Picea glauca
CAACTGAAAGAGAATATTCTCCAGGTGGAATATTCTCCCCTAAAATATAGGAGACTGGATAATGACTAATTATGACTAATAAACAAGGAATAACCTTAGGAAAAATAAATCCTAGATGTGTGTGTGAAGTAACTCCAACGGGTAATCTTTGACATTCACCAGTAAACAATTATGTGATTGCAATTTGAGTAAATCCACATATGAGAAAGAGATGATAGCCATCTTGCATGCAATAAAGACCTAGTGCCCATACCTCATTGGATGACGTTTCCAGATCAACACTAACCATCATAGTCTGAAGTGTTTTCTTGAACAAAGATTATCCTCACCAGAGCAACATAGGAGGGCCACCAAGCTACTAGGGTATGACTTTGAGATTATCTAAGAAAGGTAAAGCAAATGTGGTAGTTGATACTTTATCTCAAAAATTTGAGGAGGATAGATCCCTCTTGGCTTGAGGAAGCCCATAAAGAATGGTTGGAAAATGACACTATCATTCAATGCATCGACAGGCTTCAAGAATATCCCAACCCTCCTAAGGGGTATACATGGCAATGACATACATTGCTATATAAATGACACATTGTTCTAGTAAATAATTCTTCTTTAAAACAAAGAATTTTAGAGGAATTCATTCATCACTTACAGTTGGTCACTCTGAATTTCATAAAACATATGAATGAACTAAGCATTTGTTCTTTTAGGATGACATGAAAACTGATATTCGGGATTTTGTGGCAACTTCTGACACATGCCAAAGAAACAAAGGGGAGATAATAAATATACTAGGGGCATTGCAATCACTACTGATTCCAACAAACATATGGGTTGACATCGCTATGGATTTTATAGTGGGGCTTCCAAGGGTGGGAAACAAATCTGTGATCATGGTGGTAATCAACAGTCTCTCCAAATATGCTCATTTTTGCACCCTACCACATCCATTTACCACCTCCTTAGTTGCACGAGTATTCCTTAATCATATTTTAAAATTATATGGCATGCCCACTTCCATTGTATCAGATTGGTACTTTACCTTCATTGACAAATTTTGATAGGCACTGTATAAACTACATGGTACCAAGTTAAAAATGAGCATTGCATATCATCCCCAAATAGATTATCAAATTGAAATGATCAACAAGTGAATAAAAACGTATTTGAGATGCTTTGCCTTAGAAAAACCACACCAATGGTCACAATGGCTTCCTCTCGTAGAATTGTGGTACAATACCTCTTATCATGGAGCTACCAAAATGATCCCATATGAAGTAGTTTATGGTCAAAAACCATTGTCAGTTACTTCATAGTTTACCAAGTGCTTCCAAGGTTTAGGGAGTGGATCACACACTCCACACTGAAAAATCCATTCTCCACATCCTAAAGGAAAATTTCGTTATGGATCAAAATATAATGAAACAACAAGCAAACCAACATCGCTCTAAACGTTCTTTTGTCGCAGAGGATCAAGGGTTTCTTTTCCTTGAACTCTATAAACAAACATCACTCAATGACAAAACACCTTAGAAATTAGCACCCAAGTTCTATGGATCCTATGAGATCATCCAACACATTAGACCAACTCACTCCAAGATTCATCTAGTATTTCACGTGTCTTCTTTAAAAAAGGTCATGGGATTGAAGTGCAAGGTGCAAACCAACATACCCAAAATCAATGAAGAACGCTCCATTTGGCTTCAACCAAACGCCATATTGGATACCAAAGAGCATCAATTGCACTAGCACACAATCAATGGAGTATTGATCCAGTGGAAAGACATGCCAGATGAAGATATCATATGGGAACCAATGATGATCCTACAACATTTTTCTCATATTCATCCTTGAGTACAACACTGCTTTCGAAGAGGGTGGGCATATCAGGGTCCTACCCTAAACTCTCTACTTTAGGCTACCTTCGAGTTAGTTAATTTTTGTATGCGAACATCCTTTTTGAATAAGACCCATTGGATAATAGTGGATACTTATTTAATGTAAACGAGTTTTCTTTATAGAGCCAACTAAGTAATTGAGACCCATTAATGAAGGGACCACAAATAGTTAGGGTTTTTCTATAGAAAAACTATTAAAGAGATAGGAGATGATGAAATGTTTGTCTTGTGTTGTGTATTTGGAGCTCTGCTCAGTAAAAAGTCGCCTCACCTTAAGAGACAAGTGAGCATTGTATTCTTCTTCACATTATCAATATACAAGGGTACCTTTACAGTCTCTTATTTTTGATTAATTTACAATTATATTCTCTATATACTTGATTGTGTTTCAATTTAAACACTACAATAACTTGAATGCTTCATAAAATAGCAATGATGTCCATTTTACACTTACTCATAACATAACGTACATAGCACTTAAGTAGAACACACAATTGAACTTTTCTGTAAGCATGAGGTTGCGGACTCCATTACATGAAATGTTTGATTGAGAAAAGTTTGTTGCACTGGAAACTGCGAAGATTAGAAATCATAATTAGAATACCTATTATCGAGGATATTGATAAAGTCATACATTGGTGGCCGACTAAGTCAATCGACAAGTTAAGAGTTAAACTGATATAGATAAGAGTCCCACTTCATATTGTGATGCATTTATATTTTGCATCGAATTAAGAAAAGCGGGTTCATAGGGCCGATGAGTGTTTTTATCAAAGCCATAAATGTTCTCAATTGTGAAAGGGCTTGTACTAATGTATACAATTCTTTATCATAAGTTTTATATTTCAATTTTGTTTTAGAGAATGCTTGTATGATAAGCTATCAAGTCCCTTTCATGGGCAATTATGAAAAACTTTGATTGTGGTGGAGTTGTGTAAGGGTTATTTGAATTGTTGAAAAACTGCTATTATTATTAAATTAAGTCTAGTTTGAATTACTGAAAAGCTACAATTACAATTATGGTGGAAATTTTCTACAACTTGCAATATGTTGCTTAATGAGATGAGTTTTATGAGAAAAATGATTAGGGATTGGAAGAATAAGTAGGAGAGATTTTCAAAATTGTTTCCAACTTGTGATAAGTTGCTCAATAAAATCAGTTTATTAGAAATAATGGGTTTACAAGATTTCTCTCAGAGCTTTTAAAGTTAGAAACGTTTGTAGGGGTAGACAAGTTGAATAAGACTTTGTACTACTACAACATCTATAATATATCCAAGGCAAGAAATGGGTATTTAACTAATTTTTTTTGTTTTCAATTGAAATTGTAGTCATGCTTAAAATAAAAGACTATAAGCACTATCTAGAAATTATCCTCCTTCCATGTTTTGTTATAGAATATGATGTCTACAAAATAATAATATCATTAATAATTCTCATAAAAGTACAAGCATTAGTCAAACTAAAATGTGTCATTACCCATGTTGACACTCAGAACTGAAATGGGTTGCAACAAATCAATCCCGAGGCAACCTCGAACCACTTTGGATTAGAAGCTGCCCTCTTCCAACCTGAGAGGGATCTCTCGAAAAATGTCACAAAATGATTTTGAATAAGCTTGAAAAAGGTGGATAGATTTATGGGTAAATGATGGTCTTGGATTTTTGGAGTTGGGAGTTAAACCAGAGAATGGTCCATTGGGCATGGAGTCAAATGAAAACCGAGAAAAAGAGACAATAGCAGAGATCAAATACTTGCAGAAAGTGAGGCAAAGTAAGTCTATCTTTCAGTGCTTTGATAAATCATGATGCGGTAGCGGAAAGAAAGAGGAAAGGCTAACTTAGTAAAGGATACATGCAACATTCTGAAAGTGTAGGCTGGTCTTACACCGCTGATAACTGGTGCAGAGGAAAGACATCAAACAATTACAGAAAACCCAAATCCATTCGTTATAGTAGTGGTCGTACTAAAGTATAACGAAGCACATCGGTTAGAAGAAAACAAAATGTAATACAATCGTGATGGATTAAGGAAGACATAAAGATATGGTAAAGACAATATCAACTATGACTAAGGAACATCTATAATGAAATCCAAACATATTTAACATAGCTGAAAAGAAGAAAAACATGTTGAAAGAAATCGACCGTGATGAATCTTACAGTCGCAAACAAAAATCATCTTTATTACTCCATTAATGGTTTACAATATAACTCAGATTACAATGAAACCCTCTTGACAGAGGTCTTCCCCCCAATGCTGCGCTCATGCGCGCCCCCCTCTCTATTGTTAAACACATCAGTCTTTTTAAAAGGAAAAATAAAAACTCTTTGTGTTCCAGGAATCTGAAATGTTTTGTCTTCTGGACTCGACGACTGCCAGATGTTTTGCAGTTACAAACATTGGTGTGCGTTGGCAAAAACTCGTTCAGGCATAGAGGAAATGAATTAATAGAAAAAAGCTCTAATGGATGTAAATCAATTTCCTTTTCATCTTCACTTATCTCTATATCTTTAATATCAATGCCTTTTCCTGCACTTGATGCAGCTTTACCCCCAATGCATACCAGAAAGCTGTTGTTTCTGTCCCTTCTTTTGCGTGCTTTAGATTAACATCAGGTCTCAGGAAGTCTGCGAATCTGGTTGCTAGTTGTTGTTGCTCCAATGAACATGGAGTTCCCGTGCCAAATAAAAAATGATGGCCCTGATTGCAACAAATTAACACCAGGTCTCAGCAAGTCTGCGAATATGGTTGCTAGTTGTTGTTGCTCCAATGAACATGGAGTTCCCGTGCCGAATAAAAAATGATGGCCCGGACTGCAACAAGAAGCAATCAATAGAAATGAAAGAGGTTGCCACTGGATCAACTTGTACTACTTTACTAAAATGTGACACTGACCCAAAAACTCTAATGAGTGCTAAGCAATCACCGGTATATGTATCATCAATGTCTTGGCAGTGTTCTTTGAACAATCGACAAGTTGAAATAAAAATGTCTCTCGCTGGTCACGCAAACATCAACTCCTAGGCTCGCATGGCTCACCTCTTTTCTTAATCGAAGCTCCTGGTAAACAACTTTTGCTTCCTCAGTCAATTTATTCCACGAATCTCCAATTAGTTTGCTGATATCCCTATCCTCGCCAACTACCCGCCAACCATCGGGATTATAGGTCTGCAAGGAGAATCTACCACCATGGCCGTCTAGTTTTTCTGTCATATAGACGGATCCAACCTCATCTCCTCCAGGCGCATAGTATAATTTTCCATGCGTAGTCTTCCTCTTCCACTGAGAACCATTATAAGAGTAGCCTATCATGCCTTCGCAAAAGAAGCCCTCCACCACTGCACGATTGGAGGCTGGTATTGCAATGGTAGAGGGTGCTAAGGGAGGTCTCGTGTCCTGGGTGTAAAACCAAAATTCTGCTTCAAAAGGAACTGTGACTCTCGAAGTTTCTGAGTAGAACTCGCTCTTGTTTACTGGAGGAAGGCCACCCTTGGTGTTCAGATGCTGAATGTAGGACACCCGATATGCAGTCCCAAAGTTTTTATGGAAGCTGGCCTCAGTGAAAACTGAACAGGACTTTGATGCTATCTCATTTCCTTGAAACCCTAAATGGAGTTTGCTGCGTGCTGGATTCACTACTATTGATCTTTTAAGAGATTCCATAAACAGATATGACAGTTCGGCTAATTCTGAGGAACGGTAGCCGTTTCACTTAGCATCATTTATGCTCTGACCGATGGTGCATTACGCAGATTCTTTCTTCGGTGATCTTGTTCTTCATTGAGCTTTAATTCTGCGCGGCTGTGTATTGATGTATCTTCTGTTAATTTATTTGTTTGCTTGGATGGCGGAATGGCAGTTAATTTAGCGGAACAGATGGAGCAGCAGAGACTATGGATTGCAGTTGCAGTGGCAATGGCTATGATGGTTTTGCCATTTCATTGTTTGGCTACTGACTACACCGTAGGTGACAACTCAGGGTGGACTCTGGGCGTTGTCTATAGTACCTGGGCTTCAGGCAAAACATTTGCTGTGGGCGACAAACTCGGTAAGTAATACATTAATTCTAGCAAGACCTAATATAAATATTTGATAATGCAATTGCAATTGAAGATATTGATAAGAGTGATGAATGAATATAATGCAGTGTTCAAATATACGCTGGGTGTTGTTGATATAAGCTTTAATGTCTTCCGCCGACTTGGCAATGACCGTTGTAGATGAAAATGAATAACACTCTGTCAATTAATATTCTCCGTCAGCAGGCCCGTTGGCAAGAATCAACCCCGCACTGCTTGCTTGTTGCAAGACCAATGCCCGTATTCCTGAGGGGTTACAAAAAACGCTCTCTTGCTCTGCCAAAATCCGGATTTCTGTGCTGTATTCATTTGTCCCGTCATGTCCATGTGTCCATTCTCAAGGAATTCCAACAATCTTATGGCATGCCTCGATTTTCTGTATTGTCAACAGAGCCACAGATAAAGAATCATCACTAGTAGTTTTACGCCTAGTAGAAATGAATCGAACAATAACCTCCTACACGTCCCAAAATTCAAATATTAATGTACACTAAGCACGTGAAGTAGAAGTCCCTTTGAAAACTGAAAATTTATCAAACAAATAAGTAATTTGATATCCCTCTCTATAGAGATGCAGAACAAGTGCCGAAGGTGTTCAATGTACTCAGTAGAGCTCTCACGAGACGTCCGGTCAGTAGAACCTTCATGAGATGTCGGTGCGAGCCTATGGGTCTGGATCCATTTAAAGATCTACGCATGAACCCTCTGGACCATCGCAAAGTTGGACCTTTCTTAACTCCTGACAAAGACATCAATTTGGTTCGGCCTGCATTACGCTGCAATAGTCACCGGCTTACGACACAATTTATTAGACTCCAAAAATCATGGACCATCTCTCTCGCTGCAAATTACACAGATAACCATTGACAACCATCTGAATTCCAAAGGAAACCCGTGACACGCCGTCAGACGGTTGTGCGTTCCGTGCAAAATAACAAATTAGCAAACCCTAATCTAACCAAACTGCCTTTTTCGCCCACTCTCCTTGACTTATTGAGTTCCTTTCGTGATATACCATAGAAATATGCAATCAATAAATCCTCTCCGGTSCTTTTGAATACAACAGACATAATTATACACTCTTTGATTGTAGCCTTTTGAAGCCATTGCACAATGGCCCATGGTCTGTTTAAGACAACATAACCCCGATCTGATCCAGGTGGAAGTGGATCAACAACAACAGTTGGAATTTCATTCATAAGAYTGTCAGGCCGTCCTGAATACAACACTCTAGTAAACTTTCCTATCTTAGAGCTCGACTGATCTTTAAACTTTTTATACCAGTGGTACACTATACGACACTGCCATTTTGTGTAAGGGGCATCAGTGGAAGTCAAAGCCACATGAAAAGGCATCTTGGTAGTAGTTGCCTCTGATTGAGGCATCTTTATTACTGGGTCAATGAAAGGTGACGAGTGGTCATTCACTTCATCGATGATGTCCAAACCTAGATGCTCTAATTTGTTACTGTGGCGAACAATCATGGTAACTGTGTTGTAAGTTGCAAAAAACAGAGCAAAAGCAACCAACATGAGGAAAGGGATTGTAGCCCGAGCCATATTCTTTTGTTCCTTTCTATGTCCACACTTCCCTTTCCAAAGTATCCTTCCTGGATCAAATGCTAAATTCCTTTCCTTCTTCCTTTACTTTGGTTAGCAATCAATATCAGAAATCAGAAAAGAATGGTTTACCATGTTCATATAAACCAGGGAAGAGGCTAAATCCCAAATTTAGCTGGTAAAAAAAACCCTTAATTACGTAGCCATAAAAATTTGCAGTCTTTGCTAGCTTCATGTGAAGTTCCACAATTATCAACTGTGCAAGAGGAAGAAGATCAATGCTTTCTTAATCACCTGCAGAAAGTTTCCGACGTTGACAAAGCGCATAAAATTCGCTTGTCAGATCTTAACCAAACTTTGAAATCAAATTCTTTTCCGATCAACTATTTTCCACTCGTTTAAACCTTTAGGGCCTCATTCCTCCGTATGGTGTCGATCCAAAACCTAAACAAACGAAATCCATCGAAAAATATTTTGAATTTTCTTGGGCAGCACAGTAAATTTTGATATCTGTTACAACATCGGCTCCAACTAGGGACGGTACTTTATCGCAAAGTGCCGAGAAAAGTAGACCAGGTGCCACCCATCCATTTAGCGACCTAGCGTGAAAGCTGTAATTCTGAGTTCTCCTGCCAGTGAAATCACCACTAGAAATTTTTAATGGAGTCACCAGAGCATGTGCAACCGATATTTGCCTATGAATGACTGCTCAACCAGGCCATAGGACTATAACAATGTCGTTCTTCCAGGGATAGATATCAGCTTCGAAATTCCCCGGCAACGACGCCAAAATGTTGACACTCAAAACTGAAATGGGTTGCAGCAAATCAATCCCGAGGCAACCTCGAACCACTTTGGATTAGAAGCTGCCCTCTTCCAACCCGAGAGGGATCTATCGAAAAATGTCACAAAATGATTTTGAATAAGCTTGAAAAAGGTGGGCAGATTTATGGGTAAATGATGGTCTTGGATTTTTGGAGTTGGGAGTTAAACCAGAGAAATGGTCCATTGGGCATGGAGTCAAATTAAAACCGAGAAAAAGAGACAATAACAGAGATCAAATACTTGCAGAAAGTGAGGCAAAGTAAGTCTATCTTTCATCGCTTTGATAAATCATGATGCGGTAGCGAAAAGAAAGAGGAAAGGCTGACGTAGCAAATGATACGTGCAACATTCTGAAAGTGTAGGCTGGTCTTACACCGCTGATAGCTGGTGCAGAGGAAAGACATCAAACAATTACAGAAAACCCAAATCCATTCGTTATAGTAGTGGTCATACTAAAGTATAACGAAGCACATCGGTTAGAAGAAAACAAAATGTAATACAGTCGTGATGGATTAAGGAAGACATAAATATATGGTAAAGACAATATCAACTATGAGTAAGGAACATCTATAATGAAATCCAAACAGATTTAACATAGCTGAAAAGAAGAAAAACATGCTGAAAGAAATCGACAGTGATGAATCTCACAGTCGCAAGCAAAAATCATCTTTATTAGTCCATTAATGGTTTACAAAATAACTTAGATTACAATGAAACCCTCTTGACAGAGGTCTTCCCCCCAATGCCGCGCTCATGCGCGCCCCCCTCTCTATTGTTAAACACGTCAGTCTTTTTAAAAGGAAAAATAAAAACTCTTTGTGTTCCAGGAATCTGAAACGTTTTGTCTTCTAGACTCGGCGACTACCAGATGTTCTGTAGTTACAAACATTGGTGTGCGCTGGCAAAAACTCGTTCGGGTATAGAGGAAATGAATTAATAAAAAAAAGCTCTAATGGATGTAAATCAATTTCCTCTTCATCTGCACTTATCTCTATCTCTTTAATATCGATGCCTTTGCCTGCACTTGATGCAGCTTTAACCCCAATGCATACCAGCAAGCTGTTGTTTCTGTCCCTTCATTTGCGTGCTTTATATTAACATCAGGTCTTAGGAAGTCTGCGAATCTGGTTGCTAGTTGTTGTTGCTCCAATGAACATGGAGTTCCCGTGCCAAATAAAAAATGATGGCCCGGACTGCAACAAGAAGCAATCAATAGAAATGAAAGAGGTTGCCACCGGATCAACTTGTACTTCTTTACTAAAATGTGACACTGAACCAGAAACTCTGATGAGTGCTAAGTAATCACCAGTATATGTATCATCAATGTCTTGGTAGTGTTCTTTGAACATTCAGCAAGTTGAAATAAAAACGTCTCTCGCTGGTCACACAAACATCAACTCCTAGGCTCGCATGGCTCACCTCTTTTCTTAATCGAAGCTCATGGTAAACAACTTTTGCTTCCTCAGTCAGTTTATTCCATGAATCTCCAATTAGTTTGTTGATCTCCCTATCCTCGCCAACTACCCGCCAACCATCGGGATTATAGGTCTGCAAGGAGAATCTACCACCATGGCCGTCTGGTTTTTCTGTCATATAGACGGATCCAACCTCATCTCCTCTAGGCGCATAGTATAATTTTCCATGCGTAGTCTTCCTCTGCCACTGAGAACCATTATAAGAGTATCCTATCATGCCTTCACAAAAGAAGCCCTCCACCACTGCACGATCGGAGGCTGGTACTGCAATGGTAGCGGGTGCTAAGGGAGGTCTCGTGTCCTGGGTGTAAAACCAAAATTCTGCTTCAAAAGGAACTGTGACTCTCGAAGTTTCTGAGTAGAACTCGCTCTTGTTTACTGGAGGAAGGCCACCCTTGGTGTTCAGACGATGAATGTAGGACACCCGATATGCAGTCCCAAAGTTTTTATGGAAGCTGGCCTCAACGAAAACTGAACAGGACTTTGATGCTATCTCATTTCCTTGAAACCCTAAATGGAGTCTACTGCGTGCTGGATTCACTGCTGTTGATCTTTTAAGAGATTCCATAAACAGATATGACAGTTCGGCTAATTTTGAGGAACGGTAGCCATTTCACTTAGCATCGTTTATTCTCTGACAGATGGTGCGTTACGTAGATTCTTTCTTTGGTGATCTTGTCCTTCATTGAGCTTTAATTCTGCGAGGCTGTGTATTGATGTATCTTCTGTTAATTTATTTGTTTGCTTGGATGGTGGAATGGCAGCTAATTTAGCGGAACAGATGGAGCAACAGAGACTGTGGATTGTAGTTGCAATGGCAATGGCTATGATTGTTTTTCCATTTCATTGTTTGGCTACTGACTACACCGTAGGTGACAACTCAGGGTGGACTCTGGGCGTTGTCTATAGTACCTGGGCTTCAGGCAAAACATTTGCTGTGGGCGACAAACTCGGTAAGTAATACATTAATTCTAGCAAGACCTAATATAAATATTTGATAATGCAATTGCAATTGAAGATATTGATAAGAGTGATGAATGAATATAATGCAGTGTTCAAATATACGCTGGGTGTTGTTGATATAAGCTTTAATGTCTTCCGCCGACTTGGCAATGACCGTTGTAGATGAAAATGAATAACACTCTGTCAATTAATATTCTCCGTCAGCAGGCCCGTTGGCAAGAATCAACCCCGCACTGCTTGCTTGTTGCAAGACCAATGCCCGTATTCCTGAGGGGTTACAAAAAACGCTCTCTTGCTCTGCCAAAATCCGGATTTCTGTGCTGTATTCATTTGTCCCGTCATGTCCATGTGTCCATTCTCAAGGAATTCCAACAATCTTATGGCATGCCTCGATTTTCTGTATTGTCAACAGAGCCACAGATAAAGAATCATCACTAGTAGTTTTACGCCTAGTAGAAATGAATCGAACAATAACCTCCTACACGTCCCAAAATTCAAATATTAATGTACACTAAGCACGTGAAGTAGAAGTCCCTTTGAAAACTGAAAATTTATCAAACAAATAAGTAATTTGATATCCCTCTCTATAGAGATGCAGAACAAGTGCCGAAGGTGTTCAATGTACTCAGTAGAGCTCTCACGAGACGTCCGGTCAGTAGAACCTTCATGAGATGTCGGTGCGAGCCTATGGGTCTGGATCCATTTAAAGATCTACGCATGAACCCTCTGGACCATCGCAAAGTTGGACCTTTCTTAACTCCTGACAAAGACATCAATTTGGTTCGGCCTGCATTACGCTGCAATAGTCATCGGCTTACGACACAATTCATTAGACTCCAAAAATCGTGGACCATCTCTCTCGCTGCAAATTACACAGATAACCATTGAGAACCATCTGAATTCCAAAGGAAACCCGTGACACGTCGTTAGACGGTTGTGCGTGTCATGCAAAATAACAAATTAGCAAACCCTAATCTAACCAAATTGCCTTTTTCGCCCACTCTCCTTGACTTATTGAGTTCCTTTCGCGATATACCATAAAAATATGAAATCAATAAATCCTCTTCGATCCTTTTGAATACAACAAACATAATTATACACTCTTTGATTTTGGTCTTTTGAATCCATTGCACAATGGCCCATGCTCTGTTTAAGACAACATAACCCCGATCTGATCCAGGTGGAAGTGGATCAACAACAACAATTGGAATTTCATTCATAATATTGTCAGGCCGTCTTGAATGCAACACTCTAGTAAACTCTCCTATCTTAGAGCCCGACTGATCTTTAAACTTTTTAGACAAGTGGTACACTATACGACACTGCCATTTTGTGTAAGGGGCATCAGTGGAAGTCAAAGCAACATGAAAAGGCATCTTGGTAGTAGTTGCCTCTGATTGAGGCGTCTTTATTACTGGGTCAATGAAAGGTGACGAGTGGTCATTCACTTGATCGATGATGTCCAAACCTGGATGCTCTAATTTGTTACTGTGGTGAACAATCATGGTAACTGTGTTGTAAGTTGCAAAAAACAGAGCAAAAGCAATCAACATGAGGAAAGGGTTTGTAGCCCGAGCCATATTCTTTTGTTCCTTTCTATGTCCACACTTCCCTTTCCAAAGTATCCTTCTTGCATCAAATGCTAAATTCCTTTCCTTCTTCCTTTACTTTGGTTAGCAATCAATATTAGAAATCAGAAAAGAATGGTTTACCATATTCATATAAACCAGGGAAGAGGCTAAATCCCAAATTTAGCTGGTAAAAAAAAAACCCTTAATTACGTAGCCATAAAACTTTGCAGTCTTTGCTAGCTTCATGTGAAGTTCCACAATTATCAACTGTGCAAGAGGAAGAAGATCAATTCTTTCTTAATCACCTGCAGAAAGTTTCCGACGTTGACAAAGCGCATAAAATTCGCTTGTCAGATCTTAACCAAACTTTGAAATCAAATTCTTTTCCGATCAACAATTTTCCACTCGTTTAAACCTTTAGGGCCTCATTCCTCCGTATGGTGTCGATCCAAAACCTAAACAAACGAATCCATCAAAAAATATTTTGAATTTTCTTGGGAAGCACAGTAAATTTTGATATCTGTTACAACAACCCATTCAAAAGATCATATTTGGTTTTAGAATAAAATTTCAAAATTTACACAGAAATAATGGAGTTGTGGGGTGGAATTTTCAACAACCTCATAATATTACATTAGAATTCAAGCAATGCCAATATGATTTGAAAAAGAAAAAAGGAGAGATTTGTTTTATGGTGGGAAATTTGCATATACACGACAAGTATCAAGAAATACCAATGCCACAGGTGATTAGGTACAAAAGGAATCAATGCAATAAGTTGAAAAGTGCTAACAAATTAGATGGCTTCTTTGAAAATTTTGAACAAATGAACAATTTAGTCTAACATAAACAAAGTAACAAGATTTAAAACTTCATTGCTTTATGAATTTGTTTTTGATGACATATTCTTTCTACAAGTCTGTGTAGAGTGTTCTACGACAATTGAGGATGATTTGTAGGAACTTGAGTTACTCTTCCTTTTTTGCTAGTAAATGACTCTTTGTTAATGAAGTTGGTTCTATCTTCAACATAGATGCCATAACCAAGGCTATATATTCCACCAAATCCTTCTAGAGCTTGCATTTGGCCTTGTTTTTTGAAATATGCCATATCTATAGGTTGTTAAGGTCATTGTGACTTCCACAAGGGATTGGATACGATAGTGAACTTGATTCATAATCGGATTTGGAAACAAAAGTTAATAATTACAAGAAAAGATGACAAAAGTAGATTTATGTGGATGTTAATTGTCTAGCAATTATGGATGTGTTACTCTTGAATTAAAGGTATTAATTTGAAGCATATGAGACAATGAAAGGGGACACTGTAATAACTCCAATTTTGATCCCTAGATTATTAATGTATATGTAACAATGAAATGGATATAAGTAGAACAAATATGACTTGTAATAAGTACATTGAGCTATAATATAAATACATAAATGATTTGTAGAAGACATACGAGGAAAGGGGGGCTATGAGTCCATGAGAGGGGAAATAAAAGGGGGCTTAGGAGGCCAAGTGAGGATAATATTATTTTGTTGCCACCCTATGTTATTTAACCTTAGATTTATGATTATTCCAAGTTCTTTAACCTTGGGGTTAGTTTCCAAAAGAGAGATATGTGGTCTTCTTATGAAGGCATGTGGTTTGATTGTTTCAATGACATCTAACTAGTAGGTAACGGGGTCACAATTTCCTCATAAGAGTAAAATAATTAAATCGGGGGTCGAATTAGAGAAGCCATGTCTAAAAATTTATGGCGGTTGTGCATCTATTGGGAACAAAATATATAAATATGTACATATTTTTGATTTCGGGAGAAAAATATTGAAAACATGATGTGGACCCCGAAAATATGACATGAGCTAGTAGGATGATGTGGAGGAGCCTAGGTGGAATTGGGTGTATAGATGGTGGTCACATAGAAAGGGCCAAATCTATGGTGGAAGCACATAATTGGTTTTTGGATAAGTGGTTTGTGGTATTGCATAGGGTAGAGAAGTGGTTTTGGAAATCAGGATGCAGGTCTTCACAATGGCAGAGGAGTGGTTTTGGAATTGTCAATAGAGTGATTTGCAAAGACCTGATTGGTGGTTTTGGAAACCACACTTCAACCTCTGCAATCACTAAGGATGTGTCACGTGTCCTAGGCAGCTTTAAATTGCAGAGGCAAGGATTGGTGTTAAGGGTTGGTTGGGTTTGAGCTCTACAATTAATGGATATACACCATGTGTCTCAACGAAACCACCATCACATGGACATGTGTGCTAAGGACAAAGGGGACCCCCTGGTCACATCCACTGACAAGATTGTGCTAGGTGGAAAAATCATCATAAAGGGTTCATGTGGCCCACATTTAATTTAATAAAGTTCACACACACACACACACACACACACACATATATATGAACTTTATTAAATATAACATGGGCCACCTAAACCCTTTATGAAATCCACTGACAAGATCATGCTAGGTGGAAAAATCAATACTCATAAAGGGTTCAGGTGGCCCACGTTTAATTTAATAAAGTACACACACACACACACACATAAGGATTTAAAGGGCCATGATGATGATGATATGAAGGAGGTGATGTGGAGGCTAGGGAAGGTGATAACATGTTTACAGGTAATGACATGTGAGCACTGACCCCACATCAATACACGTGTGTCATGCCACATCAACAAGATGCCACGACAACAAAATAAATTTTTATATAAAAGTAAGTCTTGAGCTAAAATATTATTTTGGCCATAATAGGAGTAGATAAGGTCAAAATCAGGAGAAATTTCAGGGGCAAGTTTGCAATGACAAGGACTATAAAAGTGCGAGTGAGGAGGGTCTGCATATTTAGTCCCAAAATTTAAAAAAAATGGAAATTAGAGGTTTTCAAAGAGCATGAGGGTTTGTATAACTTCTAAGGGCTCTAGAGTGGAGTTGAAATAGGTCAAAATCCACTATTCTAAAGAATTTTTGGTGATTTTGGGAACTATAATTGGAGGAAAAGTGACCCAAAACATTAAAACTGAAAAAATTTCCTTGCTCAATTTTAATCTTTTCAACAATATGGATAAATTTGTCGTAGTGAAATTTTTCAGTTTTGCTCCATTTGAAACATATCCGTTTTAGCCAAAAATTCAAAGTATGGAAAAGTGCAAAAAGGGAAAAGTTGACAATTCTGTAATTATGTAAAAATTGACTAGAGTGTTGGATCACCAAAATGAAGGATGCTGGATGTTGAAAATCAAAAGTACTATTTGCACCTAATACACAAATTTTCTTGGTCCTTGTTGGATTTCATTTTACGGATGGAAAAAGTTGCTTTCCGACATTAATTGCATATGTAAGAGAAATGCAGAAAATTGGGCAAAAATGGTAACTTCAGAAGGTTGTATCTTTTGACTCAGAAGTCAATTTGGGGCATGCTTACATTCATTGTAAATATATTCTAAGATGAATAGGCCCGAAGATTCATATTCTAGAAGATAATTATTGAATTTCCCATAATTCTATAAGAAGGGGCTTGTAGCCTAAAACTAGGAAAAATGATTAGTGTGGATAATTTCTAGAGTATATAAGAAAAATTTACAGATTTTGGAAATGAAATTGATCTAACAAGTACAATTGTATGAACACTTCTTACAAATACAATGTTACATCATGAATAGTTCAAGCCCATAATTGAAGAAGAAGTATGCAAAATGGACAAAATCCTTACAGTCATGAAGAAGAGATCAAAGGATTGAATATTAGTGTGGGAAATGAAGAAACATAGTTTGATAGGCTTGGAGAAAATATTGAGCCATTACAATTGGTAGAATCAATGAGGAGTTTGAAGATGAAAGTTTAGAATTGTAGAGATGATAATGAGAAGATAATAAAAGCTCAAAAGATGCATAATCAACTAAATACTCATTTAGTGCAAAGTTTGAATTAGATATAGAGGAAGATAAATAATGGATTGGGTTTAAGGCACAAAGAGGAAGGTAGAGCTCATTCAAAGAGATAGTCTTATAAAAAATGCAAACATTCTAGAGGTGCTACTAAGGATTGGAAGTATCATTACTCTCTACCTCACTCAAGGAAAGAGTCCTATACTTATGATGAGTCAATGAATAGCCTAGAAGTATATCCAGCGAGACATCAAAGAAGAAGACATAAGAAAAAATATTTGCAATACGAGCTTAGGAATATTAAGCCACCTAATTTCAATGGTGAAAACAAAAGGGGAGAAGCTGTTGAAGCATGGTTATTGGGAATGAGGATGTATTTCCACTTGCATAACTATTTATCTAACAACATAGAAGTTAGAATTGTCATCTACAATATACAAGGGAAAGATTCAATTTTATGGGACCAATTGGAACAAGTCAAGCATAACAATGATAGGAGGATTTCTCGGAAGCAATTCAAGAAACATTTCCAACAAAAAAATATTTCTGAGCACTATTATGATGATAAAATGAAAGAGTTTTTTGAACTCAATTGGGAAACATGACTATGAAGGAGTATGAGAAAAATATTTTAGAGATGTTGATGTATGTTGGTTATATTAGAGATGAGAAATTCAAGATACAATGTTTCTTAAGTGGTTTACCATTATTTTACAAGGATAAAATACAATTTGATGAACCTAAGAGTCTTGAGAGACAATCGGTAATGCCAAATACTTGTATGACCATTATAGCAAAGGTAGAGTAAATTTGTAGAAGTCTTGGAGGGATAAGAAGGAAAAACAAGATTAGAAAAATAAGAGTTCCAAGCCCGCTTCTTTCGAGGTATCTCCAATACTTATAAGTAGATCCAACTAGCCCCAAGTGAATCCAAGATGGTTGAGTCTTTGAGAAAAAGGTCAAGGCAACAAATTAAGTGTTGGAAACGTGGGGAAGATGATATGTATAGAGATTTCCCATAGCGTGGAAACATAATAAGGAATGTGCAATACATTTAAGCAACTACTACAATGGATTTTCCATGGGCTATTTTTCAATGTTTTTTCCCCAAAAAAAGATTCGCTATTCTAAAAACCATTCACCCAAATTCTATAGGATAAAATCATTTTACCTTAAAAATCACTAAAATTTTATACAAACTATACAAAACCCTTAGAAATTTGAATATTTTTACAAAAATATCACCAAACATTTATAGTTGGCATATGAAGGATTACTAAGATTCACCAAGGTTTCTACATTTTAAAATAAATTTCCATCCTTAA
>JZKD02S1997997.1:399494-410448 GCA_000966675.3 Picea glauca
TTGTTGCCAAAGGATTCTCACAACAACCAGGTACTGATTATGGTGAAACTTTTGCTCCAGTAGCAAGATTAGACACTGTAAGGACTCTATTGGCCATAACAGCCCAACACAAATGACAAGTATACCAGATGGATGTCAAGTCAGCATTCCTGAATGGTTTCTTAGAAGAAGAAGTTTATGTCGATCAACCACCTGGATTTGAAGTCCAAGAGCACCCAACCAAAGTATATTGGTTGAAGAAAACCTTGTATGGCTTAAAACAAGCTCCAAGAGCTTGGTACAACAGAATTGACACTTATCTGATCAAAAGTGGTTTCAGCAGAAGCCAAAATGAGCCAACTCTTTACACCAAAACAGATCAACACGGTAAAATTCTGATTGTATGTTTATATGTTGATGACATGATCTATACCGGAAATCTTGAGTTAACAGATTTCAAACATGCCATGCAATCTGAGTTTGAGATGACAGATCTTGGTATCATGAAATATTTTTTAGGGATTGAGGTTGCTCAATCAACCAAAGGCATTTTTGTCTGTCAACAAAAGTATGCATCAGACATCCTCAAAAAATTTCGCATGGAAGGATGCAATCCAGCAGACACCCCCATACCACTAGGCACAAAATTGAGCAAGAATGATGAAGGTCCTACAGTGGACTCTACCCTGTACAAAAGTTTAATAGGCAGTTTTTTGTATCTTACAGCAACTAGGCCCGACATTATGTATGCAACCAACCTTGTTTCCAGATTCATGGAATCACCCAAAGATTCTCATTGGAAAATGGCGAAATGAATTTTGAGATATGTTGCAGGAACTGTCAATTTCGGCTTATGGTACACTAAATCTGATAGTAATCAACTTTCTGGTTACACAGACAGTGATTTTGCAGGCAGCCTAGATGACAGGAAAAGCACATCTGGACATGTTTTTCAACTGGGCACGAACCTAATCTCATGGGCATCAAAGAAGCAACCAATTGTTTCAATATCTTCTACAGATGCAGAGTATGTCACTGCTACCTCAGCTTCCTGTCAAGCTGTGTGGCTGAGAATAATATTGAAAGATATGTCACATACAGAAAAGGATCCAACTCCTCTTTTCCGTGGCAATACTTCAGAAATTGCTTTATCAAAAAATCATGTGTTTCATAAGAAAAGAAAACACATTGACACTCATTTTC
The DNA here is from genome assembly GCA_000966675.3 of Picea glauca. Classification (NCBI taxonomy): domain Eukaryota; kingdom Viridiplantae; phylum Streptophyta; class Pinopsida; order Pinales; family Pinaceae; genus Picea; species Picea glauca. The sequence continues at coordinate 400,677 of JZKD02S1997997.1, forward strand.
ATTTCATACGCGAGCTAGTCAATAATGGTGATATTGCACTACAATTCCGTGGTTATCGAGATCAACGTGCTGATATCTTTACAAAGCCACTAGGAAAATCGGTTTTTGATTTTCAGAGACAACACTTAGGCATAGTCAGTGCTGATGTTTGTAACTGTTGAGTTTAAGAGGGAGTGTTAAACATAATGTAACCTCAACAGTCTGACTGTACACTGCCAACTGTACTTTCTATTCTTGATTTGCTTGAGCCTATTTAGCTCAGCTATTTCCCATTGCATTGTAATCTCTTCAGTTCTTCTTACATTCTAATATACCGTTTTCTGTTCTATTCTTTCTCTTTGCATTTCTTGCTTCACAATTTATCAAGGATAAAAGAGGAGATCAGGTTACCATTAGGTAAGGATAAAATAGGAAGACAACTTTCAAAACTAGATTTGGATAAGAGATTACTAAGACAACTTTCAAAACTAGATACAAATACTATGAGTTTGTAGTGGTGTCATTTGGTTTGATATTTGGACAAGTTTGTCATTGTGTTCTTTGATGACATTCTTATTTACCCAAAATTAGAGGAAGAGCATGAAGAGCACTTGAGTTAGTACTACTACTGCTAAGAGAGCATCAAATTTATGCTAAATTAAACACATGTTCTTTTTATGAGAGGTAAATTAATTTTTTGGAACACATCATTTATGATGAAGGAATAATAGTAAATCCATAAGATTGATGCTATTACGGGATGGCCTACACCTTAGAACATATTAGAGGTAAGGCCATTCATACGACTCACTGGATACTATAGAAGGTTCAGAGGAGGATTCTCCAAAATTGCACATCCAATCACATATTTATAGAAGAAAGAAATTAAATTTTAATGGATTTTGGAGTGTGAGGAAAACTTCCAATTGTTAAAGGAACTGTTCACTGATACATCCATTCTCAAGATCACTGATCCAACTGAAGATTTTGTGGTATGTACAAATACTTGCAAGGAGGGAATTGGTGGAATTCTTACCAAGAATGGGCATGTGGTTTTTTATGAATCCAAAAAAATTAAGGAGCATGAGAATAATTATATCACATATGAATTAGAGCTCACTGCCATTGTGAATGCATTGAAAATGTTGAGACATTTTTTGATGGGGAGAAAATTTGAGCTAAGAATAGATCATAATGATATGAAATGTTTATTTGAACAACAAACTTTGAATGCTAGGAAAACATGATGCCTAGAATTTATTTGTGAGTATGATTTTGATATCAAACATATTAGAGGGAAAGAGAACAAGATCATTGACACACTCAACATAAGAATACATGCAATGCATGCCATAGCCATTAGCACATATAAATCATATTTGAAGAAGATAATTTTGGAAGATTTTATTTCAAAAGGACATTACCTCTAGCGAAAAGAAGGATTACGACATAAAATGTACAACATAAATATGAAGATTACAAGTTGGAAGGTAGTGGAATCCTTATGCATACAAATAGAGTTTACGTTTTTAAATTTTGTGAATTAAGGAAACTTGTATTAAATGAAATACGTAATGTTCCATATGTTGGACATCTTGGGTATGAAAAGACAAGTGCAGTAGTAAAGAACAAATATTTTGGCCAAAAATGAAGAAAAACATTGTTGAGTATATAGTCAAATGTATGGAATGTCAGGGAATAAAAGTTGAGCATAGACATCCAACAAGATTTCTACATCCATTACCAATACCGGGATGGATATGGGAAGTGGTAATAATTGATTTTATCACTAAGTTGGCCAAGACAAAAAGTCAACAAGACTCCATCATGGTAGTGGTGGACAAGTTGACAAAAGTTGCTCACTTTATTCCAATTAAGTCAACTCATGAGGCAACTAATATAGTAGATATTTACATGCAAGACATTGCCAAATTGCATGGGATACCAAAGGCAATTGTTTCAAACATAGATCTAAAGTTTACTTCCAACTTTTGGAAATGGTTGTTCAAAGGATTTCAAACAAGTTTGAACTTAAGTACAACATGTCATCCACAAACAGATGGGTCGATAGAGAGAGTTAATCAACTGATTGTCAATATGTTAAGAATGTATGTTATAGACAATTCCTCCAAGTGGGAGGATTATTTAGATCTAGTGAAATTTTCATATAATAATGGATATCATGCTCCTATGAAGATGTGTTATTTTGAAGCTTTGTATGGGAGAGAGTGCAATATTCTAGTTAGTTGGGACAATCCAATAGATAGAGTAGTACTTGAGTCATATTTGCTCAAAGCAGTGGAATAACAAATGGTCAAGAACAAGTAAAATTTGAAAACAACACAGGACATGCAAAAGAGTTATGTAGACAAAGGCAGAATACCAAAAGAGTTCAGGGTTGGGGAGAATGTATACCTAAAAGTTAGACCAAAGAGGTCCTTGAAGTTGGGACATTGTCTTAAGTTGGTAGCTAGATACCATGGAACTTTTGAAATCTTAGCTAGGATAGGGCCTCTTGTATACGAACTTGCATTTCATACTAGCATAAAATCTCATGATGTGTTTCAAGTATCACTATTAAAAAATATGTACCTAATCCTAACCATGTTATTGATTAGACTTTGATTTAGGTGGATTCAAAGGGAGGTATGCATGTATAATTAGTGTGCATTATGGACAAAAAGGTCACATTGCTTAGGAACATAGCCATAAGACAGGTAAAGATCCAATGGAGTCATTACAACCTTGAAGAAGTGACATGGGAGATGAAGGATGCCATGTAAGAGGCATACCCACATTTGTTTTGAAATTTTGATGTTAAAGTTTTTGATATTGTGCATAGTTTTGATGTTGCACCAAGGATGATGCAAATTTAAGGGGCATGAGAATGTAATACTCCAGTTTTGATCCTTAGATTATTAATGTATATGTAATGATGAAATGGCTATACGTTGAACATACACGACTTGTAATATGTACATTGAACTACACTATAAATACATTAATGATTGCATAAACAAACAAACAAACAAACAAAGAAATGGGGGCTATTAGTCCATGAGGGGAAAGAAAAGGGGGGCTTAGCAGACCAAGTGAGGATAATATTATTTTATTTCTACCCTATATTATTTAAATTTAAATTTATTAAACCTTTGCTTTATCATTATCCTAAGTTCCTTAACCTTGGGATTAGTTGCCAAAAGAGAGATACATGGGCTTCTCATGAAGGGACGTAGTATCTCCTTTGCATGCAACTATATTCTATGATTTTGAGCATGCAAGTGAGTATTCTTGTTCATTATTCCTTGAGTTTTCTACTTAGAACTTAAGACGCCATAGTTTTACAACCGTGAAACTTTGAGAAATTGCTGCCAGGAAATTATGAGAGAAATATGATTGCTAGTATAAAGAGGAATTTAATTATAGCTGAAAATCCCTAGATTATTAGTAGTAGAGATTCTTTGGCCAACCTAAGGTGGAACACTATAAGGGAGAGGGATATCCTAAGGAACTATTTAGAAAAGAAGGGCATCCCATTCTTGGTGTGGTACATAGTGAGAGATGAAGAGGGTTGGTTGAGTGGGATAGTTGTAGTGTTGGTTTTATTTACTTGTGAATTATAGGAATTGGGTTGTGTGAGAGAAATTAAAGCCAAACCATAAGAATTCACCATTGTGGATTCATAGCCTTAGCCTGAGGGTGGCCTCTGTTACAGAGAGACTAAGTATGACATAGAGCCTATGGTTGGGTGGAATGTCCTTCTATAGTCAGTTAGTGAAGAATTTCCAGTTCTTGATTTGTTTGAATATGTAGAATTATTGTAGCTCATGTTATGGGTTTAATTGTTTTTTAGCTTGTTTAGTTTATAATGCATGTATTAGACATCATATACAATTATAGGTTCATAATTTAACTTGATTATTTAATTATGTTTGCATAAATTTGCATTAGCATGCATGCATATTGTAATTGGTTTAGTATCAAAACATTGAGCTTGCCAATGGTATCCGAGTAAAAATTTGGTGTGATTTTGCTGGTTATGGAGTACCCCATAGCTTCAACGGAGCACAAAGATTGATGGGTATGTTATAGACACAAAGATAGATGAATAACAAAGGAAGGAAAGACGATATAGTGATAGCATGATGCACCATAAAAAAATTGATGTAAATCCTTGCTGCCAACATTAGAGTGCAAGACCACAATACTCTTTTATAAAAAAAACCGTGTTAAACTTCTCTCAATTAATATATTCTTGTAGTTTTGTTACTTGGAAAAGGGTTTTCTTTGGTTCAAATACATGTGCAATTTTAGTGTGAACTCTTTAATTTTGTTGTTCTAATGTTTCTATGTAGATATAGAATGGAATAACATAGAAAGTGAACAATAAGAAAAATTATTATTCCATTGTCAAATATGATATCTTCTACATAGACTCCCTTCTTTATATAGGCCCATAGAATAGGGACGTTATGTTTGAGTATGTCTCCGTTTTTATTTTAATATATATTATAGCTAACTACTTAATGACTAATTACTAATATAACTAATCATTAATGACAATATCATTAAGATATTCCACTTCTCCTTGGTTTTGTACCATATGTAGTTGAGATTATTTGTAACTCTTACTCTTTTAGGTCATCTTGTTGCATTCTCATAACTAATTCAGTTTGACATGGGTGAATGCAAAAAGGTTAAGCAATAAAAATGACCTATGGGCATATTGATTATTCAAAAGAACTATTTGTATCAATACATGAATTTGGTATGCATGTCCATAGTGAATCCATAATATATTTTTAATGAATATGTTAATTTTTCTAGTGATTCTATATTGAAATTGTATGTAGTTTTGTGTAATGCTTTAATTTTTGAAATATGTTAAAACCATAGTTACAAGACTGGGCCAAGTTGACTATGAATTTTTGATTTGACTAGACTAAACCCCTAAACCAAGTCGACTTGGTCTAAAACTAGTAAGATATGGCCAAGTCTAGTCAAATCTAGGTTGATCCAATGAGTTTGAAATAAATTTGATAAGGTCTCATAGGTCATGTTGTGGGCATTGTTTATAAAAGCCAACAACCATTTCACTTTCATTTTCACTTGTTTCTCCTTGGTTTTCTAAGCAAGTTTGTGCATTAGTCTACTAGGTTTTTCAAGCAAAATGAGATAGAGAACAAGGGTTGCCCCACAAACCTTAAATGATATATGTGCTATGTATTATGCCATGTGATTTCAGATTTGACATTGAACAATTTGTTCATTTTAGTTCAATAATGTATGCTATGGTCTAGGGTGATTGCCATGCATGACCATATGGTAATCAAATTAGATTATACTTGAAGGTTACATTCAAATTGGTGTAACCTTCAAGTATAATCTAATTTGAATGTAAAAAATCTGTATGTTTTTGTATATTCTATTTTTTGTATTTTTCTATGTTAATTTTTTTTTGGGTTCACTAATGAGTTTTCAGAGTCAAGAGTCAAGTTTGATTGGAAGGCCAAAATGAGTCTAGTGTAGAGTAGACTCCAATGACTTCATTAAAACAATTAGAAAAAACCTTTTTTAAATTGACAAATGAGTTTTACATCACAAAGCAAGTTTGATTGATAAGTTAACACAAATGTTGTCACAAATTGAATCTCACTATTGAACCATTAAACACAACTGATTTTTCAATCTAATGACTTTGATTAAAACCATCAAAGAAAACCTCTCTTTCAATCTAATGACTTTGATAGTCTTGACTGAGTGCTTGCCACTGGGAGACCCCAACCTTGAAGAATGACTTGTGCAATCTTATGAATGTACATTTTTTTGTTGATTGCCCCAATGAAAACTGGAAATGATTAAGGAAGGAACAATTTGGATGCATTGGGTCACAACAAGGATTATGCTAGTTTTATTTCCCCAACCCTGTGTAGGGCATCAATTTACCTCTTAATGCTAACTCTAACTAAGATTGGAAAAGGTTACAGTGGTAGCAGCAAAAATTAAACCCTTATTATGTAATACGCTAAAAAAATACTATAAATTATAATCTATAGTTACCTAACCCCTCTTGGAAAAAAAAATATCTAACTTCAATTATAACCCATAAATAAAATGTATCTTTTAATGTGATTACTTTAATTAAAACCATTTAAGTAAACATTTCTTTCTCATCGATAAAAACATATCTTTATAGAATTTTGAGTCCGTCCCAAAGCGCTTTTAAGTCCCCAATAACGACTTTTCTTACTTTAAGGAAACAATTATACAAACAAAATTGTTAAAGATTGCACCCACTGCACTGATATTGCCTCTCACCGAGACAATTTGAGAACAGGAATCGCTACATATTACTGGCCGACAGCTCGCTCGTTGGATAGACTATTCAAAACCATGTGACCAATTTTTGCATATTTAAAAAAAAAATAAAAAATTCATGGTACTGGAGAGCATTGTAAGGATGGCTATATGTATCTTGTAAGGATGGCTGTATGTATCTTTTCTTTTCAAGTAATAATTTTTGAAAATTTTTTAGGTACTTTTCTTCATTTTTAGGATAGTACTCAGGGTAAATTTTAAATTTTTTATTGAACAATGGTAAATTAATAACAGAGCTCAAATAGTTATAACAATTTACTCATAATGAGTTCAACATGTCATAAATAGGAATAGAAATTGGGTAAAGAGGATAATACTCCATCTCACAACTACATAAGCTAAACTCAATTGAAAAAAAATAACTATATCTATATAGCAGCAAAATTAAAAAAGTTCCAACTTAATTATAATTACGTTCACTGAAAATATATCAGTATTCAATACAAATAATCAGGCCGTAATAACATTATACCAATTTGATGTGCTGGCTTAACCATGACCTGAAAAATAAATTATTATTATTATTATTAAATAGACCATAATAACATGATATCAAGTTCTCATCATATAAATATTAAATAAATCATTTTTAACCAAAATAGCAAATTGCAAAGAATACTACCATACAGTGTCCAAAAAGAATGAACATTTCATGTAAATAGTCACTATACACATGGTAAGTGAAGTGAATCAATTTTTTAAGAAGAAATAGAAATATATATATATATATATATATATATATATATATATATATATAAAGGTAAAATCAATAGAATCAAGAGTATAGTTGGCAAGTGAATCAACACTTTACCGTTAAATCAAATTATATTAATTTCCAGTTATGATTAAGGAAAAATCAATAGAATTCAAGAATACAGTTTGTAAGCGAATCAACACTTTACAAAGAAATCAAATTATAATCATGTCGACTGATTATCAAAGAAAAATCAATGAAATTCAAAATTGCAGTTTGTACAAGTAGCAAAATAAAGACTGCCTAACTCATCCACTAAAATCTAAACCAATCTAGACTAACAAAAAAGCAAAATGATAATAAAGAGGAAAAGTGGAAGGATTTAATCAATGAATTGAAAACCCTGTACAATGTATTATCAGGAAGACATGTTTGATGTCTATAGAATGACTTCCCTTCAAAAGTTTTGTATGGGAGATATTGGGAGAATCTTGATTCCTAGGTAATAAGGCAAGAGGCAGAGAATGAATAGAGATGGCTGATGACGGTCTTTAAGTAACAGAATATTTATCTCACTTGCAAACACAAATTCCATCCATCTGCATGCAATTTTATCCTCATATTTGCAACAATGATGGTAACTTAAAAACAAGAATTCAGTGATCAAAGCACAGCAAAATATAATTCCCCAATATATGTGTTTATTGAAGCTTGAAACTTTCAAAGCCAGAGCTTCTATGCTCTCTTATCATTTCCTTTGTTAGGGATTTCGTTCCACATTATTATGACTATTACGTCTTGAGATTAGCAGCCAGATACACTTCTGTCACCAGGGCATTGTGACAAACCAACTCCAGTTTTCCTCTGTTCCCTTGGAGAGATGTCAATAGGAACCATACTTGTCAAAGTACCATCTGAACATACAGAACATACAGAGACCCCCCTGGAGGCATGAACATTATCTTGCAAACTCTGGCATTTATTCTTCGCATTATAACACTCGTTTTGGAAAGTAGTGTGAGGACATGACACATCTACATTGCAAGAAGGGTTAACCAAATCGGCATTACCTGAATTTAAGGCACATCTGCTGGGCATAATCTGTAGGAAAGAATCCCCGTGTTTGTCTGTTCTAGGCTGCTTCTGATGAAGGCAGGATGTCAATTCCCCATCAATTCGACTACGAAGGTCAGCCAGCAAACACCTCAATCTTGTTATCTCGGCCTCTAAAAGGGACTGGTTTTGTATTTTCTTCATCAGTTTCTGATTGAGAGTTTTCAATTGCAAAATTTCCCCCTCGAGGGAAGCTGTGTGAGCTTTCTTCTTTTCTCTGTATTTTCTAACAGCCTCTCTGTTCCCCAGTGGCCTTTTCTTCGAGTTTGAGAAACTGTTCTGCCCTGACTCAGCCAGAGATTCTCCCCCTTCTGAAGCCGAAATGAGTCTAGTGTGAGTGTGAAAACAGCTATGAGTATGTGAGTTATCAGGGCCAGGAGGATTGCATGTGTGGATGTGGGTGCAGACATGAGTATCCTTGAGAAATTCATCAAAAATACCCCCCATAAAATATCTGCTGGAAACATCATCGGACATGTCTATGCGAGGAAAGACATCTTGGTTTGTGAAATTTAATTCGTCATCCTCCATACCCAAAAGAATATTTTACCCCTCCACCACAAGTTCCCCCAAAAAAACTGTAACAGGTCTAATGCCTTCTAAAATACAAATGAATATCCCAGATAATGCATTTCATTTTCAATCATAAGAACAGCATAAACTAAACTCAGGATTGTGTACAAAGATTGGGCAAAGGCATGTTGTTTCATACAACCTTGTCAACAAACAATTGACACAAAGGCATGCCTACGTCATGGATTCTCAGAGAATCACCTCTCAATAAGAACAGCTCATAAAGTTTTGAACAACAAAAAAACCCGGTGGCCACAATTGCATAGCCAATTGGACTCATAAAGTGAATCCATTGAAACTGAATCACAAACCATTGTGAGGTAAAACCTGCGGCAGAACCAGAATTGCAAAACAACCTTGTCAGCCATAGCAGGAAGGTCAAAACCCAAACCAAAAAATTCAAACCCAGATACACCCAACTAAATAATGTGATAGGCATAGATGCAACAAAGACATTAAAGCTCCAGTCACTTACCGGGCATATAGAGATGTTTAATTTAGAAAAAAAATAAAAAGTGCAAAATCGAAAAACTGAAAATTCAAACTCAGATCCATCCCACAAAGTAATGTGATGGGCATAAATGTAACAAAAACATTAAAGTACCAGTCACTTACCAAGCACATTTACAGACATCTAATTAATAAGAAAAAAACAAAACTAAAAAGCAGAAATTGGAAAACCAAGAATATGACCTCTTCAAAACCCAGTAAGGATGGATTTTCACATGAAATAGGAGGTTAAAAACATGAAAATGGTAAAGATATTTCTTGGGTGAAGAAAAAAAAAAGACTCCTTAAAAACTAAACCAAAAAGAATCTGGAACTGTAACATTTTCACATCCTGAAAAATTATATACCAAAACATCAATTTAAGTATGTTGCTAACCTCGTTGGTTGATGGGCAAGGTCAATGGAATTTTAAGCATTCTATCAGGGTGCTACATGGGTATAAGTTGTTAGGGTGTATGGTGTGGACTATGGCTGGTGTTGGTTCATTGGTAAGGTCAATGGAATATGGAATAATAATCCTTCTAT
>JZKD02S1997997.1:419319-430806 GCA_000966675.3 Picea glauca
TCCAGTTATGATTAAGGAAAAATCAATAGAATTCAAGAATACAGTTTGTAAGCGAATCAACACTTTACAAAGAAATCAAATTATAATCATGTCGACTGATTATCAAAGAAAAATCAATGAAATTCAAAATTGCAGTTTGTACAAGTAGCAAAATAAAGACTGCCTAACTCATCCACTAAAATCTAAACCAATCTAGACTAACAAAAAAGCAAAATGATAATAAAGAGGAAAAGTGGAAGGATTTAATCAATGAATTGAAAACCCTGTACAATGTATTATCAGGAAGACATGTTTGATGTCTATAGAATGACTTCCCTTCAAAAGTTTTGTATGGGAGATATTGGGAGAATCTTGATTCCTAGGTAATAAGGCAAGAGGCAGAGAATGAATAGAGATGGCTGATGACGGTCTTTAAGTAACAGAATATTTATCTCACTTGCAAACACAAATTCCATCCATCTGCATGCAATTTTATCCTCATATTTGCAACAATGATGGTAACTTAAAAACAAGAATTCAGTGATCAAAGCACAGCAAAATATAATTCCCCAATATATGTGTTTATTGAAGCTTGAAACTTTCAAAGCCAGAGCTTCTATGCTCTCTTATCATTTCCTTTGTTAGGGATTTCGTTCCACATTATTATGACTATTACGTCTTGAGATTAGCAGCCAGATACACTTCTGTCACCAGGGCATTGTGACAAACCAACTCCAGTTTTCCTCTGTTCCCTTGGAGAGATGTCAATAGGAACCATACTTGTCAAAGTACCATCTGAACATACAGAACATACAGAGACCCCCCTGGAGGCATGAACATTATCTTGCAAACTCTGGCATTTATTCTTCGCATTATAACACTCGTTTTGGAAAGTAGTGTGAGGACATGACACATCTACATTGCAAGAAGGGTTAACCAAATCGGCATTACCTGAATTTAAGGCACATCTGCTGGGCATAATCTGTAGGAAAGAATCCCCGTGTTTGTCTGTTCTAGGCTGCTTCTGATGAAGGCAGGATGTCAATTCCCCATCAATTCGACTACGAAGGTCAGCCAGCAAACACCTCAATCTTGTTATCTCGGCCTCTAAAAGGGACTGGTTTTGTATTTTCTTCATCAGTTTCTGATTGAGAGTTTTCAATTGCAAAATTTCCCCCTCGAGGGAAGCTGTGTGAGCTTTCTTCTTTTCTCTGTATTTTCTAACAGCCTCTCTGTTCCCCAGTGGCCTTTTCTTCGAGTTTGAGAAACTGTTCTGCCCTGACTCAGCCAGAGATTCTCCCCCTTCTGAAGCCGAAATGAGTCTAGTGTGAGTGTGAAAACAGCTATGAGTATGTGAGTTATCAGGGCCAGGAGGATTGCATGTGTGGATGTGGGTGCAGACATGAGTATCCTTGAGAAATTCATCAAAAATACCCCCCATAAAATATCTGCTGGAAACATCATCGGACATGTCTATGCGAGGAAAGACATCTTGGTTTGTGAAATTTAATTCGTCATCCTCCATACCCAAAAGAATATTTTACCCCTCCACCACAAGTTCCCCCAAAAAAACTGTAACAGGTCTAATGCCTTCTAAAATACAAATGAATATCCCAGATAATGCATTTCATTTTCAATCATAAGAACAGCATAAACTAAACTCAGGATTGTGTACAAAGATTGGGCAAAGGCATGTTGTTTCATACAACCTTGTCAACAAACAATTGACACAAAGGCATGCCTACGTCATGGATTCTCAGAGAATCACCTCTCAATAAGAACAGCTCATAAAGTTTTGAACAACAAAAAAACCCGGTGGCCACAATTGCATAGCCAATTGGACTCATAAAGTGAATCCATTGAAACTGAATCACAAACCATTGTGAGGTAAAACCTGCGGCAGAACCAGAATTGCAAAACAACCTTGTCAGCCATAGCAGGAAGGTCAAAACCCAAACCAAAAAATTCAAACCCAGATACACCCAACTAAATAATGTGATAGGCATAGATGCAACAAAGACATTAAAGCTCCAGTCACTTACCGGGCATATAGAGATGTTTAATTTAGAAAAAAAATAAAAAGTGCAAAATCGAAAAACTGAAAATTCAAACTCAGATCCATCCCACAAAGTAATGTGATGGGCATAAATGTAACAAAAACATTAAAGTACCAGTCACTTACCAAGCACATTTACAGACATCTAATTAATAAGAAAAAAACAAAACTAAAAAGCAGAAATTGGAAAACCAAGAATATGACCTCTTCAAAACCCAGTAAGGATGGATTTTCACATGAAATAGGAGGTTAAAAACATGAAAATGGTAAAGATATTTCTTGGGTGAAGAAAAAAAAAAGACTCCTTAAAAACTAAACCAAAAAGAATCTGGAACTGTAACATTTTCACATCCTGAAAAATTATATACCAAAACATCAATTTAAGTATGTTGCTAACCTCGTTGGTTGATGGGCAAGGTCAATGGAATTTTAAGCATTCTATCAGGGTGCTACATGGGTATAAGTTGTTAGGGTGTATGGTGTGGACTATGGCTGGTGTTGGTTCATTGGTAAGGTCAATGGAATATGGAATAATAATCCTTCTATCAGGGTGTTACTCTTGTATAAGTAGTTAGGGTGTAGGGGTGTGGACTATGGTTGTAGGTATGGGTGGAGGTTACAGGTTTGAATCAAGAGAGGTAGGATATGTATACTTTCATGGATTAAGTAGTCAAATATCTGTTTAGAAAGAGTCTCTTATTCCCAAATAAAAAGGTCTCACACTTTAATTTGGTTTTTAACTATATTATACACCTTAAATTAGATTATTATTATTATCAATAACTTATTTTGAAATTTGATTACATGGGTGTCATATATATTTTTAAGTAGTCATGGCACCTGGGTGCCAATATGGGTATAGGACTCAGAGGTCAAGGTGGGTGTGAAATAAGGTTGCAGGACTTCCTGGTCAGGGAAAGAAGTCCCCTTACTACTTAAATTCTGGTTGTGGTCTGCTTCACTTCCATGAAAGCTTCAAAGGGATGAGGTTAGGTGTAAGTCAAAGTGATTTTGGCAGGACAGTAATCCTTCCAAGATTATATTTGTAAAATCAACTTAAACACAAAAAAAACCCAAAAACATGCCAATATAAGGATACTAAATTTTTATAGGGTGGTCAGTGATCTTTGTTGCAAGATTTTCAAGAAATTTTTATAGGGTGGTCAGTGATCTGTGTTGCAAGATTTTCAAGTCCATTATTGGAATAAAAATTCAAATACCCAGCAAGAATATGGTGTGCAACAAGTCTTTACAAAACCAAGAACAGGAAAAAAAAAACTGTGATCGGTATATAAAATTCAGATCAAGTGGGATAAAATAACTGCTTTGACATCAAAAATCAGAAGAGAATAAAAAATACAACTCACCCAAATTTGCTGAAAGAACTGTTTCTGGAAAATTTGTATTTTATAACAGAGACCTGTCAGGAAACAGAGGCAAAAATGAAGTTGGTATCCTGCTTGGAAAGCCCAGTTCTCCATGTACGTTATAAAGTGCTGTGTTATGCTTCCTGTACACAAAATAAAATGTCGCCATAGCTTTGCGGTTTGCAATGGAAAATGTCCTCATCGCTTGATTTTTCAACAATCAATTACTCCATAGTGATAAGATCCAAAGAAAAGGACGGGTAGGATATGTACAAATTTTCAGAGACCAAATGATCTTAGAACAATCTTCATTGCGTATTGGTTCATTGGTGAGGTGGAGGGAGTGCTAAATCTTGGTAAAATAATTACCCTTCAGCCCTCACATTTGACGTAGAGAGTGACGTATCTACTATCACGGTGGAAACATATATTAAGTTTGATATCGGATATCTGACATTTTCAAGTGAATCTAAGTAGAATACTTGCAAAATATTTTATTTATGTTTTATTAAGTTTTTATTTATGTTTTATTAAGTTTATAGTAAATTTAATGGTAAAGAATATGTGTTTTTTTTTTAAGTTATAAATTCAAATTTAATTGAGTTATATATATATATATATATATATATATATATATAGATCTTTGTAAACAAATCCCTGCACGAAGGGGTACTTTAAAAATAAATTATAATTAATAATTATTATAAATAAGTTAACAACTTGTTAACAACTACACTTCACTAGGTTCTAAAACATTGAGAGTTTATGTCCCTTCAAAGTTTCATTTCAACTCCCAAAAAATTAATAAAAATTATCTGTATTTTAGATCTTAACTTTATGATAGAAGTGTAATTATAAGGTCATTCTTTGTATTTAAAAGTGAAATATGAACTTTAATGAAAACACTAATCACATGGAATAGCTTCCACATATACAAATATATCCTTTCAACATCCCAAGTCTCTAAGGATGAAAACACTAATAACATGGAATGCCTTCCACATTTACAAATATATCCTTTAGGGAGTGATTTGGCAGTGATATGTTTTATTATTAATAAATAATCATTAAAAATTTAAAAAAACTGTTACCATGTTTATTATCATGTTTTTAATTTTTATATATAAAAATTAGATAACGAACAAACTATCAACATGTTTATCACCCTATCTTTAAATAATAGAAAATTAAAATAAACTCTCAACATGTCTATCACCACATCTTTATCTTTTATATATATAAAAAAAACTCTCAACATGTCTCTAACTTTTTAGATATAAATAATTAAAAAAATGAAAAAACTGTTAACATATCTATCACCATGCATATCTTTAACTTTCACATAAACTCATGATTAATTAAAAGAAGTTTGAATAATGTTTTCTGATTATTATTGGCAATTGCAACTATGTCTCAATTTATTATTATTTGCAATTGCAACTATGTCTAAATTATATCTATGTTTATTTATTTATTATTAAATTCATGTAAATATTTTAGCATAAAATTGTTTGCATTGATTACATAATAATAAAAGTAATGAGTTTACATAATAGATTTTAAAGCGCTTTTTTCATTAAGTTCAAAAATTTCAATCATTAAAGTTAATCCCAAAAAACCAATGTGAAATTTGAAATTGTACATGAAAAATTAAATTTATATAATTTAAATTAAATTATATAAATTTAAATTAAATTTTAAAATTATCTATGAAATATTATATATATATATATATAAAACTTTGATTATATGTAACTTCACATTTATTAAGCATTATTTTTTAACATGGTTTAGAAGTTTCATGTCAACTATTTAGAAGATTTTATATTTATAATAATTCTCATAAGTTAGGTCACATTATAAAATGGTGGGGTAATATATGACCTTGATGGAAATAAATAAATTAATTTTGTTGGGGTTAGGTTATGCATTTAATACGAGGTGGAGTTTCCAGTTGCTCTTCAAAGATTGTCCATCCTTAGAGAAAAGGGGCTATCCCATGCTTCGATTTTAGGAGACTCATCAATTGCTATCATATCATTATATTTACAAATCCCTTCGAGTAATTTCAAGCTCTCATGACTCACCTAGAGGGTCATAGATTCATGTTAGCAATTTGAATCAATACCCTTCTATCAAATACTAAGGAGTTAAAATCATAATCTCGACTTTTGGGCCAACATCAAAGCTTTAATGGAAGAGGGATTAATTGGTTTAAATGGGGGGCTCCCATCCCTATAACATTATTATGATATTAATGTATACTCATGCAAAATGTATAGTATTATCCACATGCACTACCAAGTGTCGATGATGAGATCAAAATTTATTACCACAACGAGATCCTTCACATCTTATGGCCTTCCCAACGACGAGCTTATTCTTGAATAGTACAATGGATGGGAGGCCAATCACGTGTGGGATTTACAGAAGGTTAATTCTATGGTTCATTTTGGATTTCTATACATATTGCATGTCGACCCTCTCCTTTGACTAGGGTAGTGTGGTTGTTGAGGAAGGTGAAGGTAGTGCTGTGCTTAATTGGGCATGGGCCTAGTTGTAGTGGTGTTTGCATGCATATGTCTAGGAGAGTCGATTTTGAAGCTCACCCTCCCTCATAGATAATATGGGACGTTGCTAATGTCACAATGACTATTTATGCTTTGCAATTTGAGGGAGGTCCACAGAGGAATTCAAAGATGAAAATGGGATATTGTGGAGGTTGATTATAGTGTTGTGGGTTCCACCACCATATTGAATAGATGGAGGGAAGATTTGCAACGAAAAATTAAGTTTTGAGAATAGGGTTTGGGATGATTAGGCACTTGAAACTACCACACAACTATTGACATTAAAGGAGTAAAAAAAATAATATTAAGCTTTTATGTAGGTCTCTTGTAGGTTTCATTTGGAATTAGATTTGTAGCTGAGTTCTTTGAAGTCTCTAGTTCATAGAGTGGTGGCTCTTCTCGGTCTTCCTCAAGTAGTCCTTATGTCTCCTATCCCCCGATGTCATTGTCTATAAGGGATTTTTTGATGGGTGAATTCTCTTCCAAATGTATGGGGGCTAGGGCGATATTAGACAACTGTGCTATGGTTGTGGAGAAGAATTCCAAAACTATTTTCCCCAAGGACTAGCAAGATGAAGAAATGCAACACTCGAAGAAGCTATGGAAGCCTAGGTGGATTTGAACATTGTTGTCTCCCAAAGGATAGACCTTTTATTTTATCTCTTTGAATTTTAATGCATTTTCATGTACTGTTATTAGTGTTACAATTTTTAAGGTAGTATACTTGCCAAAACTATTTGGTAAGGAGTATTGTAGGTCGAGATAAATTTTTTTGAAATTGGCTAGGCCTATTTTTGTTTGAAGTTTGGGATCAATTTTTAAAAATTTTGTATTACTCCATTGTCCAATTTGACCACAACGCTCTATAATATAAAATCTAACCATTATTGTTAAAAAAAATTAGAGAACACTTTACAATGATAAGAGAAGGGGATAAGGAAGAGTTTAAAAAAATTGTTTAAATGAATACAATTATATATGCAAACATGAAAGTAATATGGTTGAACAAGTAACATGTATATGGTGAAAGGCAAAATTCTCTCTGTAATTTTGATTTTGATTGATCCGTAAAAAACTACAAAAATTAACTTTGTATTAATATAACTTGAACACATGGAATAGTGATGAACCTTGCACCTCTTCTAAGCAAGAACAATATCTTTACTAGTTCTTCATAATGCAATCTTTAAATAATCAACTATGCATTTTAAGTTTTAGGTTTGTCGATTTCTATTAAATTAAAAGAGTGAAAGTAACAAAATATTAATATAAAATAAAATTTCTCAATGAATTTTTTATTATAAATATAAATTTTATTATAAATAAATTTACACAAATTATATACATCACATCAATAACAAACATAAGTTGAATAACTTTAAAATGATTTGTGATACTAATATAAAAATAATATAAAATATTTTCACATAAAATTAAAAAACTTATATTCTATATTCAATTTCCATATTAAAAAAAAAATATCTTCACATAAAATTAAAAATTTATATTCTAAATTCAATTTCCATATTAACAAAGTTTTTAATGAAAATAAAATATAATTAAAAGTTAATATCATAAACTTTAAAATATTTTTTATATTTTTATAGTAGATATTCATTTTTAAAAATAGTTTTACGAGGTAAGCTTATCTACAAAATAAACTATTTTTATATTTAATATTTTTTGAAATAAAAATTTATTGCTTTAGAAAGTCATCAAATAGCAAAATTGATCACCTGTTTTTTCATACACATGGAAACCATAACATACGATCATATGTTTTTTTTAGTCTAATAAAGCAAGAAACAAGAGATTAAACAACACTAAATCTTCCACCATAATTTTGATATAGAAATGCAAAATGATAGATAAAAACAATGAAATTACACAGTAGCATCATCATCGTCCGAAGGTTGATCCAGGTAGGAACGAAAACATATTGCTGGCTACATGTTGGACATCTTCGTTTGTCTGGCTCACATGAGAGGAAGTCGGACAACATATCCAAGCGATGATTGAGGATGGTATGTCGATGGTAACATATCCAAGCGATGACTGAGGATGGTATGATTTGGCTGGGCTGAAATTCTTTGTAAGAGATCTCCATATTTCTGTTGCTAATATTAAAATCTACAAATCTGTTGCACTGGTTTTCCCTTCGGAGTTTTTTCAAGAACTATTTGTCCAAAAATATTGTCATGTGATGTGATTGATGTTTTCTTCTATTGTTAAGTTCCTAGTTATTAGTTTTCTACCGTGCAAATTTTATTTGTGAAAATAACCTAGATGTAACTAAAAATTAGAAATAGATTGTGGTTTATTTGCGGGTTTAGAAAAATTCACAACCTGTTGTGGGAGTTAAAATATGTAGGATCTTATATTTTTAATGGTTTTATATTTCTAATGTGTTTATATTTTTGAAATACGTGCATGTATCAGTTGGGAAGACATCCTTCAATGACAAAATTGTCGAGTAACATGACAACGAGAAGGGTTCGTGTGAGAGAAGGTAATGTAAAGTGGAGGGCTTTGAGACTTGATACTGGTAACTATTCTTGGGGTGCTGAGGCTGTTACTCATAAGACTCATATATTAGATGTGGTTTACAATGTATCAAATAACGAGCTTGTTAGAACCCAAACTTTGCTGAAGAGTGCCATTATTCAGGTTGGTGCTGCTCCTTTCCGACATTGGTATGAACAACACTATGGTCTAGATATTGGCACAAAATGTTTAATAGTTGATTTTTTTATTATTAGTTTTACCACATTAAACTAGTTATTGTAAAGCTTTTAGAAGTTTTGCATAAATTCTTTGATGTAGTTTCATTAGCTTTTATGTACTTTCATGACTGATAGTAAGGTATTTCCTATTTGGTTTTTATGGACCTAAATATTCTTAAATGCTTGATGTGTTATCCTTGTTTGTCTTATGTTAGTTTAATTAAGGATGTTTAATATGGTAGTTTTTGTTAAAAACAATAATAGTTTTATATTATCTGTTCAACTTAGAGCTACAATGTGGATAGAGTAGACTATTCGTTATTTAACAGTAGACTATCCATTATTTATTTCTTTGAAAAATTTTCCCTACCTTGAATAACATTTTTCCTACCTTGAATAACGCAACTTGCAAGCTTGTCTCTGAAACATAGTGACCTATTTAACTATGTTATACTACTGGCACCAAGACTGAACTTTGTAGTATATATAAATAATTATTATAAAACTTATTATTGGTAAACCTTTTATACTCAGTTATTGAAAACAATAATTTTTCATTTATTGTAGTTAGCATTCAAGGAGAAAAACTTGACATTTCCTAACAGAATTTTGTAAACGTATGTTCTCACCACTCTGTGTTGAAGCATCTTGGTAATACTTGAAATAGGGGATAATATCACTATATCTTACTAAAATAATTCCGATGCACATAGTGTGTGAGACCTCGTAGGCTGCTCCTTGCTAGTGCTCCTGGTTCCTTCCTATCAAGGGGAGGACTCTGCAAAAGGCATTGGGTCTCTCGATGCACTAGTCTTTTCAAGGCATCCTTTGACTGCGAGATTAGAGGTGCATTCTTGCTTGCTATTGTAGAGAAACAATATGAGAATTAGTCTCATAAACATAAACATGATCTTGCAGAATTTTGAGGTGAGGATTGTGCCAAAGGAATTTGGTTTCTTGATGCAAGTGTCCTACGACTGTAAGCTCATTCCACTTTCACGTATTTCATGCAAATACATGACCATCCACGTGTACAAAGATCATCAATTTGCACGCATTGCATAATGACATGAAATTATGTCCAACTATTTCAACGTTTTCCCTTTTTGAGACGATGGTTACTTTTCCCGAAGCAAGTGCCAAAATAGATGTTTCAAGGTAGCATGAATTATGTAAATTATATTTATATACATAAACATTACGATGTACAAACACTGACCATTTAATTAACTGTTTCATTGGGGTGAGAGGCACATGTGTGCTTACCGATTTATTAAAAAAAAAAAGCATTTAAAACTATAGAACGATATCATGAAGCGATCAGTGGATTCAAGATATGGGACATTGAAGGACTTGATTTGTTGGAAGAATAATTACTAAAGTTCTCAGTGAATTTAAGATATGGGATATTGAAGGACTTGATTTGCTGGAAGAAGCATTGCTAAAATTATGAAGAAATCTAATTTACAATCTTTTGAGCATTGCAATTAAGTAATTACATTAGGGATATTGAAATAATATAATAAAGTTTTCAATAATATTTTGTCATTTTGTAATAATTGAAATCATAAAATAAAGTTTGAATCATAATTAAAATAATATAATAAAGTCTGAAATAATATATAATATAATAAAGTTTTCAATAATATTTTGTCATTTTGTAATAATTGAAATCATAAAATAAAGTTTGAATCATAATTAAAATAATATAATAAAGTCTGAAATAATATTTTTATGTAGGTGAAAGTTTATGAAGTATCTAGAAAATTGTGATTGGAGCTAATTTACATGAATTCAATCAAATCAAAGCATGGAAAGTAAATTCAAAGATAGAGAGGAGATAAATAGTGTGTAATAATAAGTGTAATATGTTTTGAACAAGTAATCTATTTTTCTTCTGTTTCTGATGCTTTCAAATGTGACTCTATTCCAAAGTCTATCGTATTAAGGCTAGCAGAAAAATAGCCCCAAATAATAAAACTAATAGAGTTATAGGTCTAGTTCTTCGTCCTCTTCTCATTATTTTTTGTCTTGTCAATTGCCTCATCCTCTCCATCACATCCTCTGATGTTTTCTACCAACATCCATAGGTCTGTCTCTTTGCCCTCTTCTCACTATTTTCAGTCTTGTCAACTGCCTCATCTTCTCCATTACACCCTATGATGTTTTCTACCAACACCCACTTTTATCCCTCAAAATTTCCTTAGTTTGTCAATGTATGGAAGGAAATATGTAATTTGGATCAGTGGTGCACATAATATAAAAACTTCCCAAAATAAAATTTTGTACAACTGAAGTAACTATGCTATGATTCGACGAATATTTTGTTTCAAATAATACTTACTTGGATACATATAGGTCCAAGTCTACAAAAGACGATCCACAGAGTTTCCAAAGAGAAAAAAGTTAATACTAATTTTCGGTAGTGACATGATATGTAAAGAAAACTATTTGCTCTAAAAAGTGTGAAACTAACTATAAGTATAGATGCACTTTTCTATTTTTCCAATTTCCAATTTATACAACAGGGACTAAATTGTTCTACAACCCTTATTAGTTCCTGCCGAAGGCCCAGGGACTATAGCGATGAGTTCATCGTTGAACTCATAATAGTTTAGGGTTGAATTTTTATTTTTTCAAAAAGTGTAATGTTTAACTTAGGACATTTGTATTTATTTATTTAAAAATATATATATATATATATATATATATATATATATATATATATATATATATATATATATATATATATATATATATATATATATATATATATATATATATATATATAT
>JZKD02S1997997.1:439954-466146 GCA_000966675.3 Picea glauca
TTTTTTTTCTGCTAACAACAAAAAAATTATTGTCACCTAGTAAGCCTTACAACACATTGAAGATGGTTTGTAACAAGTTGAAAATGCCTCAACAACCAAAATTAATTAAAATTCAGATGT
This sequence comes from Picea glauca, assembly GCA_000966675.3. Lineage (NCBI taxonomy): Eukaryota > Viridiplantae > Streptophyta > Pinopsida > Pinales > Pinaceae > Picea > Picea glauca. The sequence continues at coordinate 440,075 of JZKD02S1997997.1, forward strand.
CAATGTTCTACTCTAGTTTTCAACTATAATTTTCTATCAATTTCACAAAATTTAATGTAGTCATACTACAACATTGGAATACTCATGTACTCATACCTCAACATTGGAATTTTTCTACCTTATTAAGAGTCCTCAATTAAATTGCATTTCACCATCTTTCCAATTTCAAACAAGTTCGACAAGAACTTGGCCATTTTTAATGAACATTATAGATTTACTTTAATATATGTTGATCATTATTAAGCAAACTTTCATTTTATTGCAAGTACCTAAAGTAGTGGGCTATCAAGCTTTAATTCTTTTGTAGAGATARTAYCTGGATGGTAGTAAAGACCATACATACCATAATAATTTTTAATCTCAATCTCAACTTTTTGTCATATAAAAAAAATAATAATCTCAAGAACGTTTCTTTGATTTTCTCCATCCTTATTAAATCTACATTTAATTGTATTGATGTTGTTTAACATGTGTTTTCCAATTACCTCGCCATCCTTATTACATCTGCAGTTAAATTTATCTAACTCGACAGGGACTGCGTTGCCATACAACCCTTGTTTATTATACTCTTATCATTATGCCCATAATTTTTTTTTAAATTTTTTATTATAAAAAACTAACTTCAAACAATGCCTAATTGTGAGACATTGTGATGCTAATAATTGGGCTCTAAACAAAAAGACATCGTAATTGCTGGACTACCATTCATTTCGATGAATAAGTTAAAAAAGACACATCTAACTTCTTGCCTCGAACATCGAAAATCCATTCTAGTAGGGATATATTACAACGTGCCCTTCCCACTTCATCTTAAAAGTGATTTTATCTTGTTCCTTAAGTGGTTTATAAAGTGCTTTGACACTCAGTTTCTATATATAAGAAATAAAAATGACAATACAAAGTGGGTTTTTTACTTTATCACTCATATCCCCAATTGAAAGTATAGTTGAATTATTTAACATACACAAAAAGGGCATTGGATTCCTATGTAGCTCAACTTTAAATAGTTGGCACATATCAATATATGGTATTATTAAATTTTATTAAATAGTTTACACATTATCCTTATATGGTGGTAGACAATGTTGAAAAGCACTCAAAATATATTTTTGTATTTATTAGGAGGTATTTACACTTCATAAACATGTTGTGGATAATTTGCAATGTGTGCTCCAACAATATGTTAGTGATGTTGTCATTGGTCTCATATCCACTCACTTACCTATATGTGCTATGCTTTCTATTTGTAACAAGTTTGTAGATTTTAGTAAATAAATATTTTATTAGTCCCTGTTCTTTAGGTTTTAGGGACTATTAGTAATCGATTTTTCAATTCTCTATTAATTTTTTCACGTATATCCATCATTTAAATTAAAGTTTTGAAACAATCATATAATTTTTCAACTCAAATTTTATTTTTAAGTCTAAGTTTTTACTTTGAGGTCTTATTTGGTCTCATATCGAGGCAAGAATGAAATATTTGGTTTCAAACTTATCAATTCAAGCCCGCATTAAGGTGAATTACATTATACATCGTTTCAAGTGAATTAATGCTAGCTTTGACGTTAGCATTACTTCATAAACATTTAATGTTTGTCTCTTTTGTTTATCATATCCTAAGTAATTTAGGATTAACTTTATGTTGTGGTGTACAACTATGTTGCTGTGTCCAAACGCTGTAGATGAGCACTATCCAACTATAGATTGCATGCTGTATCAACTTCTATTTCTTCCAACATACTGAAAGTGTGAGGCCATGGAGATTGTCAAAGCTATGTTACCATCAACGCGAGGCCATGGAGCCTGTCAAAGCTATGTTACCACTAGCATGAGGCCATGGAGCCTATCAAAGCCTGTCAGAATACACAAAAAACAACTCATATCTTTGGAACGTTCAATTGCAATTGCATACCAGAGGAATTATTGAAGAAATGTTCGCCTACAAGTACATTAAACTAAAAAAATGATAAATTACCTTGCTAGTCATCCAACTCTTGCTTCCTAGCTTCATTCTCTTAGCGTGTTGTCAAGGCAAATAGATGTTGACTCTGTGTACGTCTCTTTATTGTTATCAATAGATGTTGACTCTGTGTACGTCTCTTTACTGTTATCATTTCGTTAGCTTATTTGCCTCTGTAACAACAAATGAACACAAATTAACATCTTATTTGCTTGCGATTTCTATGTTTGTGATAACATTTATTCACTATGCCAAAAACAAGATGCCAATACCATACCTAAGTTTCCTGTTGCAAAGTTGTTTCCGTCAATTGACTATTGTTGTCAATTGCAGGAAATGACCGGAAAAAATATAATCGAGGTTACCTGGTAATTTCCAAGCTACAAGGAAGAGCCATCCATGGGGTTACATGTTAATGTCCAGGCTGGAAGGAAGAGTGGATGTGCTATTTGTTTTGTTATTGGTATAGTGTATTTATTGGTTTGTTTGTTTGGACCGTACCTTTATCACCATTTGGTCGGTTGCGTGGACCTCTCAAGAACAAATAACATGTTGCTTTGCCCCGTCAGTCCGAAAAAAAAACCAATGCTCTGCTCAACCTTCATAAACCCAATTTGACAGTCGCTTCAATATCTTGTTTAGTGAAACCACTGCCCAAATGACTTCGTAGAATATGGTCTCAGAATTGTCTTAATTCAATCTTCAAAGCATCCCCGCCCCCTCCTCATCGGAAAAAACAGAGCACACCCCCTCATCAGGAAGAGCGAATCACGCCCCCCAAACAAGAGAAATGACGAACCCTCCCTCCCCTTCACAAATGAAGAAACAAACTCTGCTTGAGCAAGCATTTATTTCCATCTCGAGAGCGCTTGAGAGTGATAATTCTGGTGTGCGTTTAGTCCCCCGAGAGTGATAATTCGGGTGTGCATCACCTGAAAGTGATAATTCTGATACACGTTTGGTCAAGCTACTATGATCCTGAAGGGAATTTAACACAACGCCCAGAATTCCCATGCGACCTATACTCGGCTGCAACAAGCCTCCCTACGTTTCTCTACCTGGATTTACATGTATTAAACTTATTTGCGGTAGTAAAAGCTACTGTAAATTCTAACCTTGTACAATGTCTACTGTAAACAAATATTCAGAAAAGAACAGAAAAGAACAGAAAAGATACAATGGCAAATACAAACATTACATAGAGATTTTTCCCCTGGAAACCCAAACCAGGAAAACCAACATATATTATATTCATTCATTGTGTTACATTGTTTACAATACAATATACATATAGGAGCCAGTGGCATCCAAAACCCTAACCCAATGAATTGGATTAGTCCAAAGCCCTAATTCCTTAATCGGAAATAGAAAACCATCAGCAAAAACCATGTGCCGAAAAAACCACCTAAATACATGACACGTTTCTTGAGGTAGGTGTCACGTTTCCCAAGGCAAAGAATATAACACATATCCAACAGCTACTAGGTGTTAGGTATGTTGCATGCAAATAAAGAAAACTTTGATCTCGTGGAAGGCGCTGTTTTGGAAGCATATCTAATAATTATATGGTTTTCACTTTAAAAATTATTGTTTTTATTTTAAAAATTATTATTTTATCACTGCAAAATAACCATTTCCTAGGTTTTGGACTCTATAAGCATAGTGAAACCTGTTTTTCTTGGGTATAAAATGATTTTTCTGTATTAGATATTTTTAATACTAAAAGGATTTATTTTGTCTAAAAAGTAGAGGATACATCTATGATAATGTATGGACTTTTCTGTTTTTAAATTTTATATTAAACCGTTTTATGCTTTATGCAACAATTTGAAGTGAAATTTCATCTTTTAGATTATGTGAGAAGAAGTATCACAGAAAACAAGAACCATTCCAAATTATGAAACATTTCCCTTTACGTACTATCAATTCCATTACGAAGGATTTTTATAATAGCTATCTCACTTAGGCTCGTAGTGACCACTATCAATTCCATTACGAAGGACCTTTATAATAGCTATCTCACTTAGGCTTGTAGTGACTATGGTCACAAGGAAGGAAGTTCTGCCCTAAAGCAAAACATTTAAGACTTCGCCCTCTAAGACTAGAGTCAATATATTTTTACAAATCATTCAACATATACCATACAAATAATTCAAATTTTGTACCCATTTTTTAGGGATACAATGTTAAGGCAAATGGAGTATTGAAAATGCATACATAGAAGATATATACAAAACTACTACGCCTATGAATGCAAACCCCACTATAGTTATTTTTAAAATTATTCATAATTCATTATGGCTATTTTGGACAATATGGGTAGTGTTCAGTTGAATTTTCTTTTTCCCGCACCATATTTTCTAACTACATCATAGGCTTAGGGGAAAACTTTTAAAAAGGGTTATAGGGGATATAAAAGATCTTTTTTCTATTGCAGAAGAAACAAAAGTATCCAATAAATATAGTTGGAAGCTAATGAAAAACCTGTGCAAAAAGTGGTTTTATATGGTTGTCTGTGTGGTGTATAATATATCCCTCAGAACATTCTTGAAAGAAAGTTAGAAAAAAATGAATTTACCATTGTTCAAATACAGGTACAAACTTATGCTCTGATGTTAGCGTAAACCAACAGTATGCCAAATTTTAGAGACTCTTTGGAAAGAACCAAATGAAATTCTGATTACCTTTGAAAGAAAATTTCCAGGCATTTAATTATTCAATGTAGGGTATGCTGACATCACAAAACAATTGAAAATACATATATCTTTAATCACCTTTTTGTGTGATATGTAATGAGGGTGAAGTTGAAGTGTCTGATGTGTAAGCAAGTTAGTTTGTACCATGGAGTTTAACCATGGAGTTTGTTTAATTTAGTTGAAGAGATCAATCAAGAAGTAATCCTGGATGAACAAGTGAACACGTTTGATTGAAATAAATCGAGGCTTCCATTAACCATCGAGGATTTTAACCATGGAGTTTGTTGAATTTAGTTGAAGAGATCAACCAAGAAGTAATTATGGTGTTGGTTGACTAATGAATTGTCAGTCGAATGAAATTGGAAGACCGACCAATTTCCCATCCATACCACAATGAGATTGCTACCAATGGAATGTTTTGTTCGATAATGTAATGATTTTGTGTTGTACATGATTAAGTTGAAGTCATGACAGAGTCAAAACTGAGGAATACACTATTTATTTTGATAATTGCGACGTTCCTACACTTAAACATATATTGTATAAGTTTTCTAAGAGAGATTTATTGACAAGCATCAAAGCTGCGATATACATTAAAACATTGAAATGTAAAATGATGCCATAGAAATTATCCTCTCCGCAGGTTGCTATCTAAATTGCAGGTTATTATTTTTGGAGTTGATGCATCCTTGTAGAAGAGATTGTGAAATAAAAACAAGCTAATCAACCCAAATTATGTAAAGCGATATAGGTGTTGATGAATGGGCATAATGTTCAACTTCTAGCATTTACATGAGGGAGAGATTTGTAAGTGTTGATGCCTACCTCGTATAAATCCTATTAAGCATACAAGTAAACAAAGAGACCAACATTTGTATAGCTATGCAAATGATGGTGGTAGTAACTAGTTCCTGATGGACATTTTACCATATAAATCAATTATGTATCCAATATCTTTAGTGACTAGAAGTAGTCACTGTTGACTGCACAAGAGAACTGCTGTAGGTTCTTCACTGTTGTTTGCGCAAGAGTAGTGGTGTAGGTTTTTAAGTTAACAAATGATTATTTGGCCTCATGCTAGTTAAATGAAAATTAGACTACATCTATAATATTGTAAATATTCTATGTATATCAAGAAAGGTAGGTGCATTACTTATTGTGGTGTACTAGTTGGTAATAAACATGATCTTTTGTAATTCAAGTTCTTTAAGTTAAATCTAGTTGGATTACGACACTTACGTCTTTACCCCAACGAGATTCAATCTCCAATCTTCAATATTTATTCATCACTCAACCAACTACGGGTCTTTGATAGTTAAGTGAGTGAATCATTAGTTCACTGATCAAGTTAAAATTTCAATATAGACTCGTCTTGATTCTAGTTATGTGTAAATTATTTAATTAAAACTGACAATAGTTTCCCTATGTTGTTTTAACAAGTGTGTTAGCATCATGATTTTTGTAGTTAGAGTTAGTACTAGATGAGTCGTAGTTCGTGCATCAAAGCGTGTGAGGTCAGTGACCAAATAAATAATGGGTCGAAATCAACAAGTAGCGGGTCTGGCCCTTGGAGTCGGGAAAGGGCGTAATGATTAGTCATGTGCAATTTGTAAAGGTTCCTTTCCCTAAATTTCGAGTCCTGTCAAAAAAGGGGAATTTACGTGCCAGAGATCGAGGAAAGTTGTTGGGATAAAGGTCACGTCGAAAGATATAATGAACATCATCACCTAATTATGAAGTCAGAAAGGTGAAAAATCATGACGCTCATATCATTTGTACTCTACCGCTCTTACCATTTATACTTTGCACACTTCAAAGTGTACCTGTCGCACGAGTTTGCTGCGCAAATCTTCAACTTGCTTTCAAACTTCTCGTCACCATGGATTTATCATCCTCTTCCATGATTCCATTCCTTATCCATTCAAGTATAAATACTGGTCACCTTGCATGCCTCTCCTTTACTTTCCAGATTTGCGTGTTGTCCATGGTTTTTTATGCAAGATTTGGAGCCCTTTGCTGTGTGAAAGCTGATTGCCATTGGTCGTATTGTAAGTTTGTTAATTCGAGTTGCTGTGTCTCCTTCATCGTTTTCAGTCATTGTTTAAAGTTTGTTGGAGTTCACTGCAAACTAGCATGTTGGACGTTATTTCTTCTTACAATCATCATTTCTTCTTTGGAATTTCCTCGTGTCGTGCTGACTTCCTCACTGTGCCTAAATCCCTGTCTCGCGACAAGTCTCCCAGTACTTTGATATTGCGCTAGAAGTTTCCGTCGTGATTCCCTACCACGACAAGCCTCCCGTTGTTGTTTTCCACCGCACCGAGTTTCCCCTCTGCGCCGAAATTTTCCATCGCACCTTACTGTCGCGCCTTGAAATCATGTGGTTGATTTTGTTTGTCGCGCAAAGATTATGTCACTGTTTTCTGACAGTCTATGTGAAGTCCATCATTCTTATTTTCCGCGTAGAGAGGGTGTTACATTTCATTACCCCGCGCGTGAGATAAATATATACTAGCATCATGGCAACATCCCAAAGCATAAGAAATAAAGAGAGAATGGCAGGGCCGTGAGGTCTGAGCCTCAAGACCTGAAATTAATAAATGAAGATTCGGAAATCAGGGCGTCTTTTTAACAAGCCGAATGTATGCGCTTCTGTGAAAATATCAAAGGGTATATTGCGAAGCTGGCTGAGCATTTCATCCTCAATTTTACTGGGGTCAGCACGACCATTGCGGGAATCACCTTCCAGGTGATGGAGGAAACTCTGTCAGCTGCGATGAAGATCCCTTTACGCGGAGAAAAATGGTTTAAAGGCATGCCTTTAGAAATTTTGTGTTATAAAGACTTTATCAAGCCCAACTATCTAAATGGGAAAATTGGAGCTGATGTTCCAAGCCAGTACCTCCGTGAGCCTTTCCAAAAGCTTCTAAAATTAATCAGAAGATATTTCACCCGTGAAGGAAGGTTTGAAAGGGTGTACCCATATCACATCAGGTTGTTGATGCACTTCACAGGGAAAAAACCTTTGAATCTACCTTTCTTCTTGCATCGAAGCTTGGAAAAGATGGAAAACAACGTCCAGGCCAAGGCTGACCAACCGAGGAACAATTTATCCCATTTATCATTAATCAAGCTGTTAGTGGTCAAAGAATTGAGACATTTAAGTAAGGACTGGGATTCATTTAGGATTTCAGCTGACATCCCTAGGGACCCCAAATGAGACATCCCTCTATCTATGAGGGAAACACCATTCCATAGCACAGGGGCGAGAAAGGAAGATGTGACGGGAAAAGGAAAGGGAAAGGAAATAGAAGACTCGTCATCCCACCAGCCAACACCCCGAAAAAGAGGTAGGCCAAGGTTGACTAATAAAAATGAAGAGATCCAATCTCATAGTAAAACGCGCACCCAATATTCTTCCAAGAGATTACTCATGCCCACCATTCGGCTAGAGCTTGTTGAAGGTTCAAGCATGGGAATTGGTGAAAGGCGGAGGAAGTCAGGTGATGAAAATGTGAATGTTCAGGAGTTGTCACAACAACTAAAGCAAGCGCAACTTGCCATCGCCAAACTTTATCAAGAAAACAGAGAACTAAGAAGACAAATGGAAGAAAGAACTATTGAAACACCAAAGTCGCAGAGTCAAGAATGGAATGTAAATTGGCTCAAAAAACAACTCAGAGAGGCACAAGACATAATTATCCAGATGCGTGAGGAATAGAGGGTGTCAGAAGAAAGAATCACAAAGCATTTCAAGGAGTGCAGACCGACCATTGATAATGCCCCCGCAACTCTCGCCAGTGCTCAAGCAAAACTGAAAGGAAACATGGTCTTGTGGAGACAGGTGAAGAATTTGAGCAAACGAAACCGGTCTCTTAGAAAATTCTCAAAGTTTTAAGTTTGCAGGTGAGGCTGGAGGCATGAGTAAGACAACCCCATTTTGTATTTTTTGATTGCGGCAAGGAATCTTCCTCCGTGCATATCATGTTTTCTTCCGGCAACAAGAAATCTGATGCAACAACTGCACAATGAATATTCATCGCGCAAATGATGTAAACTTACCTACTAAGGAGTGCAGGTATAAATGAAACACATGCCAATTTTGGAAGAGATGCATGGTCCCCCAACCATTGCTGCCACCTGGAGTTGCACGAGCGACTGCAAACGGACGTCCGCTACACTAACTCACCACGTGCATGCTACAACTAGTGATTACGCATCAACAACCATAGCCCGTTATACAAAGGTGACAGAGTTTCCAATAGTACGTTCAATTACTCAGACACCCCTTGAAAGAAAACGTTGTTTTATCACAACTCGACGACCGAATCTTACTCATGACCGAATGATTGAGACAAATGTATCGGTTATGTTATGATTGGGTGCAGTCGGGTCTCTATTTTTGGTAAAATCTATTGAAAAGGTTGTCTGGGGGGAAAGTAACTGAAATCCGAGGTTCTAGGGGAAAGTAGTTCTAGGCATAGCAGCCCAAGAGGGCGTTAGTTTTCTATATATTGTATCTTTTCGATGTAAGACAGGTTGGAAAATTAGTGTAGGTAGAGGACTCTTAAATGCAATCTTAGAATCCGATGGAAATAATAATATAGAGGTCCTGAAGCTTTGACGAAAAGATTCTAATGGTGGTGGTTCAATGTATTGTGATCCTATCTTTACATGTACTTCCTGTTTCTTGCAAATTCATGTCTATTTCCTTTGTTTAAATTGGAAATATTTAAGGAGTTTAAAATTCATCACGCCGTGCTTTAGACTCAACCATTTAAACTCTGTGTTTTCTTCTAAGTAAGTTAGAATTCATATTTAATGGTGCTCTGATTTTCTTTATGTCCTCTTTTCTTCCTCCATACACAACGACATTAAAACTGAAAAACCATTTCCTATTTAGTCTATATCCTCTCAAAGTTTGCCTTACCAGTCATTAATTTCTCTCGTTTTCAAGGGGTTGACTCGATAGCCAAAAGTTTTGTATTTCCTTGCCAGGGAAACCAGAAAATAATTTCTCAAACATATAAATCTAGCCGACAATCCAAAGTTATTATCTATCAGAGACTAGATCTCAGAGAGAGCCCTCTCTAGATTAGAAAGGCTAGTTTCCAGTCTTAAAGTTGGTTTGCAGGTTACCTTGGTAGTTCGTTGCTCTTCAACCCAACAATTTACCAAGTGATAACAAAGTGTAGGGTATGTTTTACTTGATTAACTGCAGTTAATGATGATATGTATCCGAGTATCCATAAACCCTAAGTTGTACCATGTCTCAGTGAAAAACAAAATAATATAAATATTAAATTGCAGTCAATAATTAACTAAACAAATTTGAAATTTTTTCATTCTATAGTTCCATATGAATTAAATTCTAGTGCTAAGATATTCGATCATAATTAATAATTAATATTGATTCTCAGTGGAGTAATGAAATTTTTATAAATAAAAAAGAGATCCCGTAACTTGTTATATCTACTTATTTAAAAACCTAGTGATGGACCAACACCTTATGAATGTAAAGCTAACTATTTTTTTTACTCTAATTTCACAATTAATGTTAAATGCTTGTATCTAAGATTTAAAGCTCCATGGAAATATAAGGGATCCAAATTAATATAAATAAAAAGGTATTGATTTTAAGTATAATATAATATATATCTCAGAATGTGGTCATAGCATAATTTAGTTGAAATGTGGGAACCTCAGAATAACATCGGCCATGGAATCCACGAGAGAAGAAAACGTTGATTTGTGGATAGCACATTGCATAACATCCAACTGTGATAGTTATGAACCTACCTTTTGTCCTGTTGAGCGTTAGTGCTCAAACAACTGTGAACCCTACTTCATGGAATCTTCTAGTTGGAATCGAGGTGTCTCCTCCATGCATATGACCACACCCTCTGAAATTTCAGTGGTCATGTTTGATTGCATAGCCTTCGATTCGTCACAACTGAATGGATGTTGTAGAGATGATCAAATGTTGAAGTGCTCAACCATGATTGTTGCATCTACTCCATTGAATCACTACAAAAAATCTGAGGTCATTGATGGTCATGACTGATACTTGTTGTTCATCCAACGCCTTTGCATTCAATGGTTATTTGGTTAGCTCTGGTGGATTCAACAATGGAGTGAAGCATTCATTTTTTATGTTTCCACTATCAACATTTGATACATTTTAGAGGACATAAATTCTCATTTGTGGTGGTGCTCTAGATAACGGTTAAACCTCAACAAATGCTGAGAATTTCATTAGAGGATAGAAATTCTCATTTGTGGTGGTGCTGTAGATAGCAGTTAAACCTCAACAATTGCTAAGAATTCCCTACATGCTCTTCGAAGCAATGAAAGAATTGTTATTACATATCCCATTCTTATTTGCGCTACGGGGAGGAAACTTAGACAAAACATTATGTATGTATCATTTCACTGTAGTTTGTTGCATTCTACTATCTATTTGGAGAGCAGGGAGGTTTACATGATGGATTTAGAATGTATGATTGCTCACCAATTGGACCAGGAAAAAAAATATGATCTACTTATATAATCTTCCATTAATGGCACTGGGGCCATCTCTAATCTGGATGGTATCTTTAGAATTGTTATGAGCTTTCTATAGGTGGATAAGCAAAGTGGTTTTTTAGATGGGTTGGATGGTTATTTCTCTCATTCTGTCTCTAAGCTATGAATCCTATGAAAAAAAGAAAGGCCTACACACATTAGATAACCAATCTGCACATATATAAGAGATTTATCTACTTAGAATTTTTGATAAAGAGATCTTGTTTATATTATCTACACTAGTTTCTCAACATCTTAACATTGTAACTGCAGGTTACACTGTTTAAATTTCTCAACCTAATTTTGTGGCGACTTTCTTTGGTTAGGATAACGCTAAGATTCAAGAATTAGTATTGTAGCCATGTGTGTTGATGCTAGTGACCAAACAAATGTTGGTATCAACAAAGCACATATTTCTTATCCTTTAACTATTTTTCAATCTGTTTTCTTGAATTCTTTTTATATCCAAACCTTTAATCTTCGCAATCCACCATATTGGGATGGAATCCAATGTTACATTAAAAATAAGTTTAATTATTTGCAAAAATTGGAAAGCTATCTGAGTTATGGCTGAGCTTGATGATTCTTATATCTTGCAACTAGAAAAGAAAATGAAGTAACACTCTTCTGATACCAAGAAACTTCTTGGTTATGATACCAAGAAACTTACCCTTTATCATCATGCTACACCCAGTGTGGAACCCAGAAATTCTTTGGACATTGAGGATGAAAGCGCTCTGCCTGTGCTAACCATAGGAAAAGCCCTGAGTTTTAAAGATGAGACAGAGGATGAGCTAATCAATAGCTTTATTAGTGACCTCTCTGCTGTTACACCAAACACGTACCACCGATTGAGTCGCATCTTCGACCCTACTACCCAAGAAGGAGTGAGGCCAGAGATGTTCTCTGAAAATGTTGTAAATCAAGTTAATTCAGCTGTAACAACAGATGCTGAAACAAATGAATTATTTCCTAAAGTCAGTTCTAAGAGCATCGCTGTAGAAATCAAACTTGGAAAAACCTTGAACATAAATCCTGATTTATCTTCTGCCTAAACTAAACGTTTGATGAAGTTATTGATGGAACATAAAGAGGCATTTGCATGGAATTACATGGATATGAAAGGAATTTCCTCTGAACTATGCACCCACCATATATACATTAAGGAAGAATGCCAACCCATTTGCCAACCCTAAAGGAGAATGAACCCTAATCTTAAAGAGATTGTTAAAGAAGAACTCCATAAACTTCTTAATGCAGGATTTATCTACCCTATATCAGACAATGAGTGGGTTTCACCTTTGATTATTGTGCCCAAAAAGAATGGTAAATGGAGAGTGTGTGTGGACTATAGAGCCTTGAATAAGGCCACTTAGAAGGATCATTTCCCTCTGCCATTCATTGATCAGGTCCTAGACAACCTATTTGAGATTTTTTTTTTCTTTTTCCTAGATGGATTTAGTGGCTATAACCAGATAACCATTGCTCCACAAGACCAAGATAAGACCACCTTTACCAACCCTTGGGGTAGAGTTTCCTACAAGGTTATCCCATTTGGCTTGTGTAATGCACCAACCACTTTCCAGAGAGCTGTAATTGGTATTTTCTTTGATATGGTGAATGATTGTATGGAAATATTCATGGATGATTTTACACCTTATGGTATTGATTTCAATGAAGCTTTAGATAATTTAGAAAAAGTACTCAAAATATGCATACAGTTTCATCTTTCTCTTAGTACATAAAAGTGTCATATGATGATGAACTAAGGTGTGGTGCTGGGACACTTCATTTCTTATGCAGGAATTCAGGTAGACCTAGCTAAAATCCAGGTAATTTTGGACATTCCAACTCCATCAAATCAAAAGGAGGTAAGAAGCTTTTTAGGGCATGATGGATATTATAGGAGATTCATTAAAATGTTTTCCAAACTTGCCTCTCCTTTATTTTTTCTATGAACAAAATATGTTGACTTTAGTTGGACTGAAAAGTGCGAATTGTCTTTTGCAGATCTGAAACAAAAATTGTCCACAACTCCCATTTTGAGAGGGCCCAATTGGGCTTTGCCATTTCACATTTCTTCAGATGCCTCTGATACTGCAATTGGTGCAGTGCTAGGGAAACAAGAGGACAAATATACCTATGCTATATTCTATATCAACAAGAACTTGGCTCCTGCTGAGTTAAATTATACAGTTACATAAAGAGAATTCTTGGCAGTAGTTTATGCGATCAATAAATTCAGGCATTATCTCACTGGTTATTCTACTTTTATTCATACTGATCATTCGACAATTAAATATTTGATGAATAAACCCATTACTAACGCTTGAGTAACAAGATGATTGTTATTACTACAAGAATTTGACATCACTATTGTGGATAGACCAGGAAAAGAAAATGTGGTTGCTGATTTTCTCTCAAGATTGAATATAAATGATGATAATTCACCTGTTGATGATTCCTTTCCAGATGAAAATTTGTTTGCAGTATCTGTTCACTCACCTTGGTATGCAAACATTGCTAATTATTTGGTTGCAGGGAAAGTACCTCCACATCTGTCTCCCCGAGAAAGAAGGAAGATTATTCAGAAGAGTGCTCAATATAGTTGGATAGGGGGATACCTTTTCTACAAAGGCCTGGATCAAGAAATCAGAAGATGTGTGAGAGATGATGAAGTTCATGATCTTCTTAAAGCTTGCCATGATGGCCCTTGTGGGGGTCATTTTTCTGATAAAAGGATTGGGCATAAAATTTTGAGGATGGGCTATTTTTGGCCCACAATATTTCAAGATGCAAGGAAGTATGTCCAAGCCTGTGACAGTTGCCAGCGAATGGGTCAGCCAAATCATAGGGATGAGATGCCTCTCCAGCCTCAAGTGGTTTTAGAGCCTTTTGAGAGATGGGCCATGGATTTTGTAAGGCTCATTAACCCACATTCTAATCATAAAGACTATATATTGGTCTGCACAGATTACATGACCAAGTGTGTTGAGGCAAAAACACTCATCTGGGCCTCAAAAGAAGCTGTCTTAGCATTTTTATTTGAAGACATCTTTGTTAGGTTTGGATTCCAAGAGAATTAGTAACTAATGGGGGACCACCTTTCACATCTCACAAGTTTGAATCCCTACTCAGTAAATATCATGTTTTTCATAGAACAACTTCTCCATACCATCCCCAAGGCAATGGCCAGGTGGAAAGTACAAACAAAGTAATAGAAGCTATTATTACTAAGACAGTGAGGGAACATCGTAGGGATTGGTCTGATAGACTGCCTGAAGCTCTATGGGCTTATCGAACCAATTGGAGGAACACAACTGGTTTTTCTCCTTATGAACTGGTATATGGGAAGAGCCTTGTTTTTCCCATTGAATTCGAGATCAAAATACTAAGAACTGCATCAACAATCAATCTATACTTGACTGTAGCACATAAGGCCAGACTGAAGTAGCTGAATGAGTTGGTTGAAAAGTGTTTGGACGCTATTCATTAAACAACAGTAATTCAACAACAAAGAGCCAAGTGGCATGACCGAGTCATCAAGAAGAAATTATTCAAAAAAGGAGATTGGGTTCTGTTGTATGATTCGCGCTTTAAAGAATTTCAGGGTAAGCTGCGTACAAGATGGCTGGGACCTTATGAGGTAGACACTGCTTTTCCCAATGGGACAGTCAGGTTAATCACTATTTACGGATCCAATACACAATTACTTGCAAATGGTCATTGCTTGCGCTTGTATTAGCGTCCACTTTCCAAAGCTGAATTTAAATCCATATGTACAACTGATACATATTATCACTTTTTAAAGGGAAAGGAGCTTTATCCTTCCCTTTCTTAACCTTATAAATTTTCGCTTTTCAATAAAACCTTGTATATAAATAAACTCTACAAATTTGAATTTTTCTATTTTTGCTTAATTGTTTTTTATGTTTTTCTAATAAATTCAGCCAAAGGGTATCAGGCAGTTACTTGTGTGAAGATAGATCGATGAACAACATGGTAGATTACAATGAAAGGAGCCAAAGGATTGGTTTTTGAAGTTTGAAAAACTTCCTAAAAACTAAGGGATTCTGTGTTCGGTCGGGTTACATACTGTTACACCTCTTTCCATGTTGTTACACAATGGTCACTTTACATGCTGTTACACCATGGTCACTTTACATGCCGTTACACTCTTTTTCGACAAATTGGCCGATTTACATGCTATTACACCATTTTCCCGACTATTTTGTCGTTTCACTTTACATGTTGTTACACCATTTTCCTGACTATTTTGTCGTTTCACTTTACATGTTGTTCCACCATTTTCCCGACAATTTGGATGATTTACATGCTGCTACACCTAATTCCACTAGTCCGGTAAAAAAAATACATGCTGATACACCTACCGCTGTTATTTCTTTTCGCTATTTTGCATATCGCTTCACCTATTTTTCACATTTCTGCCATTTTTCCAGGATGAAACATTGGTGTTTTGTCATATCTGCTGCTATATTTTCCACTCTATCTGTCAGAAAATGCTGCTTCATCATTACTTGACTCCACACCCACATATTTCCAGTTGGTCAACCACAGAAAGGACTCCACCTATGCTCCACCTGTCATATCATCATTTCTCACATTCCAGAGCCATCTCTCATCATTATAGCTATTCCACGCAGATCAAATGTCGGTTGGATAGTGCAGTTACTCCGATAGATCGCTTCGTGCGGTAAGTTATGAGGTACATAACTAATCCTATGTTTCTAAGTGATGTAGATATGGAAGCAAGCTTTAATGCTTACCTACCAGTTGTCCTAAATTCGTTAAACCAAGAGCCAATCACATTAGTTGGGGGGGGGACAAAAATCTACGCCGACCTAACAGTAAAATCCCTTTTTATATTCAGCTCCGCCACCTTTCAACCACACTTATTTTCGTTGAGACACTGTGTTCTTTATGCAATCCACATTCGACCTTGATGTGTCTTTGGTTTAGGTGCCGGTTTCTCCTCCTAAGAGACTATTAGACTCTAAAGCGATGTCATGGGAGGATCAATTGTGAGGTATGAACCGAAAAATCTGGATGCATTGCTACTACACCTAGATGTTTACCAAATATTTCTGCAGGCTAGCTGGATTTCTTATTTTAAGAATCTGCAAGGCTTTAATGACACAGAGGTATTGGAGTTCAGTCAAAATCTCACAGAAGGGTATTCAATGGTGAACGGGGTGAGGATTCTAGTGACATAAGAAAGAATGGCTATTGTGACAGGGTTGTCGACCACAGGAGAAAGATGGTTTAACAGAAAATAACATCTTCTTGATGCACATAAGGGTTTTTATCGTGGACAATGAGCATGTTTAGACCAAGGTTCGAAGTGCAGATGTAAGTTCCTTACCAGAACCATGGGGGAAAGTATCAGAATTCGTAAAAAGGTACATTACATGCGAAGGAAGATATCAAGTAGTTTATTTTTCTGATTTTATACTACTGTCACATTTAAGACATAAAAACTAATAAACATCCCTTATTGCCTTCTTCATTCCTTGCATAATATGGCTCACTTTGTCAAGAGATCGAAGCATCCCATGAATTGTATTTCCAATCACAGACTGATAGGGTTGTTGATTCGTAGAGGAATGGGAATTCCTAATGACCCATTACCTAAAGTGGAAGAACAACCAAATTCTATACCCGCTGTCATGGTCGACCCCGAGCAACCAAATCCCGTGCCCTCGGCTGCACCAGTAGTTAAAGCCCCAACTGTAAATACCCTTAAGTCGACTCCGAAAACCACACGCAAAACCAAAAGAACCTCTAACACCACTCAGAAAAGCATCGACAATGTTGAGCCAGAATAGCTAAACCCTATGCCTGCCGTTGTGATTGAGCCAGCAATTGACAACACAATCCCTGGACCAAGTCATGAGCCTCAGTCCTCGACTGCAACAAGTGTTGTTGAAGAACTTCCTCCTACTTCTAAAGCTAAGAAAAGGAAAACCCCTGCTTCTGTTTCTACTTTACCGAGGAAGAGAACTAGGTCAGAACGATCCACTGCAACAACAGTTCAATCCCTCACTGAAATTTCCAGTACGACGACTTCATCTCCTGGTGAACCAACAACAACTCAAAATCTTCCTATTTCTGCAATAGTTGTTCAAGCCCCTACTGTCATTGCTAGTGAATTGTCTCAGAAAATAAAACGTCAAACCATAAGCAAATCTCAGGGAGGAATTGACATAGTTTCCCTAGAAGCAACTGAAAACCCTCCTATTGCTGCAACAACTGTTCAAGCCCCTACTGTCACTGCCACTGAATCGTCTCAGAAAAAAAAAACCGTCAACCTAGAAGAAAATCTCAGAGAGGCATCGTCAGAGTTACACCAGACGCTGCCACAGAGTGCCTTGATTTTGCTTATACTCAGACCCTACCAGATTTTAGGGAGGTACGTATTCTGGGTTTTACCTTGTGCAAGGAATTTTAGGAAACCATTTTATCATTGCAGGACGAATGTACACGAATCAAAACAGAATCATCGGCTCCGGTTGATGATTCTGTGCGTCACTCAACGAGTGACGATGTACAGATTATATCAAACCCTAGCATCTCAGAATTTCCTCCTTGTCTGGTTGTTGAAGAATTCCCTTCTTCTCTTTGCCTGGTTGTTGAAGAACTCCCTCCTTCTCCTAAAGAAAAGAAAAGGAAATCCCTTATTTTTGTCTCTACATTACCTAGGAGGAGAACTAGGTCAACAAGGTCTACTGAAGCAGAAGTTGGATGGAAGAATATAGAACAAACATTACCCATTCTTTGACCATTATCCTCGATTGTTAAAGAAGTGACTGTTACACCAACACCAGTCCCTTCCAAAAACATGACTGTGACACAAGAAACAACCTCTTCCCAGAATTTAGTTGTTATACAAGAACCAACTGCCCAGGAAGAGACTGTCCCACAAGAACCAGTCACGCCAGAACTAGCTGTTACACAAGAACCAACTACCCAGGAAAAGACTGCCCCACAAGAACCAGTCATGCCAAAACTAGCTGTTACACAAGAACTAGTTGCACAACAAGAGACTATTACACAAGTACCAGTTACCCAAACTAGAGAGGATAATGACGATGTGCCACATGCTCAGCTGTTTGCTCAAATTGAGAAGAAGATAAAGGATACAAAAAATTCCAGGATTATTGAACTAATGAAGGAAAATAACAGCCTCGAAGCAGAGTTGGATTCCCTAAAGAAGGAATTGTAGGTTGCTTGACAAAAAAACCCGGAGGGGATAGCCTTGGACATATTAGCACTGGCAAAAGCTGTTATGGACCAAAATAGAGGGCACATGTGCTATGAATGTGGTAATATTTACTTTCAGGCAGGGTATAAAATAATGAAAGTACCAGTCACTGGTCATGCTAAAGAACTGGTCAATCTCTCAGTCAAAACATAATATGACCTTACTGCTCCACAAAAACCAGTAAGGCAGAGGAAATCTCAACGTAATAAAGTAGCTACTGGTTCACCAACATATTTTACACAAGAACCTCTGTTACACACTCAAACTGATTCCGTTCTTGAAGACAAAGCAATAGAGACATATTTTTGAAAAGGCAGATGTTGGGGGTACACACAGGTTTTTCCCATATCAGTACTTAGCAATTTGTCTTAGCAATTTTCATTGGAGGAGTCACTTCCTTGACTCAGATTCAGAGTAAAGCTTGAATGTGTTTTTCATGAGGACATGCAATGCCTTTAGTTGGGGGGCATGCTAGGACCTAGAAATGTCCCTTTTTCACTATATCTTTTTCTCATTCAACCTTATCATTTCTATGCTAAATGCCTACTATAATGTTTGCTAAGACCCTTTTTCCCAAGGTATGAATCATTGATCTTGCTTTTATATTCTTATTTACTTAACATGTTTGATTGGTAGCGTTTTTCATATTTTACCCATGAATGTTCAACTAATGATCAAAATATGTAGAACATCCAAGTCTTGAAGAAAGATCGTTGCTGTTACACCAACTGCTACAACTATGCGTCAGTTCTGCATGCTGTTACACGACTACAACAACTACGCACCTTTCCTGGAAACTGTTACACTTGCTGCAACAGATGCCCACCGATCCTAGAAGCTGTTATACTTGCTGCAACAGATGTTCACCGATCCCAGAAGCTGGTATATCGTTCAAATCCGAATCCCGAAGATCGATCCTCAAGTCTGTTACACGTTTTTGTGAAGATGACAGATCTTTTGTATCATATGAACAAATTGAGAATCTCGGATTCTCAAGGCTGTTCTGAGTCCGTTTTAACTGAATGACTCTGTCTTTAAATAACAGAGCTTTTGTAATCATTGGTACCAAAGATTAGCTGTGGAACATAGAGTGAAGAAAAACATATTGTATCTAAACATTTTTGCGAGTTAATAAAGAAGTGAATTGAGTTTCTTTAACTTACTGTAATCTTTTCGAGTGGATTCTGTGAGAAGGAAAGGGCCCACCTTCCTCATAGACTCCCCTTTGTTTTGAGTTTTAGATTAACTGCTTTGATTTAGATGATTTATCTGTTTCACATTTCTAGAGTACATTTGTTGTTATAGATCAGTTCCTTTCTGTTAATGCACATCAATGTGTCTCATGAGAGTTAGAATCAATTGTTGGATACTGTTGGAGAATTGCTTTCCCTTTTCTGCATTAGATTAAATCTCTGTTTTCAAGCAAAAGAAAATAAAAGTGTGAATTCTTTTCTGCAATTAAGTAGACTTCCTTTAAACAATTAGCACAKAATTTCCTTCTGCAAGAGTAAAATAGAAAATTAGAATAGATTAGATAATCCAAGATTCTTATACACTCATCAAATTAGATTTCAATTATGCAAGTGTGATTTTAATTCTACAATAGTAAATTAAAACTCCAGCTGTGTCAACAACTTGTGTTAGTGTTCAACTTTTCAACTATGTTTCTTTCAATACTGCAACTTGATTAGTATTTTCTTTCATAATCTAACATAGATTGTGCACAATTATCTTACAATAACAAAACTTCCGTGAGCTTGACAATTTATATTGAACAGTTTATTTATTTATTTATTTAGACAATTAAAGTGCCCAACACTTTTAACGGAGGTAATGCCTTCCTGAAAATACGCAGGGAGTAGATACCCAAAACTTGAATATTTACCTTTGCCTGCGGGAACACCTTTTTTTTCGAGCCTGGACCAAAAACCTAGCGAGCTGTATCCTCGGATGGATGTGCGCTTAAACCATAGTGTTGGGGAGATTCAACTGCCATACAAAAGGGATTTATTTTATAATTCTTTGTTGTGCCTCAGTTGAAAATAATCTTATGCAAAATACGTTACGGGTTACCTTCGAATTACAAAGTTATTTCCTATTCCAGTTCGATAATATCCAGAGTGATGTTGGGTGTATAACATTCAGTGGAAGACAACTAGAGACCACGATTGCAGATAAAAAGTAGAGTTTATTCAATACACGACGAAGTGATCCTGTGGTTGGGTAAGGTGGTAAAAACGAAGCCGCATGGCACGTGAGAGAGTATTTCACTGCCCAAGAAGGTTATGTGTTAGAAAAATACCTGACCAAGTGGATGTCAGAGCATCAAAACACCCTCACTACACCTGAGAATGTAAGGTATGAATCCTCACTACACCTGAGAATGTAATGTTTTCATTTTAAATAGCTCTTTAGAATGAAGCAAATAGATGTAACACTACAATCAAGTAATTATTACAATAAACAACAAATAGTTTATCCTGGAAATTCAAATGAGAAAATTAGGAGTGGATGGATTATGTTTATCCGTAGGAATCATTAAAAAATGAAACTATACAATATGAATTAGAGAATTCGTATATTCTAACTCCTTAGCTTTATTTTTCATATAAAATCCTTTTCATTGATATTAACAAATTTCATTTATTGAATATGAAAAGAACAACTTGGTTCCTAAATTGATGTTCAACATCAAGCAGGGCAGATCAGGAATGGGTAGGCAGATTGTAATGAGACAGGCCCTAATTCAAATAGAGGAGCATATCCACGGCCATAGCCCGTTTTTACAGTTCTATTTCCTCCAAGTAGGCAATATACATGTCTTCCTGGAAAATGTGTTAATACAATAAACTACGCCTATGAAGATATAGTTTTCAATTGATTAATGGGTTTGATTTGTAGGTATCTACGTACATTATTCCTTTTCGATGTGTCCTCGACATTTCCTTTTCAGGCTTCTACATTACTATTTATGGGGAAATTTAGTTCAGGTTTGACATTTAAGTTTACTTTACATCTTACATCTTAAAGTGTTCACTGTTAAATATAATGTAACCTCAACAGGCTGACTGTACACTGCCAGCTGTCCTGGCCAACTGTACTTTATTTTCTTGATTTGCTTGAGCCTATTTAGCTAAGCTATTTTTCCTTTTGCATACAACATCTTCATTAACTCTTTTCATTGTACTTTCTCCTTACATTTCTCAATATAATGAATACTGTTTTCTACTCTGTTCTTTTCTCTCTACATTTCTTGCTTCACAATTTATCATGGTATCAGAGCTTCAACAGTAAGCCTCTTCACACAGGCTGGAGAGCAACACGATCCTCACAGCACAGAGCTTACACAGATCACGAGAGCACGCGACACAAACTTTTCACAAGGCTTGGAGAGTTGTCCGTAATACTCTCAAAAGATCCTCGTAGGAAGCTCACGTGAGGAAGCAGAGTGCTATACGCTCAAAAGATCGAGCAAGCAGAGACTGCAGAAGGAGAAACTCTAAAGAATCGTGAACAATTTCATATTCATCAAAGATTCACGAAGAAGAGCTGCAGGAGGCAGGAACATTTGAAGAATCCAAAGAAATTCATTCTAATTTGTGAAAGATTGCTGCAGGAGGCAGAATCGTTTAAAGAATTTCGGAAAATATCTCTCCTCCATCAAAGATTGCAGCAGAGAATAGTAAGCTTCAGAGAACTCGTGAAATTCTTTCAAATCTTTCAAAGATTCACGAATTTTTCTTCCGCGGGAGAGAATCTTTGCAAAGGCAGCAAAGAACACGTCAGAGGAGCCAAGAACGATAAATCACAGCTGTAAGATCCATCCTGTGAAGAGATTGGAAGCGAAAATCCAGTTCAGAAGTGACGAGGAGAGCGCAGAAAAGGCAAAAAAATTTCAGTTGTTAGATCCGTGGGAAAGTGCATGAGGATTAGTCCTCTGGAGCGCACAAGAGAAATTTTGACTTGCGAAGTCACGAAATCGTTATGACCGTCCATCAAGGAGGACACGTGGCGAGATCTAGGCATTTCACTGACTCACACGGTGTAAAGGTGAGAAGATTGCCGTGAGAATTCGCAAATTGCGAAGTCCCGAGTCATTCTGGACTGTTGGATCGAGAAAGATCATGAGTCATCGATTTGACTCTATCGCAAAATCGAGAATCGGGAGTTGGACGAGCAAAGGAAACTGCACTAGAAACCCCAATACGCGAAATCCCCAAATCACGAAATTACTCAAAAGAAAATTTTGAGAAAGAATCTGGACCGTCCATCTCAAAGGACATGTGACAGTAGATCCAAGCGCCATCTCATTTCGGCATTTCGGAGTTCGTGGTTTGGAGAACGTTGTGACGAGAGTTCAAAACTCGCGAAATAACGAGTTGCGAATTCCTGAGAGGATCTAGACAGTCAAATCATAGGAGGATCTGGACCATTGATTGTCCAAGGCGAAATTTCGACACTTCACACACTAGGAGTCTCAAGGACCCATGATCATCGCAGCAAAACCGTCGAAGTTCCAAAACGCAAAATCCCAAAAAAGGCGTTAGCGCCAGGATATTTTGGATTTTGGAAAATTGAGGGACAAAGAACCGGCGAAGGCATCACGATTCCCCGATTCGCGAAAAGTCGATAGCGCTTTAACATTTAGGCACGTGTTCACATTGAACCGAGACTAAGGGCCAATCCAAGGCCATTAATCTCTCTTCGACGTTTTGACGATCGAAAGTTGGAGAGACAAGAGTTCGGAGGACTCGTATAACAAAGTCCCGAAGTCAGAATCGCGAAGCCAAAACTCGCTAA
Source organism: Picea glauca (assembly GCA_000966675.3). Lineage (NCBI taxonomy): Eukaryota > Viridiplantae > Streptophyta > Pinopsida > Pinales > Pinaceae > Picea > Picea glauca. The sequence continues at coordinate 463,377 of JZKD02S1997997.1, forward strand.
GTCAAAACTCGTGAAATCTTGAATCGCAGAGTTACAAAGTCACTGCAAGAAATTAACAGACCTGGTTTAAGCGCAAGAAACAAGTAAACATAATTTTTTCCCATTTTTTTTTTTGTTGTTTTGTTCAAATTCTTTAAATATGGCGACGTCTAGCAATTTAGGACCAACTCAGGGTCTGATTCTTCTTGGAAAGAACTATGAGTTTTGGTCTCTTCGAATGAAATCCTTCTTGCAAACACAAGAGTGCTGGGAACTAGTGGATCTTGGATATGTGGAACCAGATCCAGCAGACCTTGCTACCATGACAAACCAATAGAGGATTGCTTAGGAAACTCAGAGAAACAGAGAAAATAAAGCCAAATTCTGGATCCAAAATTCTGTGGATGACTCAATTTTCTCAAAAATCACAGGCGTTGGTACTTCAAAACAGGCCTGGGATATCCTTAAATCAGCCTATCAAGGAAATGACAAGGTTAAAACAATGAAACTGCAGACCTTGAGGATGCAATTCAAGACTTTAAGAATGACAGAGTTTGAAAATGTGGATCAGTTTATGACCAGAGTCATGGGAATTGTGAACCAGATCAGATTGACTGGTGAATCCATCCCTGATCAATGCATTGTTGAGAAAGTCCTCAGAAGTTTACCAACTAAATTCGAAATGGTCGTTACAACAATCCTTGAATCCAAGGATCTGTCACATTTTTCAATAGATGAATTAATCGGTTCCCTGGTGACACATGAGACTAGACTGCATCTCACAGATGAGTCAATCGTCAATGCCTTCAAAAATCAATTCTCCTTCAGTAGAGGCAGAGGTCATCAAGGACGAGGGAGTACTGCAAGTGACCAACATTCACATGGAGGTAACAGACAACCGAGCTAGCATCAAAATTTCCAAGGTCACAGACAACAACACCAGAATCAAAATTTTCAGCCTCAAAGAGGCAAAGGGAGAAGATCAAATGACAAATCAAGCATACAATGCTATTACTACAAAAAATATGGGCACTATGAATCTGAATGCCGGAAGAAGCAGGCACATCATCTCTCAGGCAGAGCACATGTTTCAAATCATATGGGAGAAACCTCAAAAGGTATGTTTCTCTCATGTCACAAGTCTGAAGAAAAACCTAAAGATCTCTGGTTGCTGTACAGTGGATGCAACAATCACATGACAGGTAACAAAGATTTACTTTCATGCATTGATTCTTCAATCTCATCTGATATTACACTTGGAAATGATTCCTTAGTCAAGGTTCAAGGCAAAGGAACTGTACCTATTCTTACTAAACAAAATGAAAAGAAAGACATAAACAATGTCTATCATGTTCCATATCTGAAACATAATTTTCTAACTGTAGAACAACTCATTGAACATGGCTATAAGGTACTTTTTGAGGGAGCATCTTGCAAGATATATGACAAAATCCCAAGCAGAAAATTGATTTATGAAATCCACATGACTCAGAATAGGATGTTTCCCCTTACACTCAGAACTGTAAATCTGATTCAACCATATGCACAAAGTGAATCCACCTTGAATGAAACAATGGTTTGGAATACAATATTTGGACATATACCCCTTTAGAGTCTAAGTCTTCTTCAGAAACACTCCATGGTCAAATGTCTTCCCATCTTTAAAGAACAAAATTCCCCATGTGAGTCTTGCATACTTGGAAAACATAAGAGAACTAGTTTTCCACAGTCCACAACTCAAGCCAAACAACATCTTGAACTTGTTCACACTGACCTATGTGGACCAATGCAAATAGAGTCAATAGGTGGTAGCTTTTACTTTCTAACGTTTATTGATGATTGTAGCAAGAAAATTTGGATCTATTTTCTCAGACACAAGTCTGAAACTTTTTGCAAAATTCAAGGAATTCAAAGCAGAAGCTGAAAAACAGAGTGGAAAATATATAAAAGCACTCAGGTCCGATGGAGGAGGAGAATACAACTCCAATAAATTTGCAAATTTCTGCAAATCACAAGGCATTATCATGCAAACAACAGCCAGGTATACTCCACAACAGAATGGAGTGGCTGAAAGGAAGAATCAGACCATAATGAATATGGTAAGAACACTTCTCAAAGAGAAAAGTTTGTCAAATATTTTTTGGGCTGAAGCAGTAGCATGCTCAATTTATCTCTTGAATAGATCTCCAACCACAAGTCTATAGATGAAAGTCTCTCAAGAAGCATGGAGTGGGACAAAGCTAAATGTTGCACATCTAAGGACATTCAGATGAATAACATATGCTCACATACCTTCCGAATTAAGGAAGAAACTTGATGACAGAAGTGAGAGATGTATCTTTACTAGATACAGTGAAACATCTAAAGCTTACAGGCTTTACAATCCAATCTCAAAGAAACTAATTCTCAACAGAGATGTAAAATTTCTGGAAAATCAATTCTGGAATGAATCAGAAAATCAACAACTGGACAGTCAAAATCCATTGCTACCAAGTTCTGAAAACACAGAAAATTCAGGATAGCAAATACCTCTACCTGTTCTTCCAAGATTGTAGGTACAAGGAAGATCTGAAAATTCTCAGGATAACTCAACTTCAAGCAGAGACTCCTCCTCTGAAATTCAAAATTAGAGAACTCGAAGTTTGAGAGAAATCTATCAGCAATTGGATGACTTTTAACAACACAACCTTTTTGCTTTAATGTCATGTCAACCTACATCTTTTAAGGAAGCCGCTAAGGAGCCACATTGGGTTCAAGCCATGAACCAAGAAATTGACTCCATTGAGAAGAA
>JZKD02S1997998.1:0-14990 GCA_000966675.3 Picea glauca
GACAGGGTATAGGACAGCGATCGGTTTCCCGGCGTTGCGCGCATAAACGACACAGATAGATACAGTGGAAGATACAAGATTTAATCCAACAAAGCCCGCTATGCCAGTCAGCCAGGTGTCAATCCTCAGGGAGGAGGAGTTCGTTACAAGATTATTTTTCTTTTTCTATTAAAATCTGCAATCTGTTTTCTGGAGATACCACTTGTGTCAAGCAGAGTGGATGCTGTTGGATTTGTGCCTCCAATCCTGCCGCACCGTGCTGCTTTGGGCTTTGAATTCACGGCTCAAATCTCCTTCTATTTCATGCACTTGGCACTTTAATTTCCCATAGCTTCAATCACCAAAGGAATATTAAAGGCGTGACTAGTGATACATGGTTTTTTTTATAATGGGTTTCAATCTAAGGTGTTAGTTTCTTTCATGTCAATTGAATTTATTTTCCAATTTCTTGTTTTATTTATTGTATTGAAGTGTGTATTTTGACTTTAGATTAGATTAGACTAGGTTTTAATTATGTATTTTAGGGATGATTTTAGGGGTTAATTTTTCATAACTTTTCTCAAAAATTATTTCTTATTATAAAAATTATTCACCTAAATTTTACAGGATAAAATTATTTTACCTTAAAAATTGTTAAAATTTTATACAAACTATATAGAATCCTTAGAAATTTGAATATTTTACAAAAATATTGTCAAACATTTATAGTTAGAATATGAAGGATTAATAAGATTAGCCAAGGTTTCTACATTTTAAAATAAATTTTCATCCTTAAAATCATCCCTAAATTGCATTTCCTTGCTGCACCTCTAAGTCTACGACTCTGTGGTTGACAGTTTAATGTTGCAATTAATAGTGCATATATTTTACCCAACAATCTCATGAGAACATTTTCAAAGATGTTCATCAATGTCAAATATTCTGGTCTTGGCCATTTTGATAAATGACTCATTGAGCCATTTTTAAATATGTGCCTTGATGCCAAAGAGTGAGAATTTTTTTTAAAAAACAAATGTTATGATCCTTATTCAAAGTTTGAAAGTGAATACTTTAAACTTCGACATAAAATGAGACATTCAAACCCAATTCAATGAACATTTTGATCTTAACCAAAAATGGGTGTAAGCCCACTTCCACGGTAACACTTTTAAGAAAAAAATCAAAAAATATTAAACTTATCTTAAAAAGGCATGAAATATTTCATTAACATTCAAACTTAAAACATTTTAATATTATTCAAAGGATCTTACTCTATATTGGAAATTGTCCTACTAATATCCATAAAGGATTTGGACTAATCCTATCCCAATAATCCAAATTCCATACACAACAGTACTAATATCCATAAAGGACAGTACTAATATCCATAAAAGATTTGGACTAATCATATCCCAACAATCCAAATTCCATACACAACACAATGTGGAATTCAGAAATAGTCAGACAATTCAAATTTCAGCAATGAATTTCTTTGAGAAATATAAAAAACCAAATAAAACAATGTGGAATTCAGAAATAGTCAGACAATTCAAATTTCAGCAATGAATTTCTTTGAGAAATATAAAAAACCAAATAAATAAATAAAACTTATGAAGGACATTGAATTAATAAATACTCAACACTATATCGAATTCAATTCATTTTAAGGTCATTCAAATTCAATAATTCTTGCAAGAAAACAATGTAGTTGAGAGAAGATCATTTAAATTAACAAAAGTAAGCAATTTGAACTTAGGAATTTAGTGAATCAATTGGCATGCAATTGTCAAATAGTTAACATCAAATGCTCATAGTAGCCTATTGATAAAAATTGAGCTTTAATTTATCACTTTTACCACTTTTTGACTCATGAATTTTTTTTGGCCATTGAGTTACTAGATGCAAAATTATATCTTTAATTAACTAAATATTAAAATAAATTCAAATTTTTAAAAATACTATTTTTAATTCATATATATAAACAATATAGAAAAATAATAGCAATGGATAATTTCAAGTTCACACATTACACATTAAATCAAAGGAATCTCACATCATTTTGAAAGAAAAAATCAAATAGAAATAATATATATATATATATATATATATATATATATATATATATATATATATATATATATATATATATATATATATACAACTCTATCAAACTATTTGCAAATAAATAATTTTCTCTTATAATATATAACACAACTACAGATACCATATCATATATAGGTCATGATACTACCAGGGAAAAAAAACTATGAACACTCTTATATTACTTAGCGAACCTAGTTTCTTCGAGAACTAGCTAAATGTTCACCACCAAACTTTTTTTGGTAATCATCCAACAAGGATAGCCATAACAGTCCCTTCCACTATGCACCCAACACAAGGAAGACAATTTTTCATCTATCTTCTTCCCTCTAGTGCTCCTCAATGAGTGAAAAAGGAGTGAAATCTATTGTATTCTTTTATAAGTAACCTAGTTTAGTTTTACTTAGCTCTCGAGCACTCAATAAGAAGAAATCTATAGGAAAGGGATGGTTTCCTATGTAGCCTAGTGTCTATGCTCTTCTATAATCATCCATCTTTCTTTTCAATTCCATTACCTTCACTTATACAACTATATGTGACCATCTATAGGTTCAAATCTCATTCCCATACATGATAATGCAACTTCTAGCCTCAATGGTGTCTTTGGTGTTAGATAATGTGGTTGAAATGACACGAGGAACAATAACCAATGGTTATAATAATGAGATTGCGATCCAATTAAAATTTGCATGAGGAATGAGAGTGCACATGAATAGAAAAGGTTTGTATTCGTATGAGGATGTAGTCTCTTACATTCATTCCTCCTATTGTACTCAAGCCCCTTGCCCTCATAGCTATGGGAGTAAACTTTGTCACCAATCACCACCTACATTCAATGATTGGTGGTTTAGGTTTAAATAAACAACATGATAATAAATAAAAGGGTAAGGTTACCAAAATGAGAATCCTTGGATTGAGTATCTCCTTTCAACCCACTTTCCTCTTTCTTTCTAATAGTATCATGGTTTTCTTTTTTAAGAAAGATTTTTGTTGGATGTTATATTATTACATATTTTCTCTTTATCCATTCTTTTACATAACATAATCACAACATGGAAACATAAAACCACACCATAATCTTAACCCACCATTGGGACAAACACATATTCTCTAGTTAGACCTTGTCCTTAATTTTTTTATTAGCAATATTTACAATGAAATTACATATCCACACATGGAGCCATTATTGTTAACATGGATTCACTCCCATAACATATCCTCATCATTCAAATAATAGATTAAATTCAATATTGAAACACATTACAATTATGACCAATCTTTTTAATAAATCTTTGTGTAATAGGTTTATAACATATTCTCATGAATCAAATATTAGATTAAATTTAATATTGAAACACATTACAATTATGATGAATCTTTTTAATAAATCTTGATGTGTAATAGGTTTGTGGTTTATTAGGTTGATGGCTGCCATGGATTTAGATAAATGGAAAATAATAATAAAAAAATGTATATATTTTTAAGGTCATGACCAAGCAAGACATGAAATTGGTGTATAAGACTCCCTTATTTTTGGGACCCTCTTCCGTCAAGCAATTTGACTAGTGATTTGACTAATAAAGTTTACGGAGGTATACATACCCCTACCCCCCTCTGGATTTGAACTTGTAACCTCTTAATAGAAAACACATATTCTTAACTATTAAACTCACTAAAAGCAATAAAGTTATCCATAAAAAAATTATTTAAACAAAGATCTAATAAAACTATATAATAAACATTTAAACAAAAATCTAAAATTAAAAATTTTAATGAACAAACTATTTTGATTTTCCAAAACTTACAAAGTTATTGATAAAAAAAAAAAAATCTTTAAAATGTATCTTTCATATCTATAATTTAATGATTTATTTCGTTTTTTTAAAAGAATTTTACATGTTGACTTTTAACCAAGTTTTTCACCATCAAATTATCTATATGGGATATAAAATAATTCCTAAAAGTTGGCAATACCACTTGTGGCAAGCAGTCTGCTTGCTGTTGCCTTTAAATTCACGGCTCACGGTGATGAGTTCGAATCACGAGGAAGAAACCCTAATCTGATTCAGTTTTCTTTTGTTGTTCATGTTTGTCTATTCCTATTCTTTTTCTGAAATGAAGACGGGAACAACCTGCCCGGGGAAGGTAAATAGAACTCCTACTGGTTGAGGAGGTAATGTATCTATTTTCTAGAGTTATACATAGTAAGATATCTCATACTAGAGTTATTCATTGTAAGGTATATAGATGGATGTGTTTACTAGATTGTTTAAACAGATACCAATTTAAAAGAATGTGGTTGAAATGGTAGATACCAATTTAAAAGAATGTGGTTGAAATGGTGAGATGATTATAATAAGGATGAGGATTAAAATTTTGCATGAGGAAGGAGAGTGTAAAAGAATAAAAAAGGCTTACATAGTCTCTTACACTCATTCTTCTAATTTTACTCAACCCCATTTCCCTCATAGCTATGGGAGGTGAACTTTGTAACTAATCACCACCTATATTCAATGATTTGTGGTTTAGGTTTAAATAAATCATATGATAATAAGGAAAAGGGTAAGGTTAGGAAACCAAGGAAACATGAATTTCTCTATCTCCTTTAAACCCACTTTCCTCTTTCTTTCTAGTGTTATCATGGTCCCTTTGTTGATTTCTTAAGAAACATTTTTGTTAGATGTTATATTGTTACATATTTTCTATTTATCCATTCGTTTACATAAAATAAGAACAACATAGAAACATAACAACGTCATCATAATTGTAACCAACCATGGGAATAGATACACATTGTCTAGTTAATCCTTGTCCTTCCTCTCCCTAGTAGCAATATTTACAATGAAATTACATATCTACACATGTAGCCATTATTGTTAACATGGATTCACTCCCACAACATATCCTCATCATTAAAATAATAAATTCAATTTAATATTGACACTCACTACACTATACTTACTATGAATATTTTTAATAAATAATGATGTGTAATAGGTTTGTGATTTATTAGGCTGATGGTTGGGATGGATTTAGGTTAGAATTCTCTATATAAATAAGGCTTTATTTGCAAACAAAAATATAGTTTTATGGTATGGGAAGTAAGATGAATAATGCATATCATTGATAATTTTTTATATATAATATATTCTTCCCCTAATCTCATATTCAATGTTTTATAATCTTGTCGTGGTATGTTCATACAGAAAATGCAAGGCATTATGGACAATTCCAAAATTTTCTATCTCAAAACAAAATTTAGAATATATGAAAACAATGAAACTATTGAATATCATCTCATAATGAATTTGGAATAAATCAGTACCAAACAGACCACATAATTACCTCTCCAATTGTCCAATTCTTGAAATGAATAGAAAATAGTTGATACAACAAAGAGATTAAACTGTAAAAGCAATGAGGCTATGTTTAATAAGCAATTAACCAAAGATCTAAAATCTAGAATTTTAGTTAGCAATACTTTGATTTTCCATGAAGCTACTTTTAATAAGCATCTAAGCAAAGATCTGAAATCAAGAATTTTAATTAATAAAATGCTTTGATTTTCCAAAACTTACAGAGTCATTTATCAATAAAAAAATTTACCTAAAATTCCTTGTTTTTATTTTTAGTAAACACTTGTACAAGTTGACTTTTACCCAAGTTTTTCACCAATAAATTAGTCACAGTTGCTCTCTATAATCCCTTCTTTTTCTTTTTAGTAAATACTTGTATAAATTAACTTTTATCTCAATTTTTCACAAAGAATTTATACAGACCAGGAAATTAGCCGCAATTGCTTTCTATAATCCCTCCTTTTTCTTTTTAATAAACACTTGTATAAGTTGACTTTTACCAGGTTTTTCACCTGGAAATTATCCACACTTAATTTTTTTTCCAAGTAATATGAAATCTTACATAAAATAATAAGATCAATCATTTAGTAAGATCAATAGTTTTTAATCAAAATCTTTAATAATTTATATTTTAATTTTTCTATTTTCTAATTTATATGTTTTAACTTTTTCTTCTTTCCATCTAATCATATGATATTTAAAATTATATACATATAATTTATTATAAACCATCTTATGTAGGGAAAATAAATTGAAGAAAAATTGTCATATATAACTATCAAAATTTATGAATTAGTCAATTTCTTTATTCCAAGTTAGTTTTTAATAATCCCTATAGAATAGTACAGTTGGTGAGACTTGCATATACTTTCTAGGTTTCAGGAGAGGTCAAGGGTTCTAGCTGTGTCTTTAAGATTGCAGTTTAGCACCTCATATTGGATGAGTTTCCCAACATCTACTGTTGAAAGAAAAAAAAAATCTACTGTTGAAAAAAAAAAAAATTAACTTTTAATAATCAGAATAGTTCAAAATAGGCAAAAACTTCAAATTTTTATGTGAAGAAATGATAGGAACATCACATTGTGGCAAACAAAACAGACAAATAAATACTGTTTATGTTGGGGTGTCTTGTCCAAGGAATGCACATATATTATACATTATCAGTAGTAATCGCAATCAAAGAGCGTATTTTAATCGATATATTTTTTTATTTGATCTGTGTTTTTGGTTTTATACTGGGCATTGAGATCGGGCAAGGGTATAGGACAGCGATCGGTTTCCCGATATTCCACGCATAAACGACACAGATAAATACAGTGGAAGATACAAGATTTAATCCGACAAAGCACGCTATTCCAGTCAGCCAGGTGTCAATCCTTAGGGAGGAGGAGCGAGATTTTGACACGATGTTAGTTACTAGATTATTTTTCTTTTTCTATTAAAATCTGCAATCTGTTTTCTGGCAGTACCACTTCTGGAAAGCAGCCTGGATGCTGTTTGATTTCTGCCTCCAATCCTGCCGCACCGTGCTGCTTTGGGCTTTGAATTCACGGCTCAGGGTGATGAGTTCGAATCACGAGGAAGAAACCCTAATCTGATTCAGTTTTCTTTTGTTGTTCATGTTTGTCTATTCTTATTGTACCATTTTTCTGAAATGAGGACGGGAACAACCTGCCCGGGGAAGACAAATCGCTGCAGTTATTTCTGCCTTGCTTTTGTACCGGCGGAGCCACAGCTTCGACGATCCTTCTCCCTTGGCTTATTCGTTCATCTGTTAGGTAAATGTCTTTTTCTTNGAAACTATTGAATATCATCTCATAATGAATTTGGAATAAATCAGTACCAAACAGACCACATAATTACCTCTCCAATTGTCCAATTCTTGAAATGAATAGAAAATAGTTGATACAACAAAGAGATTAAACTGTAAAAGCAATGAGGCTATGTTTAATAAGCAATTAACCAAAGATCTAAAATCTAGAATTTTAGTTAGCAATACTTTGATTTTCCATGAAGCTACTTTTAATAAGCATCTAAGCAAAGATCTGAAATCAAGAATTTTAATTAATAAAATGCTTTGATTTTCCAAAACTTACAGAGTCATTTATCAATAAAAAAATTTACCTAAAATTCCTTGTTTTTATTTTTAGTAAACACTTGTACAAGTTGACTTTTACCCAAGTTTTTCACCAATAAATTAGTCACAGTTGCTCTCTATAATCCCTTCTTTTTCTTTTTAGTAAATACTTGTATAAATTAACTTTTATCTCAATTTTTCACAAAGAATTTATACAGACCAGGAAATTAGCCGCAATTGCTTTCTATAATCCCTCCTTTTTCTTTTTAATAAACACTTGTATAAGTTGACTTTTACCAGGTTTTTCACCTGGAAATTATCCACACTTAATTTTTTTTCCAAGTAATATGAAATCTTACATAAAATAATAAGATCAATCATTTAGTAAGATCAATAGTTTTTAATCAAAATCTTTAATAATTTATATTTTAATTTTTCTATTTTCTAATTTATATGTTTTAACTTTTTCTTCTTTCCATCTAATCATATGATATTTAAAATTATATACATATAATTTATTATAAACCATCTTATGTAGGGAAAATAAATTGAAGAAAAATTGTCATATATAACTATCAAAATTTATGAATTAGTCAATTTCTTTATTCCAAGTTAGTTTTTAATAATCCCTATAGAATAGTACAGTTGGTGAGACTTGCATATACTTTCTAGGTTTCAGGAGAGGTCAAGGGTTCTAGCTGTGTCTTTAAGATTGCAGTTTAGCACCTCATATTGGATGAGTTTCCCAACATCTACTGTTGAAAGAAAAAAAAAATCTACTGTTGAAAAAAAAAAAAATTAACTTTTAATAATCAGAATAGTTCAAAATAGGCAAAAACTTCAAATTTTTATGTGAAGAAATGATAGGAACATCACATTGTGGCAAACAAAACAGACAAATAAATACTGTTTATGTTGGGGTGTCTTGTCCAAGGAATGCACATATATTATACATTATCAGTAGTAATCGCAATCAAAGAGCGTATTTTAATCCATATATTTTTTTATTTGATCTGTGTTTTTGGTTTTATACTGGGGATTGAGATCCGGCAAGGGTATAGGACAGCGATCGGTTTCCCGATATTCCACGCATAAACGACACAGATAAATACAGTGGAAGATACAATATTTAATCCGACAAAGCACGCTATTCCAGTCAGCCTGGTGTCAATCCTTAGGGAGGAGGAGCGAGATTTTGAGACGATGTTAGTTACTAGATTATTTTTCTTTTTCTATTAAAATCTGCAATCTGTTTTCTGGCAGTACCACTTCTGGAAAGCAGCCTGGATGCTGTTTGATTTGTGCCTCCAATCCTGCCGCACCGTGCTGCTTTGGACTTTGAATTCACGGCTCAGGGTGATGAGTTCGAATCACGAGGAAGAAACCCTAATCTGATTCAGTTTTCTTTTGTTGTTCATGTTTGTCTATTCTTATTGTACCATTTTTCTGAAATGAGGACGGGAACAACCTGCCCGGGGAAGACAAATCGCTGCAGTTATTTCTGCCTTGCTTTTGTACCGGCGGAGCCACAGCTTCGACGATCCTTCTCCCTTGGCTTATTCGTTCATCTGTTAGGTAAATGTCTTTTTCTTGTGCGTCTTCCCTTTTCCATGAACACGGGATTGCATCTTCTATACCGAAATCCTTTGCAGAGAGCTGTAATCTGATCTGCAGTTATTATGACTGTTTTCAGAGACATCGAGAAGAGGAAACACTAGAATGTAAAACGTGTCGAACAGAAGTGTACGCTGTAAGGAATCACTATACAGCATTACACTTTAAAGACGAAGCCATGAATCTAACAAAAGAAAGCTGTATGATGATTGTATTGGAACAATGTAAACACCCTATAATTCGCCAAACGCCGAATATAAAACAGAAGATTTCCATCTAGTAGAGATTTGCCTCAAGCAAATGTTTGTGAGAAGCATCCATTAGTAAATATATATTTTTAAAATAATGAAACAAGGGATCACGGTATAAGGGGTATTATTTTACAGAGGGCACATGCTGAATTTCTAGAAGATAGAATGCTTACTCAGGAATACCGCATACAAAACGATATTTCCAGATAATTATATGAAATATGTTTCGATAAATTAAAATAATGTAATTAGTTAATCAACTTTTATAATGGATCGTCCACTACTTGAAGGAAAAAAGAACAAGCTTAAAGAAATTACTTTACAAGTTATTTATTATTAAATATACATCTTTGTATCACACTAATATATTATGTAAGTAAACATTAAATATGAGAAAACAACACACTATGAGGTTATGTTCATTTCTCTATTGTTCAATGAAGATTGATTACATTTTTTAATAGGAAAAGACTTTACTTAATCTATTACATGCAAATCAAAGACAACTAGACTCTACAGACAATGAACTATGAACTAACTCTTAGAACTGACTCTTAGAACTCGCTCTTACAATTGGCACTTACTCCATTATTTCCAAGTCTCCCCCTTAATGGAGAATGGATTGACTTCTACACCTAACATCTCCCTAAACAGATCAAGCTTAAACTTTCCAAGAGGCTTAGTGAAAATATAACCAGCATTTTCACTAGTATTACAATACATAAGAGCTATTTCATTTGACTGCAATTTTTTTCTAACAAAATGAAAGCTTCAACAAGCTTTGTCCTTGCATAAAAAATCAGATTTTTCACAATATTGATTGAACTTAGATTATCACATTTGATCATCGTAGGTTCCCTTCGTTCTTCTCCAACATTTGAAGAAGTATTCTTGACCAAACAACTTCACAAGTTGTTGCACACAAGGCTTTATATTCTTCTTCAGTAGAAGACAAAGATACAGTAGGTTGTTTTTTACTACTCCATGAAACAACCTCGGATCCAATGTCAAACGCATATTGAGTGGTTGATCTTCGATCGTCCAGATTGTCAGCCCAATCAAAATATGAATAACCTGTCAACTCAACATCATATGCATCAGTATATTTAATACCATAATCAAGTGTTCCTTTTAGATACCTAAGTACTGCCTTTGTTGCATTCCAATGGCTTTCATGAGGTTTCTCCATAAATTTACTTAACACACTCACAGAATATGCAATATTAGGTCTGGTTGTGGTGAGATAATTCAGACTACCCACCATCTGTCTATACATAGTGCCATTCACCTCCTTCGACCCATAATCACAAGAAAGTTTCACATTCTGCTTCATGGGAATACTAGAAGACTTACACTTATCCATTTTAAATCGTTTAAGTACTTATCTAATATACTTACTTTGACAAACAAAAGTTTCGCTTGCATTTCCCCAAACTTCAAGACCTAGGGAGTAATGTAACTCACCAAGATCTTTCATTTCAAAAACTTTTGTTGCTTCTTGATTTCATCAATTAATTTCTTTGAATTTCCTATAATTATCAAATCATCAACATATAAGGAAATCAATACTATTTAGCCCTGCTCATCAAATTTGGTATACAGATTTGGATCACTTTTTCTCCTCATAAAACCATCTTGAAGAAAGAAACAGTCTATCTTCTTATACCATGACCTATGTGTCTATTTTAGTCCATACAATGCTTTCTTTAACTTACACACTAAGTGTTATTGCCCCTTTTCCGCAAACCCTTTAGGTTGAGTAAGGTAAATCTCTTCCTTTAACTCACCATTCAAAAATGTAGATTTGACATCTAACTGTGGTAGCTTCCAATGGTACTTTGTAGCTAAAGCAATTAACATTCTGATAGTATTCAATTTAGCTACTGGTGCAAATGTTTTAACATAACCAATACCTTATGTTTGTGAATACCCCTTTGCAACCAGTGTATCCTTATACTTATCTATACTACCATCTGATTTAAACTTGGGTTTGGATATCCATTTGCATCCAATGGGCTTCTTATGTTTAGGCAATTCAGTCAATTCCCAAGTATTGTTTTTCATTATAGATTCATATTTTTCCTCCATTTCATTTCGTCATTCATCGTGTTCATTAGCTTCATCAAAACTCATGGGTCTTTATACCTCTCAAGGAGTCGAACCTGTCGTGAATTTATATTCTCAACTAATTATCTTCCTCCCCACTTCGTGAAGATATCTCTTCACCTCTAGGTGAACTTTGACTGCTTGAATTGTCCATATCATTGAGTCTTTCATGTTGTTGTTGTTGTTTTCACTACAGTTGTTGTTGCTGCTATTGTTGTGGTAGTTTTTGTTGTTGCTACTGATGTTGCTACTCTTCTTTAACTCCATCATCAAGAAGTCTATGTCATTCCTCATGACTGTTGTCATCATGATTTCCTGCTTCCTTCTCATGGAAAAGTACATCTCTACTTGCAAATACTTTGTGAGTAGAAAGATCAAACAATTTGTATTCTTTAAACTCATAATAGTAACCAATGAAAATGCATTTAATGGCTTTAGCATCCAGTTTCCTCCTATTATCCTTTGGAATATGAGAAAAAGCCTTACACCCAAATACTTTCGAATTATGAACTGCAGGTTTGGATCCATACAAGGCTTTGAAAGGAGTAACTCCATCAAGACACCTTGTTGGACTTCTAATTTTCAAATAAACTCCAATATTTATGGATTTAGCCCAAATTGCATTTGAGAGATTCTTACCTTTAATCATACTACATTCACACTCTACCAGAGTTCTGTTTTTCCTTTCAACGACTCCGTTCTGTTGTGGAGTGTGAGGTACTATAAACTGTTATACTATTCCATGATCTTTGCAATATTTGTTGAAGTCCCCTGATTTATACTCTCCCCCTTGATCTGAATGCAGTATTTTGATGGATTTTCCTATTTGATTTTCCCGATGGCTCTGAATTCCTTAAAGTTCTCGAAAACATCACTTTTTCTTCTAAGGAAGTAAACCCATGTATATCTCGTGCAATCATCAATAAATAACAGAAAGTAAAATGCACCTCCTAAAGACTTAGTCTGCATAGGCCCACAAACATCAGTATGCACAAGANTGCTACTGATGTTGCTACTCTTCTTTAACTCCATCATCAAGAAGTCTATGTCATTCCTCATGACTGTTGTCATCATGATTTCCTGCTTCCTACTCATGGAAAAGTACATCTCTACCTGCAAATACTTTGTGAGTAGAAAGATCAAACAATTTGTATTCTTTTAACTCATAATAGTACCTAATGAAAATGCATTTAATGGCTTTAGCATTCAGTTTCCTCCTATTATCCTTGGAATATGAGAAAAAGCCTTACACCCAAATACTTTGAAATTATGAACTGCAGGTTTGGATCCATACAAGGCTTTGAAAGGAGTAACTCCATCAAGGCACCTTGTTGGACTTCTAATTATCAAATAAACTCCAATATTTATGGATTTAGCCAAATTGCATTTGAGAGATTCTTACCTTTAATCATACTACATTCACACTCTACTAGAGTTCTGTTTTTCCTTTCAGCGACTCCGTTCTGTTGTGGAGTGTGAGGTACTATAAACTGTTATACTATTCCATGATCTTTGCAATATTTGTTGAAGTCCCCTGATTTATACTCTCCCCCTTGATCTGAATGCAGTATTTTGATGGATTTTCCTATTTGATTTTCCCGATGGCTCTGAATTCCTTAAAGTTCTCGAAAACATCACTTTTTCTTCTAAGGAAGTAAACCCATGTATATCTCGTGCAATCATCAATAAATAACAGAAAGTAAAATGCACCTCCTAAAGACTTAGTCTGCATAGGCCCACAAACATCAGTATGCACAAGATCTAACACAGCTATCTTTTTCCTATTAGGATTAGAGGGGAATTCATCTCTATGCATATGTCCTAATGCACATCCATCAAAAGCAACCTTCTCATTCTTTAACATGGTTAGTCTTTCAACCATATTCTTTTTCTGTAATAACAATAAATCAGGATGATTGATGTGGCCATACCTTTGATGCCAAATAATCTCTGTTGGTATAGTTGGAGAAGTCAGTGCATGATGTGCTTTGATAGTAACATCAAGTTTGTATAGGCATCCTATTTTCTAACTCTTCTTGCAACAGTCTGGAAGTGGTCGACAGATCCTTCACTATGCAATAATTCTTGAAGAATTCAACCTTCAAGTTATGATCTGTAATGGTGGACACAGAGATCAAATTTNAAATCAGGATGATTGATGTGGCCATACCTTTGATGCCAAATAATCTCTGTTGGTATAGTTGCAGAAGTCAGTGCATGATGTGCTTTGCTAGTAACATCAAGTTTGTATAGGCATCCTGTTTTGTAACTCTTCTTGCAACAGTCTGGAAGTGGTCGACAGATCCTTCACTATGCAATAATTCTTGAAGAATTCAACCTTCAAGTTATGATCTGTAATGGTGGACACAGAGATCAAATTTTTATTTATTCCTGGCACATACACCACATTGTGAATGTTATGAACAATACCATTCGGTAATGTCACAAAAATGTCTCCATATCCCTTGATCTGATGAGCATGGTCATCTCCAAGATATATGCTAGCCCCATTCTGTGTTTCTTTAAAATTAGCATACCAATTTTTATTACAAGTCATATGTAATGATGCTCCAAAATCCACAAACCAGGCATCAAAATCATCTATTTCAGCAGATAAAGCAATGCTAGACACAAATAGAATAAGATCCCATGATTCAAAATTTGAGGGTTCATCAATATCATCACTAGCAATAAATAATCTGAAATCATGATTTGACAATTTTTCTGCATAATGATCTGAATGTGTTCTAAGTTTATTTCTAGCCTCTTCACTCTTCTTCTTATGAAAATCTTTAACAATATGTTCAGGTCGACCACAATAAAAACCACTCTTTGACTCATTCTTGTCAGATTGCATACCTTGATTTGGAGATTGTCTTCTTTGCGATGAAGTGTCTATCTGCCATGAACCGCCTCTCTTCCATGAACTACCTCCTATGCCTCTTACTTTTGATCTCCCTCTCACATATCTCTTATTTGACCACAGTGTAAAATATTTATTATGAGGCTTCAGATTCCCACGCCCCTATTCCTCTTGTAGCAAAATACCTATCAGTTCTTCAAACATAKGAGGTTTCTCCCTTCCTGCGAGACCTGTTATGAACATAAGATAATCTTTTAKCATACCATTTAAGGTAATAGTGACCAGATCAGTGTTGGAAATAGTTTCCCCTATATTTACTATCTTGTATTTCACCTCTTTAATACGACCCAAAAATGAACTAACAGATTCATTTCCATCCATTTTCATTCCTAGAAATTTAGTTTTGAGGAACAAAACGCGATTTGTGTTGCTAGCTTCATACAATGATTCAAGCATTGTCCATGTTGCAGCGGAAGTTGTAGCTTCTCTAATATGTGGAATTATGTTATCTTTAACTGACATGCGCAACAATACATTTGCCTTTTTTTCGCTCTTCTCCCATTCTTGGATTTCTATTGTTGTCACACCTGCAGCTGCATTAAGTTTCACTTCAGTTCCCTTCGCAATGTTCTAGACACCATAGC
>JZKD02S1997998.1:40795-60264 GCA_000966675.3 Picea glauca
ATGGAAGGAAATGGTGATACAGAAACAATAAGTAGCAAGACAAAAATACTAATAAAGTGTGACCATTTAAACAATAGAAGTGGTGGGAACCTAACGTATAGTGCAAGAAATATGCACAGTTAATAATGCAAAGAGAGGAATGTAGGGAAAAAACTCACCATATATGCTAGTTTAGAGACACATACATGAATTTCAATGGATGAACCCATCTTTAAAATGACCCTAGAATCTTGCCAACACAGGTGAACTAGATTCCAAGGTTAACATGCATGAGGGAAATATAGAAAAAAAATGTTCAATGGGAGGGATACTAGAGAATTGAGTTGTAGTTTCTGAAAAAGATAATCGAGGTGGAAAAGGGTCAAAACTAGGAGATCGAATAGATTTTCTACCCAATGCCTCCAGTCTCAGAGGAAGATTTATTAGGTTATTTCTAATTAGTTCCAAATTAGGGAGGCATGTGTGATGATTTTCATTAGGTTAATTCTAATGCTTATCAATTGAGTCCATGACTTCTATGATGGCCTCTTCTGAAGGAAACATACTATCTATGAAATCATAAGAACTGAGAGAGTCAACAACCCATAGGGGTGGAAAAGGTTGATCACACTCCACATGAGGATGGAGGTGTTGATAAGTATCAACCGATGATTAAGGGATGGGAGGATTGGTAATATTTACCACAGTGAGTGGGATAACTGATCCATAGTCAACATCCTCTGGATGAGGTACCACCCAAGGATCAAATGACTTGAGGGATCCACTATTAGAGGAGAAAATCATATTGATAGGAGAGACATGGATGGTGTCAGGTGAAGGAAGGGGAAATATCCCCCTAGGAAATGGATCTTTAAACATACCTACACCTATGCTTTCATAACCCCTGAAATATTCACTTATGCAGGGCACATTGGTGCTTGGTTGATCTTGTAAGTCAGATGTGCAATAATCTAGTTGCTAGATCGTGATTGTATTTCCTTGGTGGGGGAAGTGTATGACATGAAATATAGTGTATGTAACATCCTTCATTACATAGAACCTAGTGCGACCCAATAGCAGATTATAGTCAAGTGTGGTGTCTACCACTTAAACTTCTAGGGAGGCAATGTTGTTGTCAAAATCGATGGGTAAGGAGTTGAGAATTATGTGAGGTTTGAAATAATGTCCATACAAATATTTTAGGATGGTCTGATATGCGGTGAGATGTGAAGAACCAAGGGATTTCCAATAAGACAAAGATATAATACAAGTGGTCACTCCTTTGTCGATCACCATATGAAAGATATTCTTGTTCATACAACCAACCCTGATTTGCAATGGAAATTGGTGTGAGAGACATGACTCACTCAGTTCTATGTGAAAGGAAATAATATTAGACTCCAAAGGGTTGATTTCTCCCATGGTTGATAGCAAGGATTTCAACTCTAAAGGAAATCTCTTTAATACTTCGAGTGCTGACATGGCACATGGTTCTTGGGTGAAATATTCCACTATTTTATAATGTTGAGCTTCCTCAATGTTCGTAATATGGGTAGTCCGTTGAATTACCCGTTTTAGAGGGTGGTTTGCAGGTTCAAAATATTGTTTCTATATAGTGAGAGGGTCATTGGGTGGTATAGTCAATGTGAGGTCCTTAGATGAAGGTTCCCCTCCTTAGGAGTCATAGTTATTTGCTGGGGTGGAAAGTTCCTCTGTAGATTTAAACATCATAATGTTTTTTTAGGATCACTTTGCATTGCCCCAGGTTGAAGGTGAAGTGACTTGTGTAATCATTTTCTTTTGTTGGGGGAAATGATATTTTGATACCACTGGTTGGGAAGGATATTCCCCTCACTCAAGGTATTGATGAAACTCGACAAGGTGAGGGAAATGTTTGGTGAAATGGTACACCTTACACACCATGCAAGGACACTTTACCTTTCTTTTTCCCCCAACATTGGGGTATTGGGTGCTTTTAGTCTCCTGATGGTTAGAAATGTTTTTGGATTTACCCTTGTTTTCCTTCTTTCCCGAGGATTGCATTCACCTTGGAGGTTTGTGTAAGAGAGGGAGAAGATTTGGTATTGGTTCCATTCTGGGACAAGGCTAGGGTGGAATTTGTACGGACTTATTTTCGAGTTGATTATGTTGTATACTATTCTTTTACGAAGCCTACCATTCCATTGACATGGGCTCCCAGAGTTCATTTTCTTGACTCGGAATATACCATGTATAAATATTGATCATGACTAATGGCTTTTGCCTCTCTTACAACACCTCCCATGGAGAAATCTCTAGTAATGGGAAGGAGTGACTTTGTGAACCAATATGTCAGGAGTTGGTCTAGAATATTGGATTTAATAAACCATTGTCATCACCTCCATTCATGAATATGATCATAAATATGAGTGGAGGTGGATTGTTGAAGCAAGGTTAAAATCTTGGTATTGTTCTCATACTATATGGGCAGTTGGAAATGTGTAAGAAAATCCATGGAAAGAGAATAAAAGTATACAGAGGAATTACATGACAACTCAATATACCATTTTCCCACTGAACCTGTGAGAGTTCTCTAAAATATTTGTAATCAAATTGAATCATACATTAAGGAGTTAGAATAAAACTATTGATGGAAGGTCATAACATGGTTGTTAATATCTTCTACAGGTTTTCCATTGAATTTCAAGATATCGGGCAGTAGTTTAGCATGGACAGGGGGAAAAAATGGGGCATGTTATATGGGATGATTTATCAAACGTGACAAATCCGACAGATATAAGGTATCCAAGAAAGGAAGTTGTCGGTTTGATTGCGTATACTGCTAATGTGGATGTGGCATTGACGTACGAGTAGAACCATCTGCAAGTTGGGATGGCATGTTGGAACTTGGTGGTCCTCCCATATATTGAGGTTGAGAGGGGTGGGAAGTGGGGAACATAGGTTTCGTTGGTTGAGTGGGAAAATA
Source organism: Picea glauca (assembly GCA_000966675.3). Lineage (NCBI taxonomy): Eukaryota > Viridiplantae > Streptophyta > Pinopsida > Pinales > Pinaceae > Picea > Picea glauca. The sequence continues at coordinate 43,740 of JZKD02S1997998.1, forward strand.
TCCTAGTAGAGGGATTCCCACAAAATTATTTTGGCCCCATGGAGTATTTAGCACTCCTATATACAATAAACCTCTCTAAATACCTGTAGGGTTTTCTAAAACATTCTTACCCCAGGAGTGAGGTGGTTTCCAATGTGGGGTTTTTCCCAAACTGGTTTTTGACCTCTAGTTGGTTTTCCCCCAACTGACTTTTGGTTACAAATAGGTTATTTATCCCTAGCTGGTTATTGGCACCAAACATGTTGTTTCCCCCCAGTTGGTTGTTTTTTCCAAGGTGGTTGTTTTCCTACAGATGAAGGTTTCCCACCAGGTTACTGTTGTCCCCAGATCAAATATTGTCCCATAGTCATAGGTTTCCCTCAAAGTGGAACCTGACTTGCAATTGAAGGCTTCCCCCTTGTTTAAAATTGACCCATAGTTGAGGGTTTTCGTCCAGTAGGGTACTCGACTATAGACAAAGGTGGCCCTCCACATGTAACGTGCCCCCTAGGTGTATGTGGAACAATTTGTGGTACTTTCATTGGGTTAACACCTTGATTGTGAGGAGGAAAAGCAAAGATACTTGTCACATGAACTGAGGTAGTAGCACTATTGGCCACTACACTAGATGGATTCCATAAAGGATGACCAAGTAATATGCTTGATGTATGAAAGTGTGTATTTAGATATGAAGGAAGAGAAGTTGTACTCACCGACTATTGAATCAGGGCAACAAGGGTCAACGACATTTCCCATAAATAAGAAGTGTCAACAATTATAATGTGTGCTAGGTTGGCTATCTTAGGATCAACTAAGGGTATTACTATTCCATCTATATAGTTAGTTTTTTATGCGTGCATTCCAAAATATTACCTACTATACATATTGGGTGGCAAGTGGTAAGAAGAAAAATTATCAATATACCTTGTTGAAGGAAACTCAACAAGTAGTGGGTTATAAGGACCAGTAAATGATGGATTTGCGAGATGGATAGAGCCTTCCTCTATGGTTTTGACCACTACTTTAGATTGGTCAATTGGGTGAAATATGCTCTTGACTTCATAAGAAATTCCTTTGTTAATATTTCCTTTGTCAAAATGGTTCTGTGGAAGATCGTGTTCTTTGGGATACAACCCTTGTATTCTTAGAGATCTCTAGAGACCGTAGTTGGCCATGGTGAAGGTATAATAGAATTAATGATCTCTAAGTCCAACTATGAATGTCAAAAGAACACACCCCTAAGAAACAATTCTAGGTAATCAACCAAGCAATAGTATATAGATGGATCTTTTGAAGACAGGCTGTCAAGCTATCAATGAACATATGATAAGTAGTTACTCCAAGCTCCACGTAACATCCATTATTAGTGTAAGAAACCCTCACTTTGCTAGATCACCCTCCAAGGGTAATAAAAGTGTGATACAAAATCTTCCCTAGGTACCATGACAATCCCCCCACAATCACCTCTGTAGATACCTAGGAAAGGTCACTAGGGTTACCAGTTCATAGTTGACCTTCGAGGGGTAAAGTCGACAGTTGAGACAGAACCTATAGGAAGGATAACAAAGTATGAATAWCTTCTAGAGTTTTTAAGATAAGTGGGATAGTAATGCTCCTGAGGACCTTAAACATATTCGATACTCATGAAGCATTCAGACCAAATGAACCAATAACACTCAAGAAAAACCCCTAATACACGTTATTTCTTCTACAATTGGTAAAGCTTTGAAGGGGTAATCTTCACTTCCCTTCCACACACGACCTCATGTTTAGCCCCTATGTTAGAGGGGGTTCTCGACTATGCCTATACTATAGTTGGATTTTAACCCTCTTTAGTGTTCTACAGTCTTATGCAATAGTATTGGACAATTTACTCACTTTTCCTAGTCCAAATATTGGAGCTCGAAGCTACTATTGGTGTACTGAAAACAAAAATGTCTAGCTAATTTTATTAGCACGTTGGTTTATTTTATTATTTTTTTTACTCAGAATGGTGTACGCAGGTGAAACTAGTGATGTGATGACTTGACTCCAAAATTTTGTAGAACAAGTGAAATGCAACTTTCTTTTTCTTTCAATAAATTCTATCTTCGGGAAGGAGAAAAGATATATTTTCTTGTTAATGGAAGTAAACACCCAAAAACATGCAACTTTCACTTTTATGTTTTCAAATGGAAATAAATTGAAATGCCAAACTATAAATTTAGTTTTCATGAAATCCCCCAAAAAAACAATCTCTTTCAACTATGTACTAAGACACTCCAATTTTGAAAGTAGGATGGGAATTTTTTTCTTCTTTCTAGATCAGCTGAAAACTCAAAAGAGACACTTCTTTGGATTTTCTTTTAATAAAAATGAAAGTATTCAATGACACTTTGAAAAGAAATCAAAATGGAATTAAGGTGGAGAAAACAAGCACCCAAGGAAGAAAATATTCAACCACAAAGATGTCTTCAATGCAGAAAACTCAACGTTTCAATGGTAAAAAAAGTTTCAAATAACTTCAAAAAGGATTTCACTCTAAGATGAGATGAAAATGAGGATATTTTGATTTTTTAAACAATGGAAGAAAATTAACTCTTCAAAAAAGTGCCATCAACACTAAAATTCTAAGGGAATGAGAATATATGATCTAAACCGTACCCAAAAAAATAAAATCTTCTTTTAATCAAATAAAGAAAATGCCACACAAAAGGAAAGATTTCAAAATTACTTTGAAAAATGTTGCAACAATGATTGTTGGGACAGATCTGAGAGAGATCTGGAGGGGTGGAAGAAAGGACAGACACATATGTAGGATTTGTTTGAAGGATGAGTCTTCAAAAAATGGATTTTAGAGGTGGTCGCACCCTGCTAAGGACCACGGGGTGACAAGAAACCATTGGTATTTCCTTGTAGAGGATTAAAGAGTGACCACAAAGAATTGGTTGTTAGACATATTTTCATTGATGTCAACAATGGATGTCATTATGATTTGTTGATGAGTGGTTAGGAACAACATGCAGAGAAATCTACCTAAATCTCAGGAGAGGCAGCATATTAAATTTCACAAGATCAATGCAATGTAGAAACACCATCGAGATCAAATTCCCACATATCAATGATCTCGATCAATTAGAATCCAANATGGAAGGAAATGGTGATACAGAAACAATAAGTAGCAAGACAAAAATACTAATAAAGTGTGACCATTTAAACAATAGAAGTGGTGGGAACCTAACGTATAGTGCAAGAAATATGCACAGTTAATAATGCAAAGAGAGGAATGTAGGGAAAAAACTCACCATATATGCTAGTTTAGAGACACATACATGAATTTCAATGGATGAACCCATCTTTAAAATGACCCTAGAATCTTGCCAACACAGGTGAACTAGATTCCAAGGTTAACATGCATGAGGGAAATATAGAAAAAAAATGTTCAATGGGAGGGATACTAGAGAATTGAGTTGTAGTTTCTGAAAAAGATAATCGAGGTGGAAAAGGGTCAAAACTAGGAGATCGAATAGATTTTCTACCCAATGCCTCCAGTCTCAGAGGAAGATTTATTAGGTTATTTCTAATTAGTTCCAAATTAGGGAGGCATGTGTGATGATTTTCATTAGGTTAATTCTAATGCTTATCAATTGAGTCCATGACTTCTATGATGGCCTCTTCTGAAGGAAACATACTATCTATGAAATCATAAGAACTGAGAGAGTCAACAACCCATAGGGGTGGAAAAGGTTGATCACACTCCACATGAGGATGGAGGTGTTGATAAGTATCAACCGATGATTAAGGGATGGGAGGATTGGTAATATTTACCACAGTGAGTGGGATAACTGATCCATAGTCAACATCCTCTGGATGAGGTACCACCCAAGGATCAAATGACTTGAGGGATCCACTATTAGAGGAGAAAATCATATTGATAGGAGAGACATGGATGGTGTCAGGTGAAGGAAGGGGAAATATCCCCCTAGGAAATGGATCTTTAAACATACCTACACCTATGCTTTCATAACCCCTGAAATATTCACTTATGCAGGGCACATTGGTGCTTGGTTGATCTTGTAAGTCAGATGTGCAATAATCTAGTTGCTAGATCGTGATTGTATTTCCTTGGTGGGGGAAGTGTATGACATGAAATATAGTGTATGTAACATCCTTCATTACATAGAACCTAGTGCGACCCAATAGCAGATTATAGTCAAGTGTGGTGTCTACCACTTAAACTTCTAGGGAGGCAATGTTGTTGTCAAAATCGATGGGTAAGGAGTTGAGAATTATGTGAGGTTTGAAATAATGTCCATACAAATATTTTAGGATGGTCTGATATGCGGTGAGATGTGAAGAACCAAGGGATTTCCAATAAGACAAAGATATAATACAAGTGGTCACTCCTTTGTCGATCACCATATGAAAGATATTCTTGTTCATACAACCAACCCTGATTTGCAATGGAAATTGGTGTGAGAGACATGACTCACTCAGTTCTATGTGAAAGGAAATAATATTAGACTCCAAAGGGTTGATTTCTCCCATGGTTGATAGCAAGGATTTCAACTCTAAAGGAAATCTCTTTAATACTTCGAGTGCTGACATGGCACATGGTTCTTGGGTGAAATATTCCACTATTTTATAATGTTGAGCTTCCTCAATGTTCGTAATATGGGTAGTCCGTTGAATTACCCGTTTTAGAGGGTGGTTTGCAGGTTCAAAATATTGTTTCTATATAGTGAGAGGGTCATTGGGTGGTATAGTCAATGTGAGGTCCTTAGATGAAGGTTCCCCTCCTTAGGAGTCATAGTTATTTGCTGGGGTGGAAAGTTCCTCTGTAGATTTAAACATCATAATGTTTTTTTAGGATCACTTTGCATTGCCCCAGGTTGAAGGTGAAGTGACTTGTGTAATCATTTTCTTTTGTTGGGGGAAATGATATTTTGATACCACTGGTTGGGAAGGATATTCCCCTCACTCAAGGTATTGATGAAACTCGACAAGGTGAGGGAAATGTTTGGTGAAATGGTACACCTTACACACCATGCAAGGACACTTTACCTTTCTTTTTCCCCCAACATTGGGGTATTGGGTGCTTTTAGTCTCCTGATGGTTAGAAATGTTTTTGGATTTACCCTTGTTTTCCTTCTTTCCCGAGGATTGCATTCACCTTGGAGGTTTGTGTAAGAGAGGGAGAAGATTTGGTATTGGTTCCATTCTGGGACAAGGCTAGGGTGGAATTTGTACGGACTTATTTTCGAGTTGATTATGTTGTATACTATTCTTTTACGAAGCCTACCATTCCATTGACATGGGCTCCCAGAGTTCATTTTCTTGACTCGGAATATACCATGTATAAATATTGATCATGACTAATGGCTTTTGCCTCTCTTACAACACCTCCCATGGAGAAATCTCTAGTAATGGGAAGGAGTGACTTTGTGAACCAATATGTCAGGAGTTGGTCTAGAATATTGGATTTAATAAACCATTGTCATCACCTCCATTCATGAATATGATCATAAATATGAGTGGAGGTGGATTGTTGAAGCAAGGTTAAAATCTTGGTATTGTTCTCATACTATATGGGCAGTTGGAAATGTGTAAGAAAATCCATGGAAAGAGAATAAAAGTATACAGAGGAATTACATGACAACTCAATATACCATTTTCCCACTGAACCTGTGAGAGTTCTCTAAAATATTTGTAATCAAATTGAATCATACATTAAGGAGTTAGAATAAAACTATTGATGGAAGGTCATAACATGGTTGTTAATATCTTCTACAGGTTTTCCATTGAATTTCAAGATATCGGGCAGTAGTTTAGCATGGACAGGGGGAAAAAATGGGGCATGTTATATGGGATGATTTATCAAACGTGACAAATCCGACAGATATAAGGTATCCAAGAAAGGAAGTTGTCGGTTTGATTGCGTATACTGCTAATGTGGATGTGGCATTGACGTACGAGTAGAACCATCTGCAAGTTGGGATGGCATGTTGGAACTTGGTGGTCCTCCCATATATTGAGGTTGAGAGGGGTGGGAAGTGGGGAACATAGGTTTCGTTGGTTGAGTGGGAAAATATCCTAGTAGAGGGATTCCCACAAAATTATTTTGGCCCCATGGAGTATTTAGCACTCCTATATACAATAAACCTCTCTAAATACCTGTAGGGTTTTCTAAAACATTCTTACCCCAGGAGTGAGGTGGTTTCCAATGTGGGGTTTTTCCCAAACTGGTTTTTGACCTCTAGTTGGTTTTCCCCCAACTGACTTTTGGTTACAAATAGGTTATTTATCCCTAGCTGGTTATTGGCACCAAACATGTTGTTTCCCCCCAGTTGGTTGTTTTTTCCAAGGTGGTTGTTTTCCTACAGATGAAGGTTTCCCACCAGGTTACTGTTGTCCCCAGATCGAATATTGTCCCATAGTCATAGGTTTCCCTCAAAGTGGAACCTGACTTGCAATTGAAGGCTTCCCCCTTGTTTAAAATTTACCCATAGTTGAGGGTTTTCGTCCAGTAGGGTACTCGACTATAGACAAAGGTGGCCCTCCACATGTAACGTTCCCCCTAGGTGTATGTGGAACAATTTGTGGTACTTTCATTGGGTTAACACCTTGATTGTGAGGAGGAAAAGCAAAGATACTTGTCACATGAATTGAGGTAGTAGCACTGTTGGCCACTACACTAGATGGATTCCATAAAGGATGACCAAGTAATATGCTTGATGTATGAAAGTGTGTATTTAGATATGCAGGAAGAGAAGTTGTACTCACCGACTATTGAATCAGGGCAACAAGGGTCAACGACATTTCCCATAAATAAGAAGTGTCAACAATTATAATGTGTGCTAGGTTGGATATCTTAGGATCAACTAAGGGTATTACTATTCCATCTATATCGTTAGTTTTTTATGCGTGAATTCCAAAATATTACCTACTATACATATCAGGTGGCAAGTGGTAAGAAGAAAAATTATCAATATACTTTGTTGAAAGAAACTCAACAAGTAGTGGGTTATAAGGACTAGTAAATGATGGATTTGCGAGATGGATAGAGCCTTCCTCTATGGTTTTGACCACTACTTTAGATTGGTCAATTGGGTGAAATATTCTCTTGACTTCATAAGAAATGCCTTTGTTAATATTTCCTTTGTCAAAATGGTTTTGTGGAAGATCGTGTTCTTTGGGATACAACCCTTGTATTCTTAGAGATCTCTAGAGACCCTAGTTGGCCATGGTGAAAGTATAATAGAATTAATGATCTCTAAGTCCAACTATGAATGTCAAAAGAACACACCCCTAAGAAAAAATTCTAGGTAATCAACCAAGCAATAGTATATAGATGGATCTTTTGAAGACAGGCTGTCAAGCTATCAATGAACATATGATAAGTAGTTACCCCAAGCTCCACGTAACATCCATTATTAGTGTAAGAAACCCTCACTTTGCTAGATCACCCTCCAAGGGTAATAAAAGTGTGATACAAAATCTTCCCTAGGTACCATGACAATACCCCCACAAGCACCTCTGTAGATACCTAGGAAAGGTCACTAGGGTTACCAGTTCATAGTTGACCTTCGAGGGGTAAAGTCGACAGTTGAGACAGAACCTATAGGAAGGATAACAAAGTATGAATATCTTCTAGAGTTTTTAAGATAAGTGGGATAGTAATGCTCCTGAGGACCTTAAACATATTCGATACTCATGAAGCATTCAGACCAAATGAACCAATAACACTCAAGAAAAACCCCTAATACACGTTATTTCTTCTACAATTGGTAAAGCTTTGAAGGGGTAATCTTCACTTCCCTTCCACACACGACCTCATGTTTAGCCCCTATGTTAGAGGGGGTTCTCGACTATGCCTATACTATAGTTGGATTTTAACCCTCTTTAGTGTTCTACAGTCTTATGCAATAGTATTGGACAATTTACTCACTTTTCCTAGTCCAAATATTGGAGCTCGAAGCTACTATTGGTGTACTGAAAACAAAAATGTCTAGCTAATTTTATTAGCACGTTGGTTTATTTTATTATTTTTTTTACTCAGAATGGTGTACGCAGGTGAAACTAGTGATGTGATGACTTGACTCCAAAATTTTGTAGAACAAGTGAAATGCAACTTTCTTTTTCTTTCAATAAATTCTATCTTCGGGAAGGAGAAAAGATATATTTTCTTGTTAATGGAAGTAAACACCCAAAAACATGCAACTTTCACTTTTATGTTTTCAAATGGAAATAAATTGAAATGCCAAACTATAAATTTAGTTTTCATGAAATCCCCCAAAAAAACAATCTCTTTCAACTATGTACTAAGACACTCCAATTTTGAAAGTAGGATGGGAATTTTTTTCTTCTTTCTAGATCAGCTGAAAACTCAAAAGAGACACTTCTTTGGATTTTCTTTTAATAAAAATGAAAGTATTCAATGACACTTTGAAAAGAAATCAAAATGGAATTAAGGTGGAGAAAACAAGCACCCAAGGAAGAAAATATTCAACCACAAAGATGTCTTCAATGCAGAAAACTCAACGTTTCAATGGTAAAAAAAGTTTCAAATAACTTCAAAAAGGATTTCACTCTAAGATGAGATGAAAATGAGGATATTTTGATTTTTTAAACAATGGAAGAAAATTAACTCTTCAAAAAAGTGCCATCAACACTAAAATTCTAAGGGAATGAGAATATATGATCTAAACCGTACCCAAAAAAATAAAATCTTCTTTTAATCAAATAAAGAAAATGCCACACAAAAGGAAAGATTTCAAAATTACTTTGAAAAATGTTGCAACAATGATTGTTGGGACAGATCTGAGAGAGATCTGGAGGGGTGGAAGAAAGGACAGACACATATGTAGGATTTGTTTGAAGGATGAGTCTTCAAAAAATGGATTTTAGAGGTGGTCGCACCCTGCTAAGGACCACGGGGTGACAAGAAACCATTGGTATTTCCTTGTAGAGGATTAAAGAGTGACCACAAAGAATTGGTTGTTAGACATATTTTCATTGATGTCAACAATGGATGTCATTATGATTTGTTGATGAGTGGTTAGGAACAACATGCAGAGAAATCTACCTAAATCTCAGGAGAGGCAGCATATTAAATTTCACAAGATCAATGCAATGTAGAAACACCATCGAGATCAAATTCCCACATATCAATGATCTCGATCAATTAGAATCCAAGTACAAAACCAAAAATCTCAGAAGGGAAAGCGCATTGCAGGGATGATGATTTCTTATGAACAACATGCATAGGAATATACAAAAAATATCAAAAGGGAAAGCACATTGCAGAAATGTGATTAGGATGGAAATCCCCACAGTAAAACTACAAAAGAATCGAGGGAGAATCATGTGCATTGATGTATATTTCAAGACAAACTAGGACCATTAGATGAAGTCAACTTGCTCGATGTTTAATCAAGAAATATCACTCCGGGATATTTGAGAATTGGGAAGGAATAACCCAAAGTCCCGAAGGCTGCAATGAATCTAGACCATTGATCTAGAACTAATCATAGTCGTTGGACCAAGAATTCACGATATCCCTAATAGCCGAAATCACAACAACCATTGGATCGTGTTAAGATTTTCGCATCAAAGATGGATTGTTAGATGAAGTCAACGTGATTGAGGTTTATTCGAGGAATCTCACTTCCGGAGAGTTGAGAATTGAGAATGAATAACCCAAAGTCTTGAATGCCGAAATGAATCTAAACCATCGATCTATAACTATTACATAGAAATATTACATAATCAATTTTTTTTTTTATCTCATTCAATAATAATTTGTTTTCATGCATCCCCCGTGACTTNCTTCTAGAGTTTTTAAGATAAGTGGGATAGTAATGCTCCTGAGGACCTTAAACATATTCGATACTCATGAAGCATTCAGACCAAATGAACCAATAACACTCAAGAAAAACCCCTAATACACGTTATTTCTTCTACAATTGGTAAAGCTTTGAAGGGGTAATCTTCACTTCCCTTCCACACACGACCTCATGTTTAGCCCCTATGTTAGAGGGGGTTCTCGACTATGCCTATACTATAGTTGGATTTTAACCCTCTTTAGTGTTCTACAGTCTTATGCAATAGTATTGGACAATTTACTCACTTTTCCTAGTCCAAATATTGGAGCTCGAAGCTACTATTGGTGTACTGAAAACAAAAATGTCTAGCTAATTTTATTAGCACGTTGGTTTATTTTATTATTTTTTTTACTCAGAATGGTGTACGCAGGTGAAACTAGTGATGTGATGACTTGACTCCAAAATTTTGTAGAACAAGTGAAATGCAACTTTCTTTTTCTTTCAATAAATTCTATCTTCGGGAAGGAGAAAAGATATATTTTCTTGTTAATGGAAGTAAACACCCAAAAACATGCAACTTTCACTTTTATGTTTTCAAATGGAAATAAATTGAAATGCCAAACTATAAATTTAGTTTTCATGAAATCCCCCAAAAAAACAATCTCTTTCAACTATGTACTAAGACACTCCAATTTTGAAAGTAGGATGGGAATTTTTTTCTTCTTTCTAGATCAGCTGAAAACTCAAAAGAGACACTTCTTTGGATTTTCTTTTAATAAAAATGAAAGTATTCAATGACACTTTGAAAAGAAATCAAAATGGAATTAAGGTGGAGAAAACAAGCACCCAAGGAAGAAAATATTCAACCACAAAGATGTCTTCAATGCAGAAAACTCAACGTTTCAATGGTAAAAAAAGTTTCAAATAACTTCAAAAAGGATTTCACTCTAAGATGAGATGAAAATGAGGATATTTTGATTTTTTAAACAATGGAAGAAAATTAACTCTTCAAAAAAGTGCCATCAACACTAAAATTCTAAGGGAATGAGAATATATGATCTAAACCGTACCCAAAAAAATAAAATCTTCTTTTAATCAAATAAAGAAAATGCCACACAAAAGGAAAGATTTCAAAATTACTTTGAAAAATGTTGCAACAATGATTGTTGGGACAGATCTGAGAGAGATCTGGAGGGGTGGAAGAAAGGACAGACACATATGTAGGATTTGTTTGAAGGATGAGTCTTCAAAAAATGGATTTTAGAGGTGGTCGCACCCTGCTAAGGACCACGGGGTGACAAGAAACCATTGGTATTTCCTTGTAGAGGATTAAAGAGTGACCACAAAGAATTGGTTGTTAGACATATTTTCATTGATGTCAACAATGGATGTCATTATGATTTGTTGATGAGTGGTTAGGAACAACATGCAGAGAAATCTACCTAAATCTCAGGAGAGGCAGCATATTAAATTTCACAAGATCAATGCAATGTAGAAACACCATCGAGATCAAATTCCCACATATCAATGATCTCGATCAATTAGAATCCAATTACAAAACCAAAAATCTCAGAAGGGAAAGCGCATTGCAGGGATGATGATTTGTTATGAACAACATGCATAGGAATATACAAAAAATATCAAAAGGGAAAGCACATTGTAGAAATGTGATTAGGATGGAAATCCCCACAGTAAAACTACAAAAGAATCGAGGGAGAATCATGTGCATTGATGTATATTTCGAGACAAACCAGGACCATTAGATGAAGTCAACTTTCTCGATGTTTAATCAAGAAATATCACTCCGGGATATTTGAGAATTGGGAAGGAATAACCCAAAGTCCCGAAGGATGCAATGAATCTAGACCATTGATCTAGAACTAATCATAGTCGTTGGACCAAGAATTCACGATATCCCTAATAGCCGAAATCACAACAACCATTGGATCGTGTTAAGATTTTCCCATCAAAGATGGATTGTTAGATGAAGTCAACGTGATTGAGGTTTATTCGAGGAATCTCACTTCCGGAGAGTTGAGAATTGAGAATGAATAACCCAAAGTCTTGAATGTCGAAATGAATCTAAACCATCGATCTATAACTATTACATAGAAATATTACATAATCAATTTTTTTTTTTATCTCATTCAATAATAATTTGTTTGCATGCATCCCCCGTGACTTCAAAGTAACACCAAAAGAATTTGTGAAACTTGGAATGGAACTACAAGCCATTCAAAAATATCCTCCTAATTCAATAAAACAAGCCATTGGGAAAGATCACCATTAAGCGCTTTCCAAATATCCTCCCTATGAAAATAAATAAACCATGAGGTTCTTTCAAAATATTTCCATCATACACTTTCAAAAGATCTCTTAATGTAAGGAAATAAGCCATTGGGAAATTTTTTAAAAATGCCTCATTAGAACATTTTCAAATATGTTCATCAATGCCAAAAAATGAGGCCATTGGCTATTTTGAAAGATAAGTCATTGAACCATTTTTTAATATGTTCCTTGATGCCAAAAAATCAAGGCATTTGGTCTTAAAAAAACAGAGGTTTTCATCCTTATTCAAAGGTAATACTTTGTTCTTAGAGATAAAATGGGACATTCAAGCCCAATTCAGAGAAAAGTTTGATCTTTACCAAAAATGGGAATAATCCCACTTCAATGGTAATGCTTTGAAGATAAAATTAAAAGTTCATTTACTTTACCCTAGAAATTCCTACAAGATTTTATTAGCATCCAAACTTAAAACAATTGATTGTTGTTTGAAGGCTCTTACTCTATATTGGCATTTATTTTGTGGCTAGTGCTAATGTGCATACATAATTTGTATTGTGCCTATGCCAACAATCCAAATTTGATGCACAACACAAAGTGGACTTCAAAACATACTTAGAAAATTAAAATTTCATGAATGCATGCCTCTAACAAATGTAGCTGATCAAATGAATAGAAGAGTCTCAAGGACATTCAATGCTGAAATGATCAACACTATTTCAAATTCAATGCATTCTAAGGTCATTCAAATTCATTAATGCTTGCAAGAAAAAAGTTTAGTTGAGAGATGATCATTCAAATTAACAAAAATAACCAATTTGAACTTAGGCATTTAGTCATGGAACTGTGACTTTTATCAAAAAGTTAACATCAATTTCCCACACTAGTCCAATGATAAAAATTGAGCTCTAATACCACTTTGTCAAAAAATAAGATGTCTTTCTTGTCCATTAAGGTACTCCATGGATAATTATTTCTTTAATTAACCAAATATTAGGATAAATTCAAACTCTAACATAAATGTCATTTTGAATTCATATGCATAAACAATATAGAAAAATAATAACAATTCATAATTTCAATTTCATACATTTCACATTAAATTCAAGGCATCACACATCATTTTGAAAAAAAAATAAAAAAATAGAAGGTATTACAACAAAGGATTATACAAATACTTATCTATAAATAAATGCACGTCCTCAAAATTTTTTGCTAAGGAGCAATTTTCAATCCAACTGTAATGTTCCTTGCTATATTTTTATTTCTATGTTTCCATTCAGTTTACTAACATGGACATTTTGTTAAACAGTTGATATGTGAAGATTTTACTCTCACCTAACAATTCTGGTTGCTTGTCAACAATACATAACAAAGTGGGAAAAATGTGTATTCATAACTTATCATCCAATTTATTTAGCAACAATACATGATACCATTTCAAAAGTATTGTAACAACAATAAAACAAGACAGAACTATGGATTGTTCATCAATAATGGCTTGTCTATAGTTTATAAAAAATGTGCAGCAAACATATAGGCAATATACAAGCCTATAGGAGTTATTTGTAGGTTTCTAGCTGATTTCTGTAGGAACAACAGTCCTTCGCAAGCAATATTGACCCTTGGAAAGTGAGTAACTCAGACCCAGTTGAAGATAGCTTGACTCACAATGCTGGTGCAAACTCCTAGTAATAAATCCAATCACTGAATGAAGGAAATATTTCTCCCACTTCCTGAGATACTCACCCAGGAACAATCCACGACTCGTCTAGTGCAAGAATTCGTCCCACAAAGAAAAATAGTGCTACCGCCAACAAGATATGCACCCATATGCCAGGTAATGCGCCCAGGAGGAAGGAAAAATCGACCCCAGCTATACCAATGCATCCCACTGACAAGGAGCTTGACCCATTTTTCTAATATTGCACCCAACATAAGAAAACATCAACTCAACTGACAAGTAATATGCTCAGCACCAAACAAATCGCACTCTAAGTAAAACCCAGGTACGTATATGCAACTACTAGCTAGCAACAAGGAATACTCTGCCACTTTGAAGCTCAATGAAGAAATATAAGTGATTTCCTCCTGAAAATGACCAACTAGGGTGGATGGTCTCACCACTGAAGCCAATCTCTGAAAATCCTCCTAGGGTTTCCTTCCCAAGAGTTCCAAAACCACAATGATCTATATCAATGATAAAATTANTAATTCAATAAAACAAGCCATTGGGAAAGATCACCATTAAGCGCTTTCCAAATATCCTCCCTATGAAAATAAATAAACCATGAGTTTCTTTCAAAATATTTCCATCATACACTTTCAAAAGATCTCTTAATGTAAGGAAATAAGCCATTGGGAAATTTTTTAAAAATGCCTCATCAGAACATTTTCAAATATGTTCATCAATGCCAAAAAATGAGGCCATTGGCTATTTTGAAAGATAAGTCATTGAACCATTTTTTAATATGTTCCTTGATGCCAAAAAATCAAAGCATTTGGTCTTAAAAAAACAAAGGTTTTCATCCTTATTCAAAGGTAATACTTTGTTCTTAGAGATAAAATGGGACATTCAAGCCCAATTCAGAGAAAAGTTTGATCTTCACCAAAAATGGGAATAATCCCACTTCAATGGTAATGCTTTGAAGATAAAATTAAAAGTTCATTTACTTTACCCTAGAAATTCCTACAAGATTTTATTAGCATCCAAACTTAAAACAATTGATTGTTGTTTGAAGGCTCTTACTCTATATTGGCATTTATTTTGTGGCTAGTGCTAATGTGCATACATAATTTGTATTGTGCCTATGCCAACAATCCAAATTTGATGCACAACACAAAGTGGACTTCAAAACATACTTAGAAAATTAAAATTTCATGAATGCATGCCTCTAACAAATGTAGCTGATCAAATGAATAGAAGAGTCTCAAGGACATTCAATGCTGAAATGATCAACACTATTTCAAATTCAATGCATTCTAAGGTCATTCAAATTCATTAATGCTTGCAAGAAAAAAGTTTAGTTGAGAGATGATCATTCAAATTAACAAAAATAACCAATTTGAACTTAGGCATTTAGTCATGGAACTGTGACTTTTATCAAAAAGTTAACATCAATTTCCCACACTAGTCCAATGATAAAAATTGAGCTCTAATACCACTTTGTCAAAAAATAAGATGTCTTTCTTGTCCATTAAGGTACTCCATGGATAATTATTTCTTTAATTAACCAAATATTAGGATAAATTCAAACTCTAACATAAATGTCATTTTGAATTCATATGCATAAACAATATAGAAAAATAATAACAATTCATAATTTCAATTTCATACATTTCACATTAAATTCAAGGCATCACACATCATTTTGAAAAAAAAATAAAAAAATAGAAGGTATTACAACAAAGGATTATACAAATACTTATCTATAAATAAATGCACGTCCTCAAAATTTTTTGCTAAGGAGCAATTTTCAATCCAACTGTAATGTTCCTTGCTATATTTTTATTTCTATGTTTCCATTCAGTTTACTAACATGGACATTTTGTTAAACAGTTGATATGTGAAGATTTTACTCTCACCTAACAATTCTGGTTGCTTGTCAACAATACATAACAAAGTGGGAAAAATGTGTATTCATAACTTATCATCCAATTTATTTAGCAACAATACATGATACCATTTCAAAAGTATTGTAACAACAATAAAACAAGACAGAACTATGGATTGTTCATCAATAATGGCTTGTCTATAGTTTATAAAAAATGTGCAGCAAACATATAGGCAATATACAAGCCTATAGGAGTTATTTGTAGGTTTCTAGCTGATTTCTGTAGGAACAACAGTCCTTCGCAAGCAATATTGACCCTTGGAAAGTGAGTAACTCAGACCCAGTTGAAGATAGCTTGACTCACAATGCTGGTGCAAACTCCTAGTAATAAATCCAATCACTGAATGAAGGAAATATTTCTCCCACTTCCTGAGATACTCACCCAGGAACAATCCACGACTCGTCTAGTGCAAGAATTCGTCCCACAAAGAAAAATAGTGCTACCGCCAACAAGATATGCACCCATATGCCAGGTAATGCGCCCAGGAGGAAGGAAAAATCGACCCCAGCTATACCAATGCATCCCACTGACAAGGAGCTTGACCCATTTTTCTAATATTGCACCCAACATAAGAAAACATCAACTCAACTGACAAGTAATATGCTCAGCACCAAACAAATCGCACTCTAAGTAAAACCCAGGTACGTATATGCAACTACTAGCTAGCAACAAGGAATACTCTGCCACTTTGAAGCTCAATGAAGAAATATAAGTGATTTCCTCCTGAAAATGACCAACTAGGGTGGATGGTCTCACCACTGAAGCCAATCTCTGAAAATCCTCCTAGGGTTTCCTTCCCAAGAGTTCCAAAACCACAATGATCTATATCAATGATAAAATTA
>JZKD02S1998020.1:48097-60264 GCA_000966675.3 Picea glauca
GTATTCTACCCTACGGACTAATAATCTAGGGCTCTAAACTTATACGCAGATCATGACCCTTAAGATTTAACTTTTAACCTTCTACCCAAAATCTCAACCCCTTTTCTCAGGCAAATACGGGAAGAATGAACTAACCTTTTTATCGACGGTTGAAGTAGATCCTTCGTTGAGTTGTTATCTCCTTGTTGCTGCTGCTCCTTCCACAAAGATTCCTGCAATCAAGACAAAACTATGCATGCATGCTACTGATCTACTAGGGGGTTAGAGATAAAACATAAATCAAATAACATAGATGAGAGTCATGTATTTGGGACGGGAAAAGTATCTTTTTCATTAATCTCAATGTGAATCAACTTACAATGATTTCTGAGATCGGCCACCGTTCCTCGATCCTGATCCTGGTCTCCTCCTCTTCTTCTGTCCTCCAACTGCTACTGCATGAATTTCTCCTAAAGCTTGAGGCAAGGCTAAAGGGTTGGGACAAAACTGACTTGGCAATTTGGCAGAGTTTCTTTGCTATGATTTTTCCCTCCCTTGAATAGTACCCCTAGCCCTCCTTTTATAGGCTAGAAGGAGCTAGGGTTTTAGGAAAGCTCTCGGCCATGCATGGTCGGGAGTTCTAGTTAACTGACAAAAAGCCTCGTGTCCCGGTGGAAACTTTCCTGATTTTTTTCTTTGTTAGGTAAACGCGGGCTGTAGTGGGCCAGCCAGCATTCACACGCGTGCTACAGAAGGCCTGCCAGCGTCTCAACGCGCCCAGTGTTAGGTTAGGGCGCGAGTTACTTGATTTAGGAGGTTTTTGAAGAGTTTGATCAGCATGGATTTGGCAAGGAAAAGGCATGAGTTGGCCTGATTCCCGGTAAGCAGGGGTAGTGCAATTTAGGGTTATAACAACTAGTCCAAGCCACAAGCAAAGAAGGATGCTAGAAAGACAAAGAAAGATACTGGGAAGTGGTGCGACTTCCATAAGAGCCCTTGGCATAACACTGCTAACTGTCGCTCAAAGCAGACACTGGTGGCAGAAGTGAAAGCCTCTAAATCAGATGCGGGTTATGAATCTGAGTCAGAACTAGAAAGGGGAAGACGGATCATTGACGCGGAACCCAATGCCACTGTTGCTACCACCAAGCTCCAACATAGTCAACCAAACGAGCCAGAAGAAGGAGAGTGCCTCTTCCATTCACAGATGTGGGTAAAAGGAACCCCACTTCACTTCATTGTTGATAGTGGTAGCCAGAAAAACCTCATCTCAGTAGAGGTCATCAAGAGGCTGGCCCTACTGACAACATCACACCCACAACCCTACACCATTGGATGGCTCCGCCAAGGAAGCGATCTCCGCGTCAGCCAACAGTGTCGATTTTCGTACGATATCAAGCCCTTCAAAGACGAGGTATTGTGCGATGTTTCTCCTCTCAAAGTTTGTGATGTTCTATTGGGCCAACCTTATTTATGGAAATGTCATGCTATATATGAGTCTAGGCCTCATAGTGTTATTATTACTTTGAACAGGAAATTGTACAGGATACCCGAGGCTGTCCCACCTAGTGCTATTTCCTTGATCTCTGCTAAGCAATGCAGGAAGGTCATCTCTCAGATGGGGAAGTTTGTCTTCTTCATGATTCTCTCTCAGAATGAGAGAAAAATCACAGCCACATCCATGGTCTCTGGAGCTGACCTCTCCACACAACAGAAGCAAGTAGATAAGGTCGTGGAAGAATACTAGGATACCTTCTCCTCACCTACCAGGGTACCTTTGCATTGCCAGGTCAAGCACCCCATCGATGTGACCCCCAACGCACCGCTACCCAATGGGCCAGTCTATCACCGCTCTCTATTATAGAATGAGGAGATCAAGCAATAGATCCAAGAATTTCTCCACAAGGGGCACATCCATCCTAGATCATCACCTTGCAAGATCCCAATCATGCTGGTACAGAAGAAAGATGGAACCTGGTGACTTTGCATTGATTATTGGGCTCTCAATAAAATCATAGTCAGAAACTGGTACCCGATTCCCCGAATCGACGACCTCCTTGATCAACTCATGGGGGCCAAATATTTCAGTAAGATTGATCTAAAGTTTGGCTACCACCAGGTCCTGATAGAACAAATAGATGTATGGAAGACCACATTCAAGTCAAAGGAAGACCTTTTTGAATGGTTGGTCATGCCCTTTGTTCTGAAAAACACTCCATCCACTTTCATGAGGATGATGGATGGTATCCTATGACCATTCACCAATACTTTTGTAGTTGTGTATCTTGATGACATTCTCATTTATAGCAAGACTTGGTCCGAACACTTGCATCATATTCAGCAGGTTCTGCACACCCTGCGACAGCACAAGCTATACGCCAACTTGGAAAAATGCTCCTTTGGCATGGACATGGTACATTACGTAGGCTACATAATTGATCAACATGGTGTACATGTGGGTCCAGCCAAGATCCAAGTCATCCGTGACTGGCCAGCCCCAACCACACTCACTAAGTTTCGGAGCTTCTTGGGCCTTGCCAATTTCTACTGCAGGTTTGTGTTGAGATTCTCCCATATTGCATGGGCTGTCAACCAAATAACTAGGGGTGGTGGTAAGGTGAAATTTTCATGGGGCTGGCCCCAACAACAAGCGTTCTATGATTTGAAGAAATGCTTGTGCTCAACCCCAGTACTTTCACTACTAGACCTGCAACAGCCCTTTGAGATTGAGACTGATGCTTCAGACTATGCTGTGGGTGTGGTTCTCATGTAGCATGGCCACCCCATGGCCTATCATAGTGTGACACTATCATATGTTGTCCGTAACTACCCTACTTATGACAAATAAATGTACTCCATTATGCAAGTCTATCGCTAGTGGAGACATTACATTATTGGGAGGGAGACAATCATCCACACTGATCATAATCCACTGTAGTTCATGCAGACATAAGGAAAATTGTAGAATGACCACCATCAAAAGTGGTCCACATACTTGCAACAATTCCACCTCAACATCAAGTATAAAACATGAAGCACCAACTGACAGATGGCCAAATTGAGGTCATAAATCGAATGATCGTTCATATCATGTGCATGTATAATTCCAAGAACTCTCACACATGGGATGAGAGTCTTCCCTATGTCCATCATAGCTACAACCAAGCCCTGCATAGCTCAACCGGCCACAACCCCTTTCAGGTGGGGTTGGGATTCCAACCATTGGGTCCCATAGATGTTGCACTTCCCCTTTTGGTCACCTCGATCGACTCCTCTCCTGCTCCAACTAAGGTTGACAAAGCCACCCAGTTCATTGAGAGGACCCAATACATCTGCCAATAGGTTCAGGATATCCTACAGAAGTCCAATGAAAAGTACAAGCAGCGCCATGATCAACGTCGGGTTCCACATAAGGTTCAGGTGGGTGACAAAGTTTGGTTGCACTTGCAGGAATAACACCTTATAGGACCCCATCGGAATCTTCACCCACTTAATTATGGGTCGTACACCATCACCAAGTCTGTGGGGGATAATTCTTTTGCACTCAACATTCATCCTTTCCTTGGCCTGCACCCAGTGTTCAACGTGGACCTCCTTCAGCCTTATTTCCCACCATTATTGGACACCTCAGACATAGCAGAACAACTGACACCAATAGAGCTCAACCCTGATTGCATACAATAGGCATCCATTGATCATATTGTGGACACAGAGATCAAGGGAACTCAACAACAAAGGATCCAGCTTTATCAAGTCGTCAAAGCAGGGCAGCTCTTGCACCAAGGCAAGTGGCTCACCTAAGGCCAAATTCAGTAGAAATTTCCTCATCTGATGGGGAAACTCAACGCAATGGAGACCATTGCTTTCTAAGGATGGAGGATTGATATAGGTGGATATCAGTGGCCACCCACCTTTTCCATCTAGCTCAAAACAACTTTCTAGCAATTTTGATAATTTACTATTTTTAGCAGTTTTTTGGGTCCTGAACTTCCAGAGCCTTTTGAGGCCCTAAACGACGTTTTTTGGGGTATGTTGCGGTTGCAAAATTTCATCATGAAATTTTTTGCAGCTGTTGTAGTCAGATAGATATTTCCAACGGGCTATCATACACCTAAAAGGAAGATCATATGCAAAAGTTACAACCCCGGGATGTTGATGTATTGACTTACCCAAACGGGGCCCACATGACTTTTGGCGCTTCATCTCCTAGGGTTAGGGTTTTGGATGTTTAGGGTTTTTGAAACTCCTGTTTATTGTAAAAAGGCCTTGAGAGCCTCGCTGTAATCATCTTCTTGTGAATGAGCGCAGCCGTCACATCTCTTCTCAGAGATAAGCCGCCACCATTCCAGCAAGCTTGTTTTCCGCTGCATTTTATAGTTTCAGCTTATTTCCTTAATGAATAAAAAACCAGTTTTACTGTATCTCTGTTATTCTGTGTTAAGCATATGGTAATAATATGTAGTCATTTCGTTCTACTCATAAAATCTGGATCACTCTTGGGCTAAGATTCATCCCGAAGTTTCACAATATAAATGTCGAATAAAGTGTATCTCAGTATCATAAGTCTATCTATCAAACAAAAATGGAAAATGTTGGCACATATCATATGCGTCCTCCCAGGTCGTCGAGTGCAGACTATAGTTGTACCACTAGACCTTGAATTGATCTACCATTCAATGCCATAGCTTTCGAATGCAATGATCCAAGATGCGGATCGACTCAGCCATGAGTGCCCCCTTGTCCGATACCTGCAAGGAACTCATGTCAATAACATGTGTAGGATCACTAACACATTGTCTCAAAACAGATACATGAAAAACATTCTGCATATGCCTCAAAGAATTAGGCAAGTCTAGTCGATAAGCCACATGCCCCTTTCTCTCCACAATCTCGAAAGGTCCCATGAACCTAGAAGAGAGTTTAGCTCCCTTTCCAAACTTGATCGAACTCTTATGTGGTTTAACCCGCAAGAAGACTCGATCGTCGACCTCGTAACCACAATCAACACGGTGCATATCAACATAACTCTTATGCTGATCCCGCGCTTCTTTAATCATTTGTCTTATTGTTTTCATTTTCTCTTCCATTTCTTGGATCACTTCTGGTCCCACCAGGACCCTATCCTCAAGTCGATCCCAACTCAAAGGCATCTGACACGGTCACCCGTAAAGAAACTTGAAAGGCACCATCTTAATGGTGCTTTGGTAACTGTTTTTGTAAGCGAACTCCACCAGTGGCAAGAATTATTCCAAATGCTTTTGTTGGTCCATCACATACATGCAGAACATGTCTTCCAAGATTTGGTTCGTTCGTTCGGTCTGCCCATCAGTCTCCGGGTGATATGCAGTATTGAAGTTAAGTTGGGTTCCCAAGGCCTCTTGGAAACTCATCCAAAATCGTCCAGTAAACACCGATACTTGATCGGATATAATCCTCTTATGCACACCATGCAGCCTCACAATATCACTAACAAAAACTGTAGCTATGTCATGTGCCTGATACGTTGTACACACAGGAATAAAGTGAGCACTCTTCATTAGAGTGTCTACTACTACGAAAATCGAGTCATTTCTCCTTGCCATCAGTGGAAATCCAACAATAAAATCCATCAAAATAACCTCCCATTTTGATTCCAGAATAGCATGTGGTTGTAGTAATCCTGCTGGGTGTCTATGTTCAGCCTTTACTTGTTGACATTCTAGACATCTAGACACATAGTTGACTATGTCTGCCTTCATTCCCTTCCAGAAGAATAAGGGTTTAAGGTCTGCCCTCATCTTCGTGAGTCCCGGGTGAGCCATGTAAACTTCTCTATGAGCCTCTCTTAAGATCAACATCCTCAACTCGTCATTCGACAGTATGCAAATAAACCTCAATAAACCATCGCTATCAAATGAAAATCCTTCAAATCTTGGTACCATCATTTTGGTTTGTCCAATAAAACCCTCAACCTCTTTGTACCGGTCATCGTCACACTGTAAAGTTACAATATTTTCATGTAGATTCGTCTGAGAAGGTAGAACCGAAAATATGCATGGTCTCCGACTCATTGCATTTGCGACTCCGTTCATTGTTCCTTTTATGTAAGTAATATCAAAGTCGTACTTGCTAAGCAATTTCGACCAATGTTGTTGTCGGGATTTCAGGTCACTTTGCGTAATTATGTGTTGTAGTCCACAGTGGTGAGTCTTTAGTTCAAATTTTCATCCAACAAGGTAGTGTCTCCAAACCTTCAAGGAATATACAATGGCTAACAACTCCAAATCGTGTGTCGCGTATTTCTCCTCATGCCTTCTCAATTTCCTCGAGATGTAAGTGATCACTCGTTCGTTTTTCATCAAGACTCCACCTAAGCCTTCCTTGGATGTGTCAGTGCATACCAAGAAGTCTGTGTCCATGTTAGGGACCTTTAGTATCGGTGTTGTTGTCAACAACTCCTTGAGCCACCGAAATGCTTCCGTGCATTTCTCGGTCCAAACAAAATTCTTGTTTTTCTTCTACAATTCTGTGATCGGATTTGCTATATTTGAAAATCCCTCGATGAACCGGCAATAGTATTCTTCTAAACCCATGAAGCTACGCACTTCTAGGACATTCGTCGACGCAGGCCATTCCATAATAGCCTCGACCTTTGCTGGATCCATGGCGATGCCTTCGCCGGAGATGACATGCCCTAAGTAGTGAATCTTCGATTGATAAAATGAGCATTTGGAAAACTTCCCATACAATTTGTGCTCTCGCAGACACTGTAGTACCAAGTGTAAGTTCTCATCATGCTCCTCTGTCATTCGAGAGTAAATCAAAATATCGTCAATGAATACTTGGACTAACTTGTCCAAGTACTCATAGAACACACCATTCATCAAACTCATAAATACCCCAGTGGTGTTTTTCAGTCCAAATGGTAAAACAATAAACTCATAATGTCCAAACCTTGTCTTAAAGGCGGTCTTAGGGATGTCATATTCCTTAATCCATAACTGGTGGTATCTTGATCGCAAGTCAATATTTGAGAACATTGTCGCACCCTTCATTTGATCGAACAGATCATCAATCCTCGACAACAGATACTAATTCTTGATCGTTGCCTTGTTCAACTGATGGTAGTCACTGCAGAGCCTCCATGACCCATCCTTCTTTCGTATGAAAATAATAGGTGCACCCCACGGTGACAAAATTGGATGTATCAGTCCCAGGTCCAACAATTCTTTCAGTTTCATTCTCAACTCCTGTAACTCTGGGGTCGACATCTAATAAGGTGTTCTAGCTATCGGTTCAGTTCCTAGTTTTAGGTCTATAGTAAACTCCAATTCCCTCTCCGACGACATCCCAGGTAACTCCTCTAGAAATACGTCCACAAAATATCTCACCACTAGAATGTGTTCTAGACCTTTCACTACTCCCTTCTCATTTAACGCAAGGATCGCATAAATCTTGCACCCCTTATGCATGTTATTTCATAGCTACAAGGAAGAGAAGAACCTCAGGGAAAATCTCTGGTTCTGACCTACAATCACTCATCCTTGTCCCTCATCATCAACCAAGCTCAACAGTTTTGTCTTATAGTTGAGTATCGCCTCATGCGATTCCAACTAGTCCATACCAATCACAACGTCATAAGATCCTCCAACCTTCTGTTTGGCTCTCAAAGCCATCTCTATGAAGCTAAACTTGTCATGTTCGACTACCTTTACCTAAATCCTTTTTAGCATTATCTCGGTAGCACCGAGATCTATCAAAATACCAAGGGTTTGGTCAACGATGATACCTGTCATCTCAATACAGTCGAATGATGCTCTTCTTGACATTTATTCATAGCTACATGAATCTGATGGGCCTTGCTCAAATCTCCCATGGTAGTGGGTCTGGCTGATCCAGATGCTCTAGTCCTCTCCACAGGGAAGTCGCCCTGGTAGTGTGGCTCCCCACATGTCCAAAACCCCTTATTTGGCCGAGTAGTCCTGGTACCCAAATTACAAGATGACGACCCACCGACCTAGAATCCTAGTCTGTTCTACTGAATAGGCCTAAACTGGTGCTGCTTTGGTCGACACTGCTGCTAATGTTGTGGTCCCCGACAAGGTGTCTGTTGCTAAGGCATCGGTAGCTGAGGTGTAGTGAACGTGGATCCCCTCTTGAAGCCACGATATCCTGGTGTTTGATGCTATTGCACACCAGATGACACCTGCCCTGCTAGTCTCGCTGGAGTCCTGGTCTAACCCCTACGGATAAGCTCCTCCTTTTCTATGAGGGCCTTCCAGACGACATCATGCAAGGTTTGAGGCATAAAAATCCTAACCTTTTAATGTATGCTTCCATTAAGGTCGAACATGAACCTGTTTACCTTAAGTTTCTTAGTGTTAATATGTGAAGGATACCGCAACAACTCCATAAAATGGGCCTCGTACTTGGGCACCTGTTGACAGGCAAAATTGACCGCTCGTCAACTAGAGGAGTGAATCTAGTCTGGGGTTGTCTAATTAACCCAAGTTTTTTGGACTAATCCACTCTGACGTGTTTAATGGCTCCGTTGGCCGGTCTAAGTCCTAAAGAAAGCAAAAAAACAAAACTGAAGAAAATGCAATAACTTGGTGAATAACAATCGCTGAAAACTATATATAGATCTAATATATATTTACAGTTTAACTGACTAATATTTACAAAATAAATCTACTTATTATATACGAATGATTCTATTTCTGACATATATATAATATGTACACAATATGAATTTTAATCTAAATCCCCGAAAATCGAATATAAATTGATTTTTAAAACAATAGTAAAACTATTATTTAATCTGTTTATATTCTAGAAATGAAATAGAAACTGTTTAATTGAAAACAGAAACGATAGATAGTAGAAGATGTTTTAACTGCAGGCAATTTCTGTATTCATTAAACTAATGAAATCAAACTAACAAACTTACTTGTTATCGCATCCCATATTTGTTCAATGTGTAGTATCCAATCTCCCTGTCTGATGAGGTAAACCCACAACAGATCCTACAATTGCTTCTCATAAATGTGAAGCAGTAATGATTGAATTTGAATGATAGAACATATAAGAGATATAATCACAACAATCTTATAATTTCACAAGTAGCCACATTAAGATAAATCCCACCGTGAGAACTTGTGTATAAATGTTCAATAAAGGATAAAGATAAATCTCTTAATTTAATGTTTGAATAAAATGATTGTTGTGTGTTAAATATGGAACATAAAACATGGAAAATATATAAATTTTTATCATACCAATCTGTCGTAAACCATGACAACGAAAGCAATCATAATCTAATTACAAATTGAAATAATCATGACTTGAATAAAAATACAATACGGAGAAGCTAAAGCTGTGACAAATATTATATTTCATTCAAGTCTGTAAATGAGAAATCCATAGTTTTTTCCCCAGGCAGAGATGGTCTCATGTTTAAAAAATAACATCCTTATATAGGTTCCAGGAAAAAAATGTTTCCTATTGATAACATCAAATCTGTTCCAAAAATGTGGGGGATGCAACCTCCTTGATTTTACTTGATATAAAAAAACCAACATCCTAATCTATTTACTAAAAACATAAAGATGGTATGGTTGGGAGATCCCAGCAGTGCTTCAAATCTCCTTAGAAATCATGGGTTCCTGTTAACAAATAAAAATGGGAAGATTTTAGATGTATTTTCAATTATCAAAACAAGCAATTCGATTTTTTCTAACTGGCTACAAAATCTTATGATTCTGTAGCTAGTTATAATTATAACTACAATCATATTTTATTCAACAAACAAAACAAATTGATCTTTATAAGAAAGGAAATCTATCCAATCAAATCATATATTCTAATTGGAGAGTGATGAAATCATAATAAAATCCAAAAAATCATACCTCAAATCATGGGACTAAAACATATCAATCAATCTTGGAGTTTACTATTGCTGTTGCTGCCTCTACATTCTTAAAAATAACAAATACCGTAGTTTTTTGGCGTTTCTCCTTTGCTTGAGTTATGGATTGGAGTCTATTGTTCTCATTTGTCAACGAATCCACTTGGTCTTTTAAATATTTAAGCTGGGATTGTAGCAAAGGCACATCCATATAATACCTGTCGATCCAGGATCGACACTCATTACACTATGGCTGTAGGGATTGTGCATTGATACTGATAGCATTAACAGTTGGATAATCGTCCATGCGAAAGGTAGGTTTGTCACGGAGTTGGATGCCAGGAAAATCAGGATTATCCTTTAGACATGGAGGCAGGTTGCTAACATAATCATAGGGTCTGTCAGAGCAAAGTCCATATGACAATGTATACTCTTCGGCCAAGAACCTTTCAATTTCCGAATCCAAGTCCTCACTTCCCTCAATTGTGGTTTTTGTGTCTGCACAGGGTTTGGATTTGTTTCGAGCACATTGTGAAATCAAACGACCGACCCTTTTATTCTTATAATTCACATCGACACTACCCTTTAGTTTCTTCCCTGTGGGTTTTTTAACAATTTTAGTGCAACTCTTTGGGTGTGAATCTGGTTCAGTATTCGGTTCAGTAGCATCAGGGTAGGTCGAGAGTTCAATATTAGGGTTAGGATCACAGGGCAGGAGCGATGGAGGAGAGGTGGTAGGTTTCACAAGGGTTTCTGTGATAACAGGCTTATCAACCTATCCCAACTCACTATTTCCAAAGCCATTTCGTAACACGAAAGCATCCCAACAATCGTTGTGTAATTGGAACTGATGCAGAATGATAATTTTGATTAAACCATGATGGAATAAACTAGAATTAGACTTCTGCCTCCTAAACCGCTTTCCCATCTTGTACAGACTTCTAAGGAGGAAGTAGGGCATGTTTAATTGGAATTCAATGAAACTCATAAGCAATCGCAGGTGATACATGAAAACCAACCCAAATCTTCCTTCACATGTAATAAACTATTTCACAATAGCAAGAAGATCATGCCACCTAGGTTTTAAAGATGAGACAGGCATACCTCGGTCGCAACTAGTAATTTTCTGTGAGGTGAACAACAAATTTTAGGGGACCTCTTCAAATTTTGCGTTCTTGAACCACTTTTTCCCGACAGCTGGTAAACCCGTAGCTTGGATTAAAAATTCTTCAGTCACCTCTAGCTGCACGTCACCTATATTTTCTCTTCAATTGTCGAAGGTCAATGCGAACTCTTGGGCAACTCTCATATTGAAACCCTTAAATTTTTCAATGAATACACGCCAACCATTCCTTTCTAAATTGTCCCTGGCATTATCATATGATAACAAGGCTTGGATACCATTGGGCTCAATCCTTACCACTAGAGACATGGCGAACAGAAGGGAATTTAACACAGAACTTGGAGGTAGGGTTTGATAAAAAACCACAAAGCCATAGCCCCGAACAAAACAATGCTATGATAGTTCAAAACGGTAGGCAAAGGCATTAATGAGTATGCATGGGAATGAAATCGTGAAGCCTGAGGCCAGACAGATAAGTAATATCACAGTGTACTTCATATGACACCTTGTAATATGGGTACATATAAGGATCAGAACACTTGAAAACCATAAAACGCACATCCATAGCTTGATTACAAAGGTAAGTATATCCAATGAAAATAGAATAATGAAAAGTTTTATGAATCAAAACTCCATTAATATCAATCGAAAATTAATGCATGGAGTCCTTTCACTTATGTAACCAAGGCACGTTTAGAACCAAGGAGTTATAAACAAGTATATCAATCATGTTCATAGAAAAAATATGACAATTCAATAATAGACCATATGAACAGTTTTCCTTTAATCAAAAATCGAAACAAAGTGTCAATTGAAGCTACGAGTTTTCATGCTTACAATCATGAAAACAAAAATCGAAAGGAATGTTAATTTTTCAAAATCCCACCCAGTTTTAGTCTCGCTGATTTTTCAGTCAAATTTAAATGCTAAATTTAGTTTCAGCACTGTTTCAACATATGCTACAGCCGTGGTGTTTCAGCATCTGCTCCGCGGTGTTTCAGCATCAGCATATGCTACAGCCGTGGTGTTTCAGCATCTGCTCCGCGGTGTTTCAGCATCAGCATAGCGGTGTTTCAGCATCAACACAGCGGTGTTTCAGCATCTAAAAAACTTAACAGAAAATAAATTTCTGAACTGAAAATAAATTTCAGAACTGAAACATGAGGATAATGAACATCA
>JZKD02S1998031.1:0-21695 GCA_000966675.3 Picea glauca
GGTTATGGACTTATGTAACGGGTATGGGGATGTCAGCCCATGGGTTTACCCATGTTTAGGCCTCTTTTGTAGTATATAAATAGCAAGGCAATGTAAGTGAGTGGTGGTGAATCAGTGAAAGGCGTGTAATGCTAAGTGCTAAGTGCAAGTTGTAAATGATTTGTGCATGCTGTGTTGAGAAATTGCAGAGCTAAGTGCAAGTGACTGTAAGGGATTGTGTAAAGGCTTTGTGTTGTATCCTAGCTCGGGGAAGGAGGATCTGGTGAGGTGCGCACATATCTTTTGTCCTATGCGGAGTAGGATATTGTGGCCCTGTGCATGTAGATGATTGATAGAAGATAATAAAGAAGACGAAGAGTTGGTGGACGTAGCCCCAGGCTGGGGGTGAACCAATTATATTCTATGTTGTGGTTGATTTGTGCATTATGGCTGTTGTGTTGTTTATGTGATTTATGTGATTTATGCTTAGTTCCATAATGTATGCTTAGATGGATAAGATATGATAGGTAAGTGATTAGTGATGTGAATGTATGCCAGATCTGAACTGTTTCCAAATGTTGAATGCTTATATGTGTTAGATTTGAGTGAATACTGTGTTTCTCTATAATTAGGGTTTATCTACATTGTAGACAAAGGTTAAATACTAATGAATGGAAATTTCTAAGTGCTCTATTAAGGTTTTGTAATCACAGATCTATGTCCCAGCTAGGTTGCAGACATCTGAGTCCTGCAACCACCCCTGCCTCTACCTCGAGTGAGACTTCATCTGCTTCACAGGTGTTGCCAAAAGGGCCGGTAGTTAGGGTTTTGTTGGTGTGTTGAACCGTGGGTTTTCCCTTGTGTGCCAACAAATGGTTCCATTGTAGGGACCGAAACTGGATTGCTGGGAATTGAGGAAAAGAAAGAAAGCTCTGTGCTTAGATTTGTTGATTTAGTGCAAAATATTCTATTTTGTGAAGCTCTATGCTAAGAAAGGAAGTGGATCTAAAGAAAAGAGGTAAAGATCTGAAATCTTTGTGCTCTGAAAAGGGTAAGCGTAGTGAAATTTTTTAGATCTAAAAGCTTTGTGCTCTATTGAAGGTAAGATAAGTGAATTTTTTTTTTTCAAAAGTATGGATCTATGTGTGTTTGATAGATTTTGTCCTAGTCTGAAAACTAGGGCACGGTTATAAGAAAGAAGGTTTGATAGTGAAAGATATGTTATTCCTATGCATAGAAAGAATGTTTGGACTAACAAATGGATGCAGGATCCTAGAAAGAATTTTTTGTAGGTTATCTACTATGATCCTAGTGTGCAGTACAGGAGAGGCTGGGGATCATTTAAAATAAAGAGAGGATTAACCTTTTGTTATAGTTGCAGAAGGCCGGGCCATCTTACTAAGGATTTCCATGATAGAAGACCTAGTTGTTTTTATTGTAAATTTATGGACCATGACGTTTTGGATTGCACTAGACAAGAAAACCCTGAGAAAGGCCAAGAAACTAAGACCATGGCAGAACCCCATAAAGAATCAGAGACTATATTACTAAGAATGAAAGAAACCCTGAATGACCACATAGATATCAATTTATCAGAGATCCAAAGAGAAAGAGTTCATAGAAGAAAGAATAGGAGACTTTGACATAGACTGTGTTTTGGATGAGGAAACACAAGTGAATATTATCACAGAAAGAACATGGGAAATTTTAGGAAATCCTGCTATGATTCCTTCATTAGGAGGAATATGATTATTTAGAGGAAAGTTGATAACCCTATGTGGAAGACTCACCCAGACATCTATGAGTGCTCATGGAACTTCGATAGAGAAAGAATTTGAGGTTGTTAAGTTTATTGAGAAAAATGCCCCATTTGCTTTATTTCTAGGAAAACCCTAGATTGAGAAAGATTAGATCCAAAGAAAACAAGAAGAGAAATCTCTAGAACAGAAAAAGAAAGAACTAACAGAGTTCATGGATAAGAGAATAGCACACTTACTAGAAGAACAAGAAAACCAGTCGAAGCTACTGAGGCCTAGAAATATGGATGTCGAAGTTAAAAGAACACAAGAAGACCTGAAACACCTATCTGTACAAGAAAGTAGAGAACCTACCCCAGAAAGAGAAGAATTATTGGATTTGAACCCTACGAAAGACCATCAACAACATGAAGTTACTATGCCAAGAGGTGATAAGAATCAAAATGGGAAAAGGAACCTAGTAATGCAGATCACGGGGAAGAAGGCTAGAAAGCTTGGCAAGAAGAAAGCAAATTTGGAGAAATTGCAGGAAGTTCTAGAGAAGACTTTGCATAAGGAAGGCCTCAAGAATTTGAACTTCACCAAAATATCATAACAACTCATATTGGCACTTCTCCATGGCAGAGCGATATAACCATTAGAGGCATTATGACCATTCGATTGACGTTCCCGGACGGTTAGAACAACAGTTGTGATCTCAAAGCTCACCATAGGACCGTTGGGACCACACCGTAATAAACAGAACTACATTGCTGAAGGCTTCTTATCCATTGGAAGGATTTGTTACATCCCTGTCTGCTTATCCCGTCAACTGTTGCATCGAACACACTTTTGTGAATTATATTTGAGCCAACAAGAGAACTCATTGTTACTGTGTTGTGCTTATTGAGACCTTGCCATCCAGTCTATTGCATTGAGAAATTGTTCATCAGTCTAAGGTATCTGATCTCGAGTGTGCATGTCGGACGATCTCAGTGCTATGGAAAATTCAGTAGAAATTTTTTTAATCGATCTAATGGCAGAGAGAGTGATTTCCATAGGAGTTCAAGATTCATCGATGCGAGGAGTGCAAGCCTCCCCGTCGAATGCTCGTGGATCCGGACCATCCCGAGTTGCAGATGAGAAAAGAACCAAGCATCGAGATGACTTGGAAAATGTGAATTTGATCCTGACCATCCTGCCCGACTACATCCTACCTCTGGCCAGTTCAGTGAATCGTGACAGTGTCCCCAGAGACTTCGACTACACCTTGGTCATTGTGTATCTTTAGAAGGGGGTAGGCACAGGCAAGCCTCAGTCGGATAAGATCATGACACTAAATATCAATGAATTTAACCGATGGGATCGCAAGAACTTCAGCATGCTTACTCCTCACCGGTATTTGACTAAGACGATAGGGAATAAGTCGAGAATAATCCCCCAACCATGGACTATGGACCTCACACAGTCCACCATCCTGACCATGATGAAAATACCCCATTTTGGAAGGCACCAGGAGGTTAATGTGTGTGTTAAGATCCTGCTATCGAGATTCCATGTTGGTTATTTGTGGTTAGATAGACGCATCAACGTTGATCTGACACTGATCCATCAGATCACCGGATTGAGCATGTAGGGACCAGACCCGCAAGACTTTTATCCAGGGAAGGTTGTAGACCGTGCCCTGGCGCAAAAGATTAAAGATACATATGATAATGTGGAGAAGGGAAAGTGAGGCTACAAGGTAGCCTCCATCCAGAATGGTGTAGTGTGCCTTGCTTGCCAGTTGATTGTTGGTAAGCTAGTCCAGAAGAACAGACCCATGCAGGTCACAGGATTTGTTGTTGACCTTGCTGGAAAATGCATGCAAGGGCTACAGATGAATTGGGCCAAATACTTAGTGAACTAGTTAGACCAAGACTTTTGTGAAGCTCTGAATCAGGGCTATGAGTTCCATTTTAGTTGGTTGTTGATCCTCATCATGTTCATAGCTTGGGAGATGCTGAAAGGTGCGACCTTCCCTGAACTAGAGCCATCTGAACTCTTAGCCGTGAAGTTCACTTCGCTATGGTATTCAAGCGATATGGGAAAGCAATGGCAATAAAATGTGGTTCTCCACACCTAATACCTACAGTTAAAGAGGGATATTGAGGTTATCCCTCGTATAATGTCAAACACCCTACACAGGTTCAGGAAATTTGTCAAATTCCACACAGACAGACATTTTATCTACATCACTGCACGCAGAGATGAACACAAAGAACTACTACAAAGTTACTGCAAACTCACATAGGAGGACCTGGAAGAAATAATGAAGGAGTGGCCTACAGATATCCTTATCCATGTTGACCCCACAGAACTATCCGATCCAGAACTAATCGGAAGCCCGGTGACCACTTGTGAAGGGCATGATACACCTAGAACTAGAAAAATGAAGAAGATAGAAGAAGTCCAGCAGCTGAGCAGTGCATCAGAAGAAACTTCTTCAAACTCACCTGGAGGAGGAGGTGATGACGAAGTAGATAAATAAGAGACCAATGGAAAATATGATCAGAAGAAGCCAGGTGAAGTAACACTGCCTAGGGATCCTATTGATGAGGCTGATCCATCTAAGAAAAGAAAGGTTTCTCCCATGAAACCTACATCACGGAAGAAATCCAGAGCTAGTAAGACCAAGATGAAGACTATGCTCACACTCGATGACTTAGACGTCATCATTTCAGCTATATCAGATGCCTTGAAATACTTTTTGCAAAGAAATGAAGCTAAGCAAGAGACTATGTATGAAAAAATTGAAGCAGGACTGTGAGGGGTACAACAAGCCCTTCAATCCAGCTGTGCAGTGTCCATTGTGCCCTCGCCATTAGAAGAACCAGAGTTGGGAGATGAGCCTACCCAACTCCACAGACTAGTCGATGCAACTGAAGCTCGCCTTCATCATGAACAGGAAGAAATAGAACAGGCCACAGTGGTCCTGAAGCAAGCACAAGAGGTAGTAATAGAGCAATAAAGGGTTGTGCGGCAGGAGAAGGCTACCCTCCAAGCAAATTTCATAGAGGAAAAGGTACAGATCCAGCATGAAAAAGAACAATTGATCGTGGAGAAGGTTGGAGTAAAAGAAGCAGTCAGCAAAGCACTTATCTCTATGATGAGCTTAGAGAAAAAAGAGGAAGACTCGGTGGAGCATCAAGTAGCACAGCTTGTTGAAGCCATCCAACAACTTCAATAGAGAATAATACATCTAGATCTATAAATAGTGACAAGCACTCTGTAGGATGTGTGAGATCAAAGATAAGAAACTTCTTGGAGCGTAGTTGAGAGAATCAAGGCCTTAGCTTTGGAATGTCAACAACTTAGCAATAGAAGTGCACAGACTTATGAGTGACTCACTGAGGATCCTGAATTGAAGACATTGGAGTCACAACTCCAGGAGGCAAAGTAGAAAGAAAAAATAGTTTAGGCACAGTTAAAGT
Organism: Picea glauca; assembly: GCA_000966675.3. NCBI lineage: Eukaryota > Viridiplantae > Streptophyta > Pinopsida > Pinales > Pinaceae > Picea > Picea glauca. The sequence goes on from JZKD02S1998031.1 coordinate 5,189, forward strand.
TCCTTTCAGCAGTTGAAAGGATGAAGCGATCCTAGGAACAACGCATTGTTCAACAACAGGTTCACACCATACAGAGAAAAGTCATGGAAGTGACTTAGAGGCTCCAGCCAGTCCAGGATGCAGCTTGCCAACTATTTGAGGAGATTGAGGATGAGGAGCAAAGTTGGAACAAGTAGTCACTACAATTGAGCAATGCTTGGAAGGACCACTGAATGAGGTAGTTCTACAGGAGTTCTCCAAGTAGGGGGCCTTGGCGCACCAACAGGTCGAAGAAGCTCGAGCTAGGCTTGAGGATTTTTAGGCAGAGATACCCAGAGTAGAGTGACTCGGGATGAGTCACAGGTGAGTGTTGGGGGCCTGTTGGCCCTTGACCAAGTTTTGGACATCCTTGGTCACTTTTGACCTATTTTGGGACTTCGATAAGCAGTCGAAGGAGGAGTGCAATTCAAAGTGGAGATCGTAGGATCTCGGCCCCTTTTTAGGGATTTTTGGGTTATGGGCTTATGTAATGGGTATGGGGATGTTGACCCATGGGTTTACCCATGTTTAGGCCTCTTTTGTAATATACAAATATTTAGGCAATGTAAGCTAGTGGTGGTGAATCGGTGAAAGGGGTGTAATGCTAAGTTCAAGTTGTAAATTCTTTATGCATGCTGTGTTGAGAACTTGCAAAGCTAAGTGAAAGTGATTGTAAAGGATTGTGTAAAGGCTTTGTGATGTATCCTAGCTCGGGGAAGGAGGATTTGGTGAGGTGTGCACAGATATCATGTCCTATGCAGAGTATGATCTTGTGGCTCTGTGCATGTAGATGATTGATAGAAGATAATAAAGAAGATGAAGAGTTGGTGGACTTAGCCCCAGGCTGGGGGTGAACCACATATATTCTGTGTTGTGGTTGCTTTGTGCATTATGGTTGTTGTTTTTTTTTATGTGATTTATGCTTAGTGCCATAATGTATGCTTAGATGGATAAGATATGAGTGTTAAGTTCTTAGTGATGTGAATGTATGCTAGATATGATCTATTTCCAAATGTTGAATGCTTAGATGTGTTAGATCTGAGTGAATATTGCGTTGTTCTATAGTTAGGGTTTATCTGCACTGTAGAGAAAGGTTAAATACTAATGAATGGAAATTTCTAAGTGCTATGTTAAGGTGTTGTAATCATAGATCTGTGTCCCATCTAGGTTGCAAACATCTAAGTACTGCAACCACCCCTGCCTCTACCTTGGGTGAGACTTCATCTACTTCGTAAGTGTTTCCGAAAGGGCTGGTAGTTAGTGTTTTGTTGGTGCGATGTTGAAGCGTTGAACCCTGAGTCTTCCCCTGTGTGCCAACATACCAAGACCTAGCATCCCCTATTAATGATGAAGAGAAAATTCACATGATAACATCCTCATGTTGATTTTGGTCAATGTGAAGTTCAAAGGTTTGATAAAATAAGGATAAATGGTATTCAATGGAGATATTAATGTTATTGGAGAACTTAGTAAACCATCTATATAAATCCTTTGGTACATCATGGGGGTAGCCTTGAATCCTAGTCATATCTAATGGTTTTAAAATGTTGGAGACCCATGGTTGAGGATGTATTTGGGAAATAGGAGGATTACTAGGATATCTTCCTCCAGGGGTTCACATTGGTTTTGGTTTTAGTGGAATCACCAGATGATCTTGTTATACAAGGCTCATCAATATGTGTATAATAAAGAGGGCTTCTTCCCTCAATGGATTTGTCATGAAAGCTATCTAAGTAAGGATTTGATTTAATCTCACAAAGAAAGTGTTGGATCATAGACTTATGATCTTCGAGTAGAATGACTTAATTCTTCATGGCAATGGAGCCAAACTGTCATCACCAAATCTATCACTTGTTCAAAGCCTTCACAAGATGTTTGATAAGTGTAACATATGGAAGTAATTTCAAATATCATATAAGAAATTACTTCCCTCATTTTAGTGAAGGATTAAGTTCCAACACAAGGAATGATTCCCTAGTAACCTCAAAGGATATTATAGCAGGGATAGTCAAGTCTACGACCCCTTAATCTTGGTTACTTGAGTGTACCATTAGTTAGGTCAGGGTTCAAAGCTAGTTCAAGGTGGATTAGACAAAGAAATTTCAATTTGCATGTATGACGGGTGTTTCCAATACAATCAATGATAACTATCAAGTCAAATAGTAAAATAAATTCCCCGAAACACTAGCTATCAAAGAAAAAATAAAAGGTTGCAATAAAACTTGCAATGGATAAAGATGATTCACTATAGCAATAACAAGTTTATGAAAACATAAATAAATCAGTCCTAAATTAGTAATGATTTAAATGGAAAAGATGTTAAATGCAATCCTAAGGACTAACAAATGAATAGCTAATGCTTTTTGAAACAAAATAGCATGAAAATACTTAAAATGAACAAAATATGCCAAGCCCTAATGGCTTAAAATTGCAATAATGTAGCAATAAATAATGTTATGGATATTTCTAGGTTAATAATGCAACTAAACCCTAGACGTTAGGTTAATAATGACTAAAATTAAATATCCAATGCAACTAAGGATAAATATAACACAGTACGTCAAGGAGAAAAAAATCTAGGGTTTAAAAATCACTTGCAAAGGAATAAGACTGGTGTCATTTTAGTTCCTTGGGAATGGAGTCGATAAATGCAACTTAAATGGGCGATAAAGGTAAAAGAAAACTCAAGGATCTAACCCTATGAGAGTACACTCATAATCCCTAAGTCTAAGTCCTTTAGGAAACTTATTTGTGGGAGTACATTCACTAGCCCTAAACATCTTACTGTGTCTTCTAAGGCCTTTTACAAGAGATCAATGTAGACCTTAAGTCAAAACCTAGAGGAGTTCAATCACAAGCTCCAAAATTTTTACTAATAAGGGAAAATCTAGGGGAGTACACTCACAATCCCTAAAATTAACCTTATATTCTTCAACAAGCTTAAAATGGAAGATGACAAAGGAAGGGAGCTCAATTGGAATACTTCCTAGGGTTTCAAAACAACATTTATCCAAGGAAAACAAGATAACATGAAAATGATCACCTCTTTGATAAAGAATAAACCATTAAACACTTGAAAGAGCACTTACTATTCAATCCATTGGAATTAAATAAACAATAGAAAATGAATAATCCATAAAAAAAAACAAAGAAACATCCACAAGATCACTCTCAAAGAGGTGTTCATAAGTACTCCATGATGAAAAAGAAGTAAAGAAGACAAGATAAGTGATTCTCCACTAGTGTTGGTTATGATTTACAAAGGAGGTAGCTATAGCCTTTACATGTGAGGAAACCATAGTGATTTACCTCTCCAAAAGCCCCTAAAAATCATAATATCCATGATACAAGGTGGATATGTCTAGACTGAACCCTAAAATAGCCTCCAACATAAGAAAATAATGCTAAAACGTCAAAACATCCTATTAAAATCCTACAGTGTGAGTGTAAGAGGCTCAAGAGGGTGATGGCATCTCTTCAAGGGGCATAATTTTCAAAAAAGGCCATGTCTCTCCCCAAAAAGGTGCAAATCATCATGGTAGGTCATGTCTCCTCATCAAAAGGTTACATATCCTCATCAAAATTGCCAACTCATCATCACCAATGCTAGGTCGGCCTAAGAAAACATCAAATCACCATCATGTATGATGTCATCATCAATATGTGCAATGTCCAAGGGATAGGATGTGACCTCATGTGGGAATAAGGCTCCACAACCTCTCCAAACATGTTTACCATCATCATCATTGCTCGTTTCATCAATCCCAAGCTTAAATCAAAGGGCACAATCTCCAATGGTGATGGGATTCCTACCCTTTAATGACCCATCTAGCTATATTTGTAGTGTCTCAACTCATCAGTCCAATGTCCAAGGTCCAAGAGGTGTTGGAAGGTTTCAAGAGGGAGGCCAAATCATCAAGGGATCCAATGCTCATCATCAATAGTGCAACATCCTCCAAATAGTGTATGGCATTATCTTGAGAACATCCTCCAAAGTACCATACCAAGGGTGCATCATCAAAACAAGGTTCATAGAATCAAGTAAGACCAACCATTACAAGATAAAAGATTCATTATAATCATACAAAGTAATCCACAACTTAATACACAATCCACTTCAACAATTCACATTAGGTTGATGGGTTGTTATATTCTTTGCAATGAAACTCTAGTCGAGGTGAATCGACTGAAGGTAGATCGACAAAAAGTCAAAGGTTGAGGTGAGTCGACCAGGCAAAGTTAAATTCAAAGGTCGAGGCAGTTTGACATGGTAAGGGAATCGACAACAAGTTGAATAGGTCAACCCACAAGAGGTCGACAGGCAGGTGTGTGGTGACCGACTAAAGACTGAATGAAGGCTGACTCATAATATGACTTGGAGTCGACTATAATAGAATCCCAAGATTCAAAGGATTTGTAGATAATGATCTGCATGGATCTATAACCATTTTTGGGTGCCAAGTCTTTAGGGGTTTTCCTTTTGTAAATACTATAAAGAGGCATTTTGTAATGCCGTAAAGGCTAATGAATGAGTTAATCAGTGTCTTTAGAGTAGTATTTAGATGTAGGTTGTTGGTCATGTATATGTAAGTTGGATTGGCTACAGGGTTGTTCTTCCATAGGAAAGAGGGTATGATGTCGATTTTGTCTTAGGTGTGGACCAAGGTTAGACATGTAACCTTTTATTCAGATTGAATAAGACAACGAGAGAGAAGAATTCTCAAGGAATGTTGGTTTTCCTGGTTTCGGTTTGCAGGGTAAAATATCTTTGTATCGTGTGATTTCTTTGTGATTTACGTTCTTGATTAAATTATTCTTTTCCTCTGCTAGGTTTAGTGTGGAAGTGTTTCTCATTTCCTGACAAGTGGTATCAGAGTTGTGTTCTTTGAAAAGTAGTATCGGAGCAAGGTTATGCTTTGACGAGTGTATCAAATCTTGACTTACCAATCTAGAATTTGAGAATTAAACCCTAGGTATAGTAAGAGTTGTAAGTCATAAATTATGTTAAAGATCGTGGTAAATAATGGTGAGCAGTTAAAGAATAGAGATATAAAAATTAAATGGCCAGAATTTTGAACTTTGGAAGCTTAAAATGGAAGATCTTCTTGTAGATTGAGAACAATGGATAGCGTCCTGTCCAGGTACCCATCCAACAAGCATGTTGGCAGAAGAATGGGAGAGACTCAAAAGAAAAGAAATAAATATGATTCGTCTTTGTCTTGCAAATTCTGTACTGATGAAACTGTGGGACAAGCTGGGAAGATTATACCAATTGAAATCTCTGGTAAATAAGTTGTTTCTCAGAAAGAAACTGTATATTTTGAGAATAGTGATGGCAGTTCGGTGACTGGGCATGTAAATGCGGTTAACACCATTTTAAGTCAGTTATCATCTATGGATATTAAAATCACTAAGGAGGAGAAGTGTATAATCTTATTATGTTCTTTTCCATACTCTTTGGATATATTAGTCGTGGATATAGGTAGTAATACAACCACACTAGTGCTAGAAGATATGGTTTCTTCTCGACTATCAGAAGAAATGAGAAGAAATAACATGGAAGGATCGACCAAATATGCTTTAGTGGTGAGAGGTTGACCGATTGAAAGAGATAAAGGAAACTTATATGGTAGAAAGTCTAAGTCCAAGGGTAGATATAAATCCTTGGTTCAGTCGATAAGAAGATGTTGGAAATGCGGTAAAATTGGGAATTACAAAAAGGATTGTAAGTCAAGGGTGATGGAAGTCAATACAGGATCCAACAAGAAGCAATCGACTGAGAGAAATACAACCCCAGATAAGGGAGGTGATGTGTACATGGCATCAACCATTACACAACTAGATCAATGTGTTTGGTTGATTGACTCAGGAGAATCCTATCATATGACACCACATATAGAATGGTTATGTGAGTATGAATGATATGATGGAGATGATGTGTTCTTGGGGGACAACTCGACAACCAAAATTGTCGGACGAGGGAGAGTTCTAATGATATTCTAGGATGGGAGAAAAAGAATCACTCTAGGTGTGCTACACATTACAAGTTTGGAAATAAATATAATATTTGTCATTAATATGAGTGATGTTGGAGTACACTCTCTGTTTTAGAAGGATTTGTACAAGATGGTCAAAGGTGTGATGGTCTTAATGAAAGGAGTTTGGATTGGAACCCTATAAAAATTATTAGGGAGTGTCAACTCAAATGGATGAAACAACATCGTTGCTTATGAAGTTGTGATGCAGGAGCATCTCTCCACGTCAGCCAGCCGTGTCAAGCGCATGCATTCAAGATGAAGAGAGGCGCAACCCTTATCTTATATTTTGTAATTGAATGTAATTTAATGTCTAGGTTGTTGAGCCATAGAGCCGTGCCTTTGTGCAAGCTGTAGACAAGATCGGCTTTAATGTTTGTAAGGATGAAATCTAGATCCAGATGCTGGACTAGACAGCCCATTCAATGTAATTGAATAGGGTAGGTGAGTTTGGAGGGAAGAGATTGAAGAGCCCCCTCATGTAAAAAGATTGATTGTATCTCTTAGAGGAGGTAGTTGTGTGATAGTCTGTGAGTAGAGAGCAGAAGAGAAGAGTCAAGACCTTGTTCCAGGCTGTGCTCGAGAACACCCTTGTAAATACAGGCATTTTCCATATTTAATATAAAGAGAAGCTTTTCCTGCATTACTATGTGTTAAATGGATGTCTGTGAGTGTTCTTCATATATTATGAATGTATGTTGTAGTTGTGCATTTGTAGGGATTGTTTGATTTCAGGTGAAGTTCTTTGAGGCTTCACACCAGGAGGGTGTGACAGAACGCTGTGGGTTCTGATAGCCGTGCACAGAGGATGCACTTCTGAATACTGCGGGTTCAGTCAAAGATGTGTTGTGGCACAAGAACTGAATTAAACAGCTCGGGAGGAAGACCTCAGGGTTGTTGAATACCTTGGAGGCGAGACTGTGGAGAAGAACACAGCTGCAGACAGCATCTCTGAGGAGTTCTCTGAATCTCTGCCAGAGGGGCATTGAGCAAGTGCAAGGAGTGCACAGAGGAAAGAACACTGTTGTGAGTTCTTGAGGAAGAACCAGAATCACTGAGGATTCTGAGAGCTCTGCTAGGTGGGCATTGAGCGGGTGCATATGTGCACAGAAGGAAACAGAACTGCAGGAAGTTCTAAGAAGATACTTTGCCAGGAGGGCATTGAGTAAGTGTGCAGACAGACATAGGAGAAGAGAATTCTTTGAGTTTTGTATTTAGAGGAAGAATCCACTGAAGGATCTTCACAGGGTTTCTGAACACCCTGATAGACTCAGCAATAGGTTTCTTGAGTGAAGGATAACCATGAGGGTATCTAAGTTCTCCATCTGAAGGAGGAAGGAAAAAGGATTTATTTCCTTAGAGAACTTAGTGTTTGACAAGCTTAGGAGAGACATCACTCTGTGTGTGTAAGGACTTTGTAAGGAGTGTAGAAGTCAAAGAATCCTTTGAGGATTCAAAGATAAAAGCTCAGGAGGAGTTAGCGTTTATCCGCGCAGTGAAGATTAGGTAAAGGAGCTCGCAGAACCAGAGCAAAGGTCGAGGCCTTTGAGAAATTGGAATTCTTCCAAGTGTAGGAAGAAAGTGCGCAGAAGCTCAGGGGGAAGCTCAGCAGTCGTTGGATCGACCAACGGATTCTGGACCATTGAAAATATCTACATCCAGGAGGGAGTAGGAGGAGCGCACAAGAAGAATGGATTTGGACTGTTGGATCTTGATCCAAATACCCGTCAATTGTTGGATCTGACAGGAGTTGCACAGAAGTTAAACTCTCGCAGGCAGAGGTAAAATCCTGATGAGAGGCGTGGCCATCGAGATATCGGAGTTCGTGAAATCGAGAGTCACGATGACATGAGATCGGGAACTTTCATGGTAAAAGTCCCAAGAACGATCTGAACCGTCTGTTTGTGGGGACACGTGGCGGAGATCGAGCGACCCATCGGCATATCGGCTACCGGGGGTTTGAGTTGACAGAGAGTGTCTGTCATCAGGGTATCGAAAACTCTGAAATAGCGAGATTGGATCAGGGTCGTCCTTCTACTGGGGCAGGTGGCGGAGATCCAAACCACTGTAGAAAAGTCAAGCCAGAGGATCAGAGTGCGGGATATCGGAGATCCCATGGACAAAAGGTTAGGGAAATCCATAGTGAAAACCCTGATACAATCAGAGCCATCCATTCGTCAGGACAGGTGGTAGAAATCAAGAGCCCATCGACATTTCGCATGTCGGAATATCGGGATTCTGGAGGATGAGAGGAAATTGACATTTGGAGTCGTGAAATCGCGAGAGGTGATCAGAACCATCCGTCTTGAGGGGACGCGCGGCAGCGATTGGAGCTATCGGAGAAGTCCCGAAAGGAAGCCATCTATCGACATTACGGGGATCAGGATATCGGGAATCCCGTGGACATGAAGTCCTTTCACTTCGGAATTGTGAAGTCTGAAACCCCGAAAGGGGGAAAGTGCCACTTATAGGGCCAGCTGTCAGCATATCGGAGAAGGACGAAAGTGCCATTGTGGGGCCAGCTGTCAGCACAGTGGAGAATCGGGATTCGAGGGATCGCGAATCCTAAGGACAATTGCATTTTGACATAAGAAAGTCCGAAACCCCTATAATAAGTGTGGCTGTGGTCATATAAGGGGGAGGTCGTGTGGACCAAAGGCCTAGCCGGGGGCTAGCGGAGGTTGGAGCACATCGGGGATTTTGAAGCCCAAAACCCTGATAGGAGGTAAGGCTGTGGTCTTATGGGATGATGGTCATGTGGGCCAGGAGTTTAGCCAGGAGGGGCTAAGGCCGGAAAGGAGCGTATCAGTGAATCGGAGATCAAGGATTTAAGAGGACAGGAACTCTTGATGACGGGGAACACGAAACCCTGAAACCTAAAACTGAATCGGGGAAGATCACGGTTGAGTGTAGAGAGCCGTGTGGTTGAATTAAGGACTTGTGGATTGGGTTTTTAGCAGAGATTCCAGGTAGGGAATCGGAAGAGCTAATTCGTCTCATGAATGAATGAGAACGATCCTGTGAGCAGGAGCACGATGAGGTGGTGGTCGTGTCTTCACTGCATCAAGTGGTATCAAAGCAGATTCTTGTCTGTATATTTTAGGAAAGAGGAGCAAGAGAGGAAGAGCACTCTAATACACATCAAGTGGTATCAGAGCGGGGAATTAATCTGTATATTTCAAGTGAAGCGAGAAGATAAAGAAGACAGAGTACTGGAGACTATGTAAGGATTTGTTTGTAGTTAGGGGACAATCCATAAGCAGTCAAGGGGACTGTAAGATGAAGTTGGTAACACTCTTGGTGCAGAGTGATAGTAGCAATTTTGCTAGGAAAGAAGACAGAGACAACACCATGGTTACTGAAGGCCATAGGCATGCTGGGAGGAAGAGCAAAGCAGAAGAGATTGCAGAAATAGAAAAAGAGCTCGCTGAAATAAAGGCAAACATAGAAAATCTTGAATTGTGGATGCGGTAGGATAAGAAGCCGAGATGGGTATATGAATGGACCATGAAGAAGTCGAAAGAAAAATGGCCAATCAAGGAGCTGATGGTCAGAAGACAGCATAGGCTGTTAAAAGGATGGTTGAGGTATGCTGAAAACCTCGACGGACCTGAGAAGATGGTTCAGGTATGTGAACCAGAGACTGGGGACATTCTCGATGAAGAGAATGAAATGGGATCAACTGAAGATCTCAAAAACTGCCAGGAGGGCAGAGAAGAAATTCCAGCTTGCCAGGTGGGCAACAAGCTGAGATCACTGTAGGATCTCATGGACTGTCATGAGGACAGTCGAGGAATTTCAAATTGCCAGGAGGGCAGTGGATCGAGATCGTTGTGGGATCTCATAGACTGCTAGGAGGGTAGCGGAAGGTTTCCAATTTTCCAGGTGGGCAAGGGAACAAAGATGGGATCATTTGATTCCATAGACTGCCAGGAGGGCAGCATAGACATCTCATATTGCCAGGTGGGTAGGGATGAGTAGATGAGTTTAGATCAGCCAGAGGAGCTGACAGAGCAGGTGAGCTTAGAGGTGATTTTGGATTAGCAAGTGCAGTTGACAAAGGAGGAGGATCTGAGGAATCTTATAATGATTGGGGGAATATAGGTATTCCTACCATTTGCCTGAGAGGAGGCAGAAATCTATGTTGTGGGTGCGGCAACAACAGAAGGACATCCAGCTGAGACTGTCAAAGAAGAATTGCAGCAGATATCTGAAGCTGCCCAAGAAGGAAAAGAGAATGAGCGTTCTGAGGAATGGATCAATGATTTCAGCCAAGGAGATGAAAAGAATGAAGCTGCAGCACTGAAGCTAGCAGCAGAAGAAAAAGAGCAGGCAGGCAAATTTATCACTCCATGGGAGATGGAGCTAGAGATGCTGGAGGATTGGTTGAACAATCCAGAGCCAGCAAGAAAACTGACAGAAGTTGAGCTGTTAGAGAAGGTGACTGAACATAAAGTCAGTCAGTAAGAGACTGCAGAGCTGAAGTCTGCAGCAGAGTGGAAAATTGAGGCCATAGATGAAGATGAAGAAGAAGGCGTGGGAGATCATAGTGATCTGCCCATGTGCCGAAAATTTTTGCAGCTGAGGAGACTGCATGAGCAGAGCCAGCCACTGGAACAGCTGGATGCAACAATCAAGGAGATCAGAAGGCTAATGTTGAGGTCAGTAGAGACTGCCAGCGAAGAGCATCTAACCAGAAGAGAACCAGCAGCAACAGCACAGAAGCAGCAGCAGCAGCAGGATGGAGCTGATGAACAGCTCCAGATATTTGTTTGGGATCCAGAGGGATTTCAACAGCTGAGATGGGAAGCACATGAGAAAGATCTCATGATTTTCCAGCTAAGGAGTATGATGGAGGAGCATCTCTCCACGTCATCCAGCTAGCCAGCCAGTCGTGTCAAGCGCGTGCATTCAAGATGAAGAGAGGCGCAACCCTTATCTTATATTTTGTAATTGAATGCAATTTAATGTCTAGGCTGTTGAGCCATAGAGTTGTGCCTTTGTGCAGGCTGTAGATAAGATCGGATTTAATGTTTGTAAGGATGAAATATAGATCCATATGTTGGACTAGACAGCCCATTCAATGTAATTGAATAGGGTAGGTGAGTTTGGAGGGAAGAGCTCGAAGAGCCCCCTCATGTAAAAAGATCGATTGTATCTCTTAGAGGAGGTAGTTGTGTGATAGTCTGTGAGTAGAGAGCAGAAGAGACGAGTCGAGACCTTGTTACAGGACGTGCTCGAGAACACCCTTGTAAATACAGGCATTTGCCATATTTAATATAAAGAGCAGTTTTTCCTGCATTACTATGTGTTAAATGGATGTCTGTGAGTGTTCTTCATATATTGTGAATGTATGTTGTAGTTTTGCATTTGCAGGTTTTGTTTGATTTCAGGTGAAGGTCTTTGAGGCTTCACACTAGGAGGGTGTGACAGAACGTTGTGGGTTCTGATAGCTGTGCACAGAGGATGCACTTCTGAATACTGCGAGTTCAGACAAAGACATGATGTGGCACAAGAACTGAATTCAACAGCTCGGGAGGAAGACCTCAGGGTTGTTGAATACCTTGGAGGCGAGACTGTGGAGAAGAACACAGTTGCAAACAAAATCTCTGAGGAGTTCTGTGAAGCTCTACCAGAGGGGCATTGAGCAGGTGCAAGGAGTGCAGAGAGGAAAGAACTCTGTTGTGAGTTCTTGAGGAAGAACCAGAATCACTGAGGATTCTGAGAGCTCTGCCAGGTGGGCATTGAGCGGGTGCATACGTGCACAGAAGGAAACAGAACTGCTGGAAGTTCTAAGAAGATACTCTGCCAGGAGGGCATCGAGTAAGTGTGCAGACAGACACAGAAGAAGAGAACTCTTTGAGTTCTGTATTTAGAGGAAGAATCCACTGAAGGATCTTCACAGGGTTGTTGAACACCCTGATAGACTCAGCAAGAGGTTTCTTGAGTGAAGGATAACCAGGAGGGTATCTAAGTTATCCATCTGAAGGAGGAAGAAAAAACGATTTATTTCCTTAGAGAACTGAGTGTTTGACAAGCTCAGGAGAGACAACATTGTGTGTGTGTAAGGACTCTGTAAGGAGTGTAGAAGTCAAAGAATCCTTTGAGGATTCAAAGATAAAAGCTCAGGAGGAGTTAGCGTTTATACGCGCAGCGAAGATTAGGTAAAGGAGCTCGCAGAACCAAAGAAAAGGTCGAGGCCTTTGAGAAATTGGAATTCTTCCAAGTGTAAAAAGAAAGTGCGCAGAAGCTTAGGGGGAAGCTCAGCAGTCGTTGGATCGACCGACAGATTCTTGACCATTGAAAATTTCTACGTCCAGGGGGGAGCAGGAGGAGCGCACAAGAAGAACGTATTTGGACCGTTGGATCTTGATCCAAATACCCGTCAGCCATTGGATCTGACAGGAGTTACACGGGAGTTAAACTCTCGCAGGCAGAGGTAAAATCTCGACGAGAGGTGTGGCCATCGGGATATCGGAGTTCGTGAAATCGGGAGTCACGATGACATGAGATCGGGAACTTTCATGGTAAAAGTCCTGGGAACGATCTGAACCATTCGTTTGTGGGGAAACGTGGCAGATATCGAGCAACCCATCGGCATATCGGCTACCGGGGGTTTGAGTTGACAGAGAGTGTCTATCATCGGGGTATCGAAAACTCTGAAATAGCGAGATTGGATCAGGGTCGTCCTTCTACTGGGGCACGTGGCGGAGATCCAGACCACCAAAGAAAAGTCAATCCAGAGGATCAGAGTGCGGGATATAAGAGATCCTGTGGACAAAAGGTCGGGGAAATCCATAGTGAAAACCCTGATACAATCAGAGCCGTCCATCTATCGGGACAGGTGGCAGAAATCAAGAGCCCGTCGACATTTCTCATGTCGGAATATCGGGTTTCTAGAGTATGAGAGGAAATTGACATTTGGAGTCGCGAAATCATGAGAGGCGATCAGAACCGTCCATCTTGAGGGGACGCGTGGCAGCGATCGGATCTATCGGAGAAGTCTNGGAATATCGGGTTTCTAGAGTATGAGAGGAAATTGACATTTGGAGTCGCGAAATCATGAGAGGCGATCAGAACCGTCCATCTTGAGGGGACGCGTGGCAGCGATCGGAGCTATCGGAGAAGTCTCGAAAGGAATCCATCTATCGACATTACGGGGATCGGGATATCGGGAATCCTGTGGACATGAAGTCCTTTCACTTCGGAATTGTGAAGTCCGAAACGCCGAAAGAGGGAAAGCGCCACTTATAGGGCCAGCTATCAACATACCGGAGAAGGAGGAAAGTGCCATTGTGGGGCCAGCTATCAGCATAGTGGAGAATCGGGATTCGAGGGATCGTGAATCCTGAGGACAATTTCATTTCGACATAAGAAATTTCGGAACCCCGATAAGAAGTGTGGTTGCGGTCATATAAGGGGGAGGTCGTGTGGACCAAATGCCTAGCCGAGGGCTAGCAGAGGTTGGAGCACATTGGGGATTTTGAAGCCCAAAACCCTGATAGGAGGTAAGGCTACGGTCTTATGGGATGATGGTCATGTGGGCCAGGATTTTAGACAGGAGGGGCTAAGGCTGGAAAGGAGCATATCAGTGAATCAAAGATCATGGATTCAAGAGGATAGGAACTCTTGATGACGGGGAACACGAAACCCCGAAACCCGAAACTGAATCGGGGAAGATCACGGTTGAGTGCAGAGAGCCATGTGGTTGAGTTAAGGACCTGTGGATTGGGTTTTTAGCAGAGCTTCCAGGCAGGGAATCAAAAGAGCTAATTCAGTTCATGAATGAATGAGAACGATCCCGTGAGAAGGAGCACGACGAGGTGGTGGTCATGTCTTCACTGCATCAAGTTGACTTGACTTCAACTCAAATCGACCTGAATTGGGTTGAGTTGATACAAACCGACTTGACAAGACATGATACAATTAACCCGACCATGCTATGGAATGAGAGTATGGGACACATTGGAGAAAAAAGACTTTGAGCTATGAAAAAAAAAGGTATGATCGAAGGTTTTCCTGAATGTGGTTTAGAAGTTGACTTTTGTGAACATTGCAATTATGAAAAACAAAGTTGGGTGAGGTTTCCATTTGGAGCAACAAGGGAAAATGGGATTCTAGATTTGGTGCGTAGTGATGTGTTTGACCCGGTTATAGTGCCTTAACTTGGTGGATCCTTGTCTTACGTCTCATTCATAGATTATTTTTCTAGGAAGACATGGATATATTTCCTAAGGAAGAAATCAAATGTTTTCAAGAAATTTAAAGAGTTTAAATCTCTTGTAGAAAACCAGACAGATAAGAAGATTAAGGTGTTGATAATTGACAATGGTGGTGAATTATTGATCAGTTATCTAATAAGTGTGTCATATCACACAAAAATACCACACCTTATACCCTACAACAAAATGGAGTTGCCGAGAGAATGAACATAACGTTGATGGATAAGGCTAGGAGCATACTCAGTAGTGTTTGGCTCGTACAAGAATTCTGGGTAGTGGTAGTCAAAACTATAAGATATATGTTGAATATGTATCCTTCGTCAGCACTATTCAACATGACTCCACATGAGGTATGGTTGGGTAAGAAGCCTTCGGTTTCACATATCAAAGTATTTGGTTGTGATGCATTTGTGCATATTCCCAAGGAAAAAGGGAGCAAGTTGGACAAGAAGGAAGTCAAATGTATTTTCATTGGGTACAAAGAAGTAATGAAAGGATATAACCTCTGGGATTTTTCATCAAGGATAATAGTGTATAGTCAAGATGTGGTCTTTAGAGAAGTTGGAGGTAAGTTTGAGCCTAAAGAAGTTGTTCAAACTGAGAATAATCTCAAGACGGTGTGGTTTGAACTGAGGAACAAAGAAGATGATTCAGATGAGTCGACTAAATTTGAGGAAGAGGTGTAAGAACATACTCCAATGGTAAGGAGGTTATAAAGAATAAGAAAACTAGTCGAAAGGTATCACTACTACATATTGAAAAATTTGCAATGACCACTTGTGACGAAAGTACTCTTTCGTTGCAACATGCAAGAGAAAAAGTTCAATTTTTCTAAATCCACCCCGTATTCGTCGTTATCGCGATACATGTAGTTTGACTAAATTATTATGGTCAATGTTCTTCACAAGAGTAACGACTGACCTAACCTTAACATAGACCATTAAAAATGACCTAAAATAAATAGGTGGAAAAAGAAATATTTTTAGGTCACTATCGTCGCAATGGCGACGATAGTGACCTAAAATTGGACTATAAATATTTGACGATTTAAANAGGTAAGCAATTTCACCCATTTTATTCAGTTATTTTATATTATACTAATGTGACTACATGTCTACTGTATTTTTTAGATACTTTCAAAATTATATAAATATATGTTAATTTATTAATTGACAATGCATCTTTTACATATATAACATATTGCAATTGAAACACCACAAGGCTATGTGGTGCAATGGTCATAAATTTTGCATCAAACAATTGGATGAAACCAGGAAAAATTATGATAGTGGGATAACTGCAGTATTCCAGGTTACTAATGTTTCCTCTAGGAGTGACAGACATCCCCGAGAATCTGAAAATAGATACTATGGGTATTTAAACGATATACTTGAGTGTGACTTTAATTCCTTCAAATTATCTCAGTTCGATGTCAAATAGTATAGGTTACGAATGCATGAACATGATGAGGAAAGAATTGTTATTCAACATGCCAACGGATTTCCAATGATAAAAACAACAATGTTTGAAAGAGGACATGATCGCTATGTTTTTCCAAGCCAACGTGAACATGTCTTTTACTCAAATGTTCCAGGTGAAAGGGATTGGTAATTTGTTTTTATATATGATCCAAGAGGAAGGAAAATTAAGTATACTCATTTACACGAAGAAGATGATATTGAAGATCAAGAAGATGATTCGACAGAATATCAAATAGAGATGGAAGATCATGGAGGGTCGACAGATGAAGAAGATGAATAAGATCATGATCTAGGCATAGGAGACAATATTGCAATTCTTGCTGATGATGTCGATGAAAATATGCTAAAAAATGACATTGATGACGATGATGATATCATCAATCCTTTCAACATTGTTTCAGAACCAGACGATGATACAAATGTCAAGTTTGATGAAGAAGATCAAGATAGAGAATAAGGATGATTACATAGATGTTGAGGTTGGATTAGGTACATGACTATATAATATTTTAATTTGTATGAATTATTCTCTTAAAATAATTTACTTTTAATGTCATGGGTTAATTACATGTTTTTAAGTTTTATGCGACGTTTTTATATCTTAGGTTACATGTTTTTTAATTATTATTTGAAACTTGAAAATAATTGTCAATATAGTAAAGTACGTGGTAGACTAAAAATATCATTTAGAAACACATAATTTCATGTACCTTCATTAATTTTTGTTTTTGTAGTTTCTATGCATGAATCT
>JZKD02S1998031.1:21705-52773 GCA_000966675.3 Picea glauca
ATAACTAAGATTGGGTTTCAGAGTACCTGTGATAACTGATATGTCGGTTTTCACCCTTTTTGTTTCCACAACTGCTCTTACTATCAACCTGCTAACACACCAAACCAAGCTAAGTCCATTCCAAAACTAATCAAGACAATTATCTTCTTACCTTTTAAACAGCTCCCCGGCAACGATGCCAAAAATGTCAGGCTGCTAAATTGAAGCTTTTAAGTGACCTGAAATACTAAATTGTCAAACTAGGGTTGGTAAACTTTGAGCTGATACACAGTATGTGGAGGTAAGCGTCTAGTCTCTATCTGAATTCTATCCTAAGAAGAAAACACACACCTATTCTGAGAACTTGAATTTTAATAACTATCTTGAAACTGAGCATTTCCTATTTAAGTTATCAACAGAAAAACAGTCTTGTTCTCAAATGCTGGTACTGCTATTTCCATTCAAAAGTGTGGTTCCACAAGATTATTTTACCTCTATGTCCGATCATTTACCATCATCACTTCTATTCCAGCCATGACACAAAGAGTATTTTCGAAAATGCATTCAATCTGGTCATCAAAATGAATCTAAAGCTATCTACAGAAAACAGAGTATTTGCCTAACTAATGGTACCAGGAGCTCCCTTTGTTCTAACTGTAATCTAAATGTTCTAAGTAGGCAAGGTAACTACTGTCTAACAAAGCAAAGTGCATGCTAATTCTGATTTATATTCGAATTGAAAATGAAAAGCCAAACAATACCTCGTTCGTGCTCTTATCCCCTACAGGCATCAATCATGTGTTTTATATTCACCAACGCAAAAGATAACAATATGTGGGAAACGATTCTGTTGGAGAACGATTACACACAATTCTGAAACACTAAATCTACGATGCACTATGAGCTGCAGATATACTATTCAGTTAAGCGAATACTAACACACTGAAGCAACTAAATCTATGACATAACAAAGCTAAATCTATTGCAAAATAAGGCAGCGACTTGCACCGGTTTGGTGGGCCCAACCAAACGGCACAAATGATGTGGGTAACAACCAGAGCCTACTAGATCATTCTATGCAAACACGGTGTAACTTCATGCCTCATTAACTCATAAGAACAATCCTCAGATCATATGACAGTCGGATAATATAACGTAACAACAGTTTTTATTCAAAAACATAGGTTCACGGCATAACATAATCCAGCAACAATAACAACAACCCATTCTCAGGAGTGATCATGGGTTTATATCCAAATCCTTCTGTTTGTAACATTCTAAAACAAAGGTACGTAAAACAAACGGATCCCCCGATCTGAGAATAGTCTTGGAATCAAGTTTTTAAAACGTATTTCACATCTTCGTGACACATAGTGTCACGAAGTGTGAACAATGAAGAATAATCGATCCAGGTTTATCATGATGCCTTCGAGCACCCTGTGGCGATGACTCCAGTTGTCATGCGAATCTCTCTGTCTCCCATTCGAACCATAACGCACACCATAACGCACATATCTTGAGCGGCTCCAATGGTACCTCCACGGGTATGAGTTGGTACCTGGTACCGACATCCTTTTCAAAAAATAGAAGTGGTACCTAACCCAAGCAATATTAGTTCCAAAACCAATTTAAAGCATTAAAGTGCATAAAAATAGCTTGAAATGCAAAGATACCTTAGGTAACCTCATTGAATGGTCGGGAGATGTCAATTATGTCCAAAACAAGGCTAAAAGGGTGGTACTGGTAGATAAATGGAGGTCTGTGGCATATAATGTGGGAAAAAACATGATCAAAACCGGGGACCAACAGTGAGATATTGGAGTAAAGTTTGTTGTTGTCAAGTAATAAATTCACCATCTTTCTAGCATTATGACCTTGTCGTTCAAATGTAAAGTATTAAATGTAGAATTGATGGTGTTCTTAATTTTGATTTGATAAAAGATTTGAACTCTACTTCATCTCTGTCTTCACATTCACAAGCGTTATTTTTTCCAAAAGGAGAAAATATTATTGACGAGAAGCCATGGCGCTTTGTAGGGGAGAAAATAATCAAGTCAAAGACCAATCAACTGAGGATCCAAACCCAAATTATGATATTTATTCAGACACTATTTCTCATTTAACAGGTAGAATTAAATCTTGGGTGCATGTCTATGAAACTCTCGAAGAAGAGAAATCAATTGTTTCAGATGATTCAAACGAAGGTGAAGATGTTTTAAATGAAAACAAGCTCAAGGACATCACCAAGTCAGAACTGCATAAGGTTGCAATACGACCAAATCTATTTCCCTACACAGACATGATAGGATGGGTTCTAGAGCATGTGGATTTACCAACCAGGACCATCTACAACCATCAAAGAACTATTTCCAGCTCTTTTTGACTCAAAGATATACAAGTAATTTATAAATTTACCAATACTCCCAAATATGTCTATAATGTAGAATTTGTGAATTTTTTTGAGAAAGAAGAATGTGTAGATTATGACAGAAGCATCCATGATATAATTAAAACCTAGTGGGGAAATGAAAATAAATTCAAAGTAGATAGTCATGGTATATACTCCACATCTTCTTGTGATGCACATATTATGTACATAGCTATGATTCTTTGTAGATTATATGGAAAGAAAAACCATTCACATTTCACAATGGATTGGGTCTCGATTATTCATGAACTTGCAGAGGGTTTCACTTTTAATTCCGGAAAGTTGTTGTTTGATAATTTGGTCAAACAAATAGGGGTTTATACAAGTCAGAATTCTAAAAGTGAACCAACTCCCTTTTATATGTCAGCATATATTATGGATGTTGTATGTTGCAAAACCCATTTCTCGTTGATGAATTGGAGTTGGACTTAAAAATCTCCTGAGCCAATACATATCTATCATTCTATGTTGTGGGAGGAAAATGAAAAAGACCATTTTTATGTGATTTTCCATAATGTTATCATCCCAATTCATGAAGTTTTATATGGTAACCCTCCTCCTAGTATCTCTGAGAAGATTATGGAAAATTTAGGTGCAATTGCAGACTGGTATATCAAGGAGATTTTCTCTTATATAAGATTTTATGGTTGTTTTGAATCTTCTCATGATTTACCAAAATTTCTGCCAAATAGACTCATTAGCAGGGAAGTGGCATACTAGACAATTTCTATAGCCATAGCCAAGGAATTAAAGGAAACACAAAAAAGGGTATGTCCAACTTATCCCATACAGGTTTGTGAATATTCCTTTTTATATTTTGGACATGATAAGGTTGAAGCTTCAACCTTGGAAGATATTGCATTGTCTTTCATTGAATTCAAAAGCTATGATACACATAAAGTAGTTGAAAATCATTTGGCTCAGTTCAGCATGAAAGAGTATTTTCATGAAGATTCACCATTTGATGATATTTTCATAGGAGAAAAATCATATGATGAATTTCTTTCTAGAATCCAAACTCTCTCTAATAAAGAACAATCATATTTTCTCAATTTTCAAAGGCATAGGAGAAGTTGTCTACCAAATATTTCACAAGTAGAGCAAAGTTTTATTCATAATGGTAATCCAATTTTATAGGTGCCACCATCTTCTAATCCTAAGTAGCATGAGTTGCCTGAGGTCAAAACCAAGGAAGTTGATAAAACACCAAAAACATTATCAAAAGATACAATAGAAAAGGAACAAAATCTACCAAGTAAGACTTTGCAAGAAAAATGGGCAATGCTTGAAGCATTTATGAAGCATGGACATGTTTTCCCTCAAATTACTTCAAACACTAAGACTCCCTTAAAAGATATTTCTACTCAAGGGGAATCTATTGCACTTACATCTCCTATTCCATCCTTAACTCCTCTTGCATCAATATTTGAGATACATGGTTCAGAGGTAGAAAATGTTGAATATATGACACCTACTGAGCCAAAAGAAATGTCTTCATCAGACTTCTTCTTCAACAAGAAAAGGAAAGCTATTGTGAAGAGAAAGATTCAGAAGAAAGGAGGTGTAATAAAAAAAAGTTAGAAGATGATATTTGATGGTCAGGGACAGAGTGACCCTGAATTTGGAAAACATGTAGTAGATTCTTTGGGAGCCTTTGCAACAACAAATTTGTGGTCAATAGAAAATTTAAGAGAAAAGATTGATCAAAAACATATTTTAATTGAGCAATTGCAAAATGATTTGAAACAAACAGAGGAAATTATTAAGGAAAAACTTGGTTCTGAATTAGCTTAGGTCTGACAAAGTTACGAACATCATATTAAACAACTAGAAGAGAAATTAAGAACAAGTCTTCAAGATCAACAAATGTTCAAGAATACTATTTCCTAGAAAGATGCATTAATACTCCATTTAAAAGATCAAGTCAAAAAGTTTGAAAATGAAATTGATGATATTTCTTCTTTTAAGAAGCAGGCCCCAGAAGTTAATGATGTATTATAGTCAATAGAAGACAGTTTCTATGAAATCTTGGAGATTATTCAAAAACAATATCTTATCATCAATGATTCATAAATCATTGATGATAAAGAAAAAAGAGTTGGTCAATACAAGATCCAAGTTTCAAGATTTGATGATGTGGAATCAGAGTTTAAATGTACCAAGAATTGCTCAGTTTTCATAGTTTGAACAGTTAAAGGGTGAAATAGAAATTAAGACTTGGGAAAATAACCTGGAAGAGAGTAAAAGATTGGCCATAGAAGCCAAAGAAGCTTTTTTAAATACTCTATTAGTTGTAGATGTAGAAATGGATGATATTGACATTGGTGATTTACATTCAATTATTGGGACTCTCAATGTTAATGAGAAAAGTGAAGATTTGAAGAAAAATAGAGAAAAGGATAAATCTAACATACAATAGATGAATCAAGTGAACTTGCAGATTTTAAACCATTTCTTGGTCAAAGTACTCAACAAGTCGCAGTAAGAGTTCAAAAGAATTTACCATTGGTACATAGAAATGATTTTAATTTTGAGTTAAATGTTAATACAGATCCCCCTAAGTTCGCACTTGCATTATTGAATTTGGACACCAAATACAAAGATCAATAGAAAGTAGTTACATCTATGAGAAAATAAAGAAAATATAAGCCTTGAAGCATCCAACAAGGATGATGTTTCCAGAAGCATGACATATGTTCAAATGTTTTATTTTGTAATATTTAGTTTGATGTTAATCAAGTATGTAGAGTATTTTCTTCTATTTTAGGATCTAGAAACGTGGAATCTAACTGATTTTGGTTAAGATGAAATTCTATAAATATATACAATTGAGACATGAAGATGGATTTTTCTCACCTGTTGTAAAGAAAGAATTTTTAATAGAAATTTCTACATAAATAAAGAGATTCTACTTCTCATTTATCTGAGTAATGTGTATTCTATGTATTGCTACTTTCATTATTATTGTTCACTCTATGGTGTTTAAGAAATGAATGCCAACAATTTAGTAATACATATACTGCAATTTAATTATTAAACATATATTCAGGTATATATTTTCCTATGTTTTGTTGTGAGTGGAACAAGTCATGTATCTGTGTATTTGTTCTTATTTTATTCCATATTTTAGACACACATTCCAGATTTTTACTATTGAAAAATAAAGTAAAACTTATCAGAATCAAATACCTTTATTTGTTTGTCAATTTTGTTTACTCTAATTATTCTTTCCATCTCTTGATTATTGATAAAAGCTCAAGGAAAGAGATACTGCCTCTATGTTTCCAAAATATAAGAATATTGAAATTTCATTCTAAATTGAAGGTAGAAAGGCACTTTAAAATCAAACATCATTATTTTGGATGCTTGACATTTCTCTTTGAGCCTAGAACAAATCTCAGGAACAACAGGTGACTTTTTTTTATCCCCTCAAGGAGAAATACTACCCTATTGGAAACTATGATGATTAGTACATGAGATGGACAATTTTGCATCATAAGCAAGACCAGTGTTGGAGTGCACCAACATCTTCCATACCTTGTGCACAAAGTTGGGTATTAAATACTCCAAGAAGAACCTGGTTCTTAAGTACCACAGTGTCCTACATAGGTACATCCAAATAGGTATGGATTTCTTGAAAAAATCCTCACCGATATCCTCTTACTGATATGTTGTCAAGATTGATAAAAAGTTTAAGAAAAATAATAAGCGGGATTTCAGTTCTACAAAMCCATTGTAGAAGAAYGTGGTAAAGGAAATCATGACTCCCATAACAAAGAACRGAGAAAGGATTTACAGCCCCAAGACATCCAATCTAAGACACRAGCAAAGAAGAGTAATGGGAAGTCAAAGAAGGACACTGGAAAGTAGTGTGAGTTCCACAAAATCCCTTGGCACAACATTGATGAATGTCGCTCCAAATAGTCATTATTGGCTAAGMTGAAAGCCTCAAATATAGATTTTGGCTCAGAATATGATTCAAAATTGGACAAGGGAAAATGGATCATTRACACAGAACCCAATGTCACCATTTCTACCACAAAGGTCCAGTCAGAGGAACTAKAGGAGCTTGGAGAAGGGCATTACCTCATCCACTCACAGATGTGGGTGAAGGAGACCCCACTCCATTTCATTRTTGACAGTGATAGACAGAAGAACCTAATATTAACATATTTCATCAAGAGGTTGAACCTAACAATGATGCTACACTCTCAACCATACACCATAAATTGGCTAAACCATGGATGAGACATCCGCGTCAACCAACAATGTTTCATGAACTATGACATCAAGCACTTCAAAGATGAGGTATTGTGTGATGTTTCCCCACTTGAATTTTGTGATGTTATTTAAGGACAACCATATATATGGAAGATTCATGTTTTTTACGAATACAATCGCCATAGTGTCATTATTACTTTGGGAGGTAAACTTTGTAGGGTATCAGAGGAAGTCCCAACTACTATGGTCTATTTGATCTCCATGAAGAAATGCAAAAAAGTGATCTCTCAGACTGAGAGATTTTTCTTCTTTAAGGTTCGATTGGAAGGTGAACATAACATCAATGCAACCACCAAAACCTCTGCATCAGGTCTCTCTACATAGTAGAAGCAGGTGGACAAGATAATATAAGAAAACAAAGACATATTTGCATCACCTATTGGGGTGCCTTTTCACTATCAGGTAATGAACTCAATTGATTTGACACCCAATTTTCCTCTACCTAATGACCATGTATATAGGCACTTTATTCTAGAGAATGAAGAAATAAAACACCAAATCCAAGAGTTAATTTTGAAGGGCCACATTAGACCAAGATCCTCACCTTACGGGAGCCCAATTGTTCTGGTACAAAAGAAGGACGAGACATGAGGACTTTGTATTGATTACGGATCCCTGAAAAAGTTCATAGCTAAGAGCCAATACCCAATCCCCCAGATTGATGATCTTCTATACCAACTCAAGGGGGGCAAATTTTTCAGTGATATCGATTAGAAGTTAGGCTACCACTAGGTACCTACTGAGAAAATTGATGTATGGAAGACAACCTTCAAGTATAAATAAGGTCTCTTTGAGTGGTTGGTCATTCCTTTCAGCTTGACTAATTCCCCGACCACATTCATGCAGATGATGGATGATACATTGTGGCCATTCAAAAACTCCTTTGTGGTCGTATATTTGTATGACATCCTCATCTTTAGAAAAACCTAGGAGGAACATTTGAAGCACATTCAATAAGTCTTGGGCACTCTGCGACAACATAAGTTATATGCTGATTTGGAGAAGTGTTCCTTTGGCATGCAAAGGATTGAATATTTTGGATACATCATGAATGATCAAGGTGTGCATGTGGATCCTTCCAATATCCAAGTCATTTGTCCTGGATGACCCCAAATACACTAACCGAGCTCCTCATCTTCTTGGGCCTCACCAAATTCTATTGCAGTTTTTTGTTGGGGCTCTCTCATATCTCTTCGGACCTAAGCCAGCTAACCAAGGTTGGATCTAAGGACAAGTTTGTTTTGGTTTCATCACAATAGAAATCATTTGAGGATTTGAAATTATACATCTTCTAAACACTAGTCCTTATTTTTCCATACCTGCAACAACCATTTGAGATTGAGATATATACTTCAGATTATGATAGCGGTGTAGTCCTCACTCAACATGGGCATACAATGGCCTATAAAAGTGACACACTATCTGATGATGTTCACAGATACCCCACCTATGAAAAATACATGTACTCCAATGTGTAGGCATGTCGACATTGGAAGAATTACATTATGGGAAAGGAAACAATCATCTGCATTGATCGCAAACCTCTGCAATTCATACACACACAAGGAAATTTACAGAATTACTACCATTAGAATTGGTCCACATACATGCATTGATTCCACTTGAACATCGAGTACAATAAAGGAAGCACCAACCATGTTTCATACTGCCTCAGTTGACCACCAATTGTGGTGCTAAGAACAATTCTTAACTCTTGTGGGAATGAGATTCCCAAGTGGCCACAATTATACAATAGTGACTCTTACTTTGTTGCTACCTATCATACATTGAGCATAGGAAAACTAGTTCAATACTTTCATCTCCATGATGGAATGTTATGTCATTTGAGCCATCTCTGTGTTCCTTCAAGTGAGCATGCAAAGTTGATTTGGGAATATCATTACTGTCGGGTAGCAGGGCACTTTGGAGTGGAAAAATAGTGGTAGTACTACAAAATAATTTTGATTGGTTGAAGCTCTGACAAGTTGTCAGCAAGTATATCATATCTTGCACTTCATGCACCATTGTCAAACCTATCTTTAAGAAACTTGGACTATACACCCCTCTACCTATTCTTGATGGAGGAAATTGATGCAATGGGGACCATTTCTTCCTAATGGGGGAGGAATGATACAAGTGTATATAGGTGGTCACCCACCTATTCCACTAATTCCGAATGGTTCCACATCTTGGCATTTTTTCTACAGTTTTTGGGGTTCCAAACTTTCGAGGCCATTTTGAGGCCTTAAATGACGTTTTTTTGGCACGACGGTGCCCTATAGATATCCAATCGCATGTATTGGGCCATTTGGAATGTGTAATTATTTTCTATATCTTTCCTACGGGATATTGAACACCCAAACAAATATCGTATGCAAAAGTTACACCCCAGATAAGTTGGCGTATCAACTAACCACATCAAGGCCCAAAAATCTTTTGGAGTTTCATCTTTTGTGATTAGGGTTTTGGATGTTTAAGGTTTTCTCATTGAGTCTTTATGTTAAAAGGCCTTTTAAACCTTTTTTTAATCAACTTCTTGTGAATGAGTGTAGCCGACACATCTATCTCTCTCTCTCTCTCTCTCTCTCTCTCTCTTCAAGGATAAGCTACCACCATTATATCTAGTTTGTGTTCTTTCAATTTTATAGTCTTTTGTATTCCATTCATTAATATAATCTGAGTTTAACTGTATTACTTTGTTTCTTGCAATATATATGTGTTTTTCCTTGTTATATCTCTTCCTTCATGTCATTCTCTACCTAGTTCGGATCATTTTTCTATTTTGATCATTCTAGGATAATTTTTTGAACCAAAATTAAATTTGAAGGCTTCATTAGATTGATCAACAACAAGTTTCCGTTTATACATATCATGTCTATCAAACATACTTTCTATAGGAGAAACTCCCTTGGGAAGGGTGTCATTTGGAAAGTATTCAACTCTTAAGTTCATGGATTGAGCTTGGAAATTGATTTGGTTATTTGAAAATTTGTTCATCTTATGTCAGAAACAAAGAATTTGAGAATCATTACTGAAAACTTGTCAATGTTCAAGTTTATTAGGTATATATGGTATAAAAATTACTTCCATCTTGCATTGATCATGAATCATTTCCTCAAAAGGTTGTAAAGTTGCTAAAAACACAACTAAAGCATCATCAACATGGTTTTTCTCTCTCGGGATAGCTTCAATGAAAATGTATTACAGAGTTCTATAGTGTCCCAGATTGAATTCCTATATCTTATCAACCTTTCATTCTTAGCAACAAATTTTTTCTTGATTTGAGAGACAACCAAGTCAGAATCCCCTATGACTCCAAGGCACTTAATATTCCTGTCAAGAACCAAATCTAATCCTATAGTCAAGGATTCATATTCAACAATGTTGTTTGTACAATCAAACTCAAGCCTATAGGAGAAAAGTGTAGAAACATGTGAGAAATATATATGGAAAATCCCAACACCAAATCTAGAACTAGAATGAATACCATCAAATTGTAAATTCCAAATATCATTATCTCATTTAAATTCTTCTTGATCTATAGAGTTAGCTAGGACACATACGTTACCAATCCCTTCATCTAGATGCATTAATTCATTCATAGGATTTTGAGGATCTTCAACTTGGTATCTTACTAAGGTTATCTATAGAGGGTAACAAAATCCCCATTAGGATATGGGATTGTAGCATAGGAAAAATCCATTTGAATGCTACCACCCAAGGTTGCATCCCACTTCCTAGACAATAACATTCCCCAAGCATCAGGTACATCAATTACTATCGCATCCATCAAGAGGGATATACCTAGGTAAGTAGCCAAGATTAATTTTAGATCCTTAATAAGACCACAAATAAGGATGGCGCTTAAATCAATACCACATGCATTCCTATAAGACCTTTTAATATTTAAACCAATGTGATTCATAACCTTAAATCCATAACATTAGTAGCAGCCCCAGAATCAAGCATACAATTGTGAAGGAGGATATTGTATCATTAAGGTAATAAAAAAAGGTGTGTGTCCTCCATTATCCTTATCATAGTTCACAGTGTGAAGGATTATGGGAGGGTCCTATGTTTCATCATGGAGATCAAATATTTCTTTGATATTATCCTTTTGTGAAGGGATATTATTCATGAGTTCAACAATAGGAACAATGACATCGATCTTAGTCCAATCAACATTCAACTCCAAGTTATTATCATCATCATGAAGGGTTGAAGGAGTGGGGTTAACACTCATATTAGAAGGTTTTAAAGCATTCATTGCTTGAACTATAATATTATCCCTAGATTCATCATCCATAATATTTAAAGTTGTCAATTTAGCCATCATATCAACCTTAGCATTTTTTATCTCCCATTTTTCTTTGGAAATGGTAAAGGTTGTTTATGAAGGTGTGGTGTACATGAAGTATACTTGCTCATCCCAATTCATGTGGTCTAGAGTGTTAATGTCACTCGAATATTGTTTTTAAACATCACATTCTTAGCCTTTCTCAAGAACATCAATTTTTTTCATAAGGGCCTCTTGAGCTTTCCTTACTTGGATGGTATTTGGTTAAACCTTTGATCTAATGATAATAAAACTTCTTCATTTGTTTTCTCAAGGTAATTATTAATCTTAGAAGCAGAGAGGCTAGTTTCTATTTCCAATTCCCATTCTTGAGCTTCCAACAAGGTATTTGGGGACTTGTCTCTCAAAATTATTCCAATTTGTCCCTCAAGGTCATGAACTATTCTAGGAGGATTGCATAAAATTTTGGTCTAAGATCATTGAGGAATTCATTTATCAAAGTTTCAAATATCATATTGCATTCACCAGCAGACTCTATTTCCATTTTCTTAATGTTATTAAACCAAGTCAAAAGTAATGTACTATCGTTTTTAATTCCACATTTCCTTATAAAATCATATTCAATGGACTTCCATGTTTTAATACTCTTAGGAGGAATATCATTGTAACATGTTGGCCCTTGACCAAGTTTTGGACATCCTTGGTCATTTTTGACCTATTTTGGGACTTCGATAGGTTGTCGAAGGTGGAGCACAAGTCAAAGCGGAGATCACAAGATATCGACCCCTTTTTAGGGATTTTTGGGTTATGGGCTTATGTAACGGGTATGGGGATGTCATCCCATGGGTTTACCCATGTTTAGGCCTCTTTTGTAGTATATAAATAGCAAGGAAATGTAAGTGAGTGGTGGTGAATCAGTGAAAGGGGTGTAATGCTAAGTGCTAAGTGCAAGTTGTAAATGATTTGTGCATGCTGTGTTGAGAAATTGCAGAGCTAAGTGCAAGTGACTGTAAGGGATTGTGTAAAGGCTTTGTGTTGTATCCTAGCTCGGGGAAGGAGGATCTGGTGAGGTGCGCACATATCTTTTGTCCTATGCGGAGTAGGATATTGTGGCCCTGTGCATGTAGATGATTGATAGAAGATAATAAAGAAGACGAAGAGTTGGTGGACGTAGCCCCAGGCTGGGGGTGAACCAATTATATTCTATGTTGTGGTTGATTTGTGCATTATGGCTGTTGTGTTGTTTATGTGATTTATGTGATTTATGCTTAGTTCCATAATGTATGCTTAGATGGATAAGATATGATAGGTAAGTGATTAGTGATGTGAATGTATGCCAGATCTGAACTGTTTCCAAATGTTGAATGCTTATATGTGTTAGATTTGAGTGAATACTGTGTTTCTCTATAATTAGGGTTTATCTACATTGTAGACAAAGGTTAAATACTAATGAATGGAAATTTCTAAGTGCTCTATTAAGGTTTTGTAATCACAGATCTATGTCCCAGCTAGGTTGCAGACATCTGAGTCCTGCAACCACCCCTGCCTCTACCTCGAGTGAGACTTCATCTGCTTCACAGGTGTTGCCAAAAGGGCCGGTAGTTAGGGTTTTGTTGGTGTGTTGAACCGTGGGTTTTCCCTTGTGTGCCAACAAATGGTTCCATTGTAGGGACCGAAACTGGATTGCTGGGAATTGAGGAAAAGAAAGAAAGCTCTGTGCTTAGATTTGTTGATTTAGTGCAAAATATTCTATTTTGTGAAGCTCTATGCTAAGAAAGGAAGTGGATCTAAAGAAAAGAGGTAAAGATCTGAAATCTTTGTGCTCTGAAAAGGGTAAGCGTAGTGAAATTTTTTAGATCTAAAAGCTTTGTGCTCTATTGAAGGTAAGATAAGTGAATTTTTTTTTTTCAAAAGTATGGATCTATGTGTGTTTGATAGATTTTGTCCTAGTCTGAAAACTAGGGCACGGTTATAAGAAAGAAGGTTTGATAGTGAAAGATATGTTATTCCTATGCATAGAAAGAATGTTTGGACTAACAAATGGATGCAGGATCCTAGAAAGAATTTTTTGTAGGTTATCTACTATGATCCTAGTGTGCAGTACAGGAGAGGCTGGGGATCATTTAAAATAAAGAGAGGATTAACCTTTTGTTATAGTTGCAGAAGGCCGGGCCATCTTACTAAGGATTTCCATGATAGAAGACCTAGTTGTTTTTATTGTAAATTTATGGACCATGACGTTTTGGATTGCACTAGACAAGAAAACCCTGAGAAAGGCCAAGAAACTAAGACCATGGCAGAACCCCATAAAGAATCAGAGACTATATTACTAAGAATGAAAGAAACCCTGAATGACCACATAGATATCAATTTATCAGAGATCCAAAGAGAAAGAGTTCATAGAAGAAAGAATAGGAGACTTTGACATAGACTGTGTTTTGGATGAGGAAACACAAGTGAATATTATCACAGAAAGAACATGGGAAATTTTAGGAAATCCTGCTATGATTCCTTCATTAGGAGGAATATGATTATTTAGAGGAAAGTTGATAACCCTATGTGGAAGACTCACCCAGACATCTATGAGTGCTCATGGAACTTCGATAGAGAAAGAATTTGAGGTTGTTAAGTTTATTGAGAAAAATGCCCCATTTGCTTTATTTCTAGGAAAACCCTAGATTGAGAAAGATTAGATCCAAAGAAAACAAGAAGAGAAATCTCTAGAACAGAAAAAGAAAGAACTAACAGAGTTCATGGATAAGAGAATAGCACACTTACTAGAAGAACAAGAAAACCAGTCGAAGCTACTGAGGCCTAGAAATATGGATGTCGAAGTTAAAAGAACACAAGAAGACCTGAAACACCTATCTGTACAAGAAAGTAGAGAACCTACCCCAGAAAGAGAAGAATTATTGGATTTGAACCCTACGAAAGACCATCAACAACATGAAGTTACTATGCCAAGAGGTGATAAGAATCAAAATGGGAAAAGGAACCTAGTAATGCAGATCACGGGGAAGAAGGCTAGAAAGCTTGGCAAGAAGAAAGCAAATTTGGAGAAATTGCAGGAAGTTCTAGAGAAGACTTTGCATAAGGAAGGCCTCAAGAATTTGAACTTCACCAAAATATCATAACAACTCATATTGGCACTTCTCCATGGCAGAGCGATATAACCATTAGAGGCATTATGACCATTCGATTGACGTTCCCGGACGGTTAGAACAACAGTTGTGATCTCAAAGCTCACCATAGGACCGTTGGGACCACACCGTAATAAACAGAACTACATTGCTGAAGGCTTCTTATCCATTGGAAGGATTTGTTACATCCCTGTCTGCTTATCCCGTCAACTGTTGCATCGAACACACTTTTGTGAATTATATTTGAGCCAACAAGAGAACTCATTGTTACTGTGTTGTGCTTATTGAGACCTTGCCATCCAGTCTATTGCATTGAGAAATTGTTCATCAGTCTAAGGTATCTGATCTCGAGTGTGCATGTCGGACGATCTCAGTGCTATGGAAAATTCAGTAGAAATTTTTTTAATCGATCTAATGGCAGAGAGAGTGATTTCCATAGGAGTTCAAGATTCATCGATGCGAGGAGTGCAAGCCTCCCCGTCGAATGCTCGTGGATCCGGACCATCCCGAGTTGCAGATGAGAAAAGAACCAAGCATCGAGATGACTTGGAAAATGTGAATTTGATCCTGACCATCCTGCCCGACTACATCCTACCTCTGGCCAGTTCAGTGAATCGTGACAGTGTCCCCAGAGACTTCGACTACACCTTGGTCATTGTGTATCTTTAGAAGGGGGTAGGCACAGGCAAGCCTCAGTCGGATAAGATCATGACACTAAATATCAATGAATTTAACCGATGGGATCGCAAGAACTTCAGCATGCTTACTCCTCACCGGTATTTGACTAAGACGATAGGGAATAAGTCGAGAATAATCCCCCAACCATGGACTATGGACCTCACACAGTCCACCATCCTGACCATGATGAAAATACCCCATTTTGGAAGGCACCAGGAGGTTAATGTGTGTGTTAAGATCCTGCTATCGAGATTCCATGTTGGTTATTTGTGGTTAGATAGACGCATCAACGTTGATCTGACACTGATCCATCAGATCACCGGATTGAGCATGTAGGGACCAGACCCGCAAGACTTTTATCCAGGGAAGGTTGTAGACCGTGCCCTGGCGCAAAAGATTAAAGATACATATGATAATGTGGAGAAGGGAAAGTGAGGCTACAAGGTAGCCTCCATCCAGAATGGTGTAGTGTGCCTTGCTTGCCAGTTGATTGTTGGTAAGCTAGTCCAGAAGAACAGACCCATGCAGGTCACAGGATTTGTTGTTGACCTTGCTGGAAAATGCATGCAAGGGCTACAGATGAATTGGGCCAAATACTTAGTGAACTAGTTAGACCAAGACTTTTGTGAAGCTCTGAATCAGGGCTATGAGTTCCATTTTAGTTGGTTGTTGATCCTCATCATGTTCATAGCTTGGGAGATGCTGAAAGGTGCGACCTTCCCTGAACTAGAGCCATCTGAACTCTTAGCCGTGAAGTTCACTTCGCTATGGTATTCAAGCGATATGGGAAAGCAATGGCAATAAAATGTGGTTCTCCACACCTAATACCTACAGTTAAAGAGGGATATTGAGGTTATCCCTCGTATAATGTCAAACACCCTACACAGGTTCAGGAAATTTGTCAAATTCCACACAGACAGACATTTTATCTACATCACTGCACGCAGAGATGAACACAAAGAACTACTACAAAGTTACTGCAAACTCACATAGGAGGACCTGGAAGAAATAATGAAGGAGTGGCCTACAGATATCCTTATCCATGTTGACCCCACAGAACTATCCGATCCAGAACTAATCGGAAGCCCGGTGACCACTTGTGAAGGGCATGATACACCTAGAACTAGAAAAATGAAGAAGATAGAAGAAGTCCAGCAGCTGAGCAGTGCATCAGAAGAAACTTCTTCAAACTCACCTGGAGGAGGAGGTGATGACGAAGTAGATAAATAAGAGACCAATGGAAAATATGATCAGAAGAAGCCAGGTGAAGTAACACTGCCTAGGGATCCTATTGATGAGGCTGATCCATCTAAGAAAAGAAAGGTTTCTCCCATGAAACCTACATCACGGAAGAAATCCAGAGCTAGTAAGACCAAGATGAAGACTATGCTCACACTCGATGACTT
This sequence comes from Picea glauca, assembly GCA_000966675.3. Taxonomy (NCBI): domain Eukaryota; kingdom Viridiplantae; phylum Streptophyta; class Pinopsida; order Pinales; family Pinaceae; genus Picea; species Picea glauca. The sequence continues at coordinate 37,915 of JZKD02S1998031.1, forward strand.
AGACGTCATCATTTCAGCTATATCAGATGCCTTGAAATACTTTTTGCAAAGAAATGAAGCTAAGCAAGAGACTATGTATGAAAAAATTGAAGCAGGACTGTGAGGGGTACAACAAGCCCTTCAATCCAGCTGTGCAGTGTCCATTGTGCCCTCGCCATTAGAAGAACCAGAGTTGGGAGATGAGCCTACCCAACTCCACAGACTAGTCGATGCAACTGAAGCTCGCCTTCATCATGAACAGGAAGAAATAGAACAGGCCACAGTGGTCCTGAAGCAAGCACAAGAGGTAGTAATAGAGCAATAAAGGGTTGTGCGGCAGGAGAAGGCTACCCTCCAAGCAAATTTCATAGAGGAAAAGGTACAGATCCAGCATGAAAAAGAACAATTGATCGTGGAGAAGGTTGGAGTAAAAGAAGCAGTCAGCAAAGCACTTATCTCTATGATGAGCTTAGAGAAAAAAGAGGAAGACTCGGTGGAGCATCAAGTAGCACAGCTTGTTGAAGCCATCCAACAACTTCAATAGAGAATAATACATCTAGATCTATAAATAGTGACAAGCACTCTGTAGGATGTGTGAGATCAAAGATAAGAAACTTCTTGGAGCGTAGTTGAGAGAATCAAGGCCTTAGCTTTGGAATGTCAACAACTTAGCAATAGAAGTGCACAGACTTATGAGTGACTCACTGAGGATCCTGAATTGAAGACATTGGAGTCACAACTCCAGGAGGCAAAGTAGAAAGAAAAAATAGTTTAGGCACAGTTAAAGTTCCTTTCAGCAGTTGAAAGGATGAAGCGATCCTAGGAACAACGCATTGTTCAACAACAGGTTCACACCATACAGAGAAAAGTCATGGAAGTGACTTAGAGGCTCCAGCCAGTCCAGGATGCAGCTTGCCAACTATTTGAGGAGATTGAGGATGAGGAGCAAAGTTGGAACAAGTAGTCACTACAATTGAGCAATGCTTGGAAGGACCACTGAATGAGGTAGTTCTACAGGAGTTCTCCAAGTAGGGGGCCTTGGCGCACCAACAGGTCGAAGAAGCTCGAGCTAGGCTTGAGGATTTTTAGGCAGAGATACCCAGAGTAGAGTGACTCGGGATGAGTCACAGGTGAGTGTTGGGGGCCTGTTGGCCCTTGACCAAGTTTTGGACATCCTTGGTCACTTTTGACCTATTTTGGGACTTCGATAAGCAGTCGAAGGAGGAGTGCAATTCAAAGTGGAGATCGTAGGATCTCGGCCCCTTTTTAGGGATTTTTGGGTTATGGGCTTATGTAATGGGTATGGGGATGTTGACCCATGGGTTTACCCATGTTTAGGCCTCTTTTGTAATATACAAATATTTAGGCAATGTAAGCTAGTGGTGGTGAATCGGTGAAAGGGGTGTAATGCTAAGTTCAAGTTGTAAATTCTTTATGCATGCTGTGTTGAGAACTTGCAAAGCTAAGTGAAAGTGATTGTAAAGGATTGTGTAAAGGCTTTGTGATGTATCCTAGCTCGGGGAAGGAGGATTTGGTGAGGTGTGCACAGATATCATGTCCTATGCAGAGTATGATCTTGTGGCTCTGTGCATGTAGATGATTGATAGAAGATAATAAAGAAGATGAAGAGTTGGTGGACTTAGCCCCAGGCTGGGGGTGAACCACATATATTCTGTGTTGTGGTTGCTTTGTGCATTATGGTTGTTGTTTTTTTTTATGTGATTTATGCTTAGTGCCATAATGTATGCTTAGATGGATAAGATATGAGTGTTAAGTTCTTAGTGATGTGAATGTATGCTAGATATGATCTATTTCCAAATGTTGAATGCTTAGATGTGTTAGATCTGAGTGAATATTGCGTTGTTCTATAGTTAGGGTTTATCTGCACTGTAGAGAAAGGTTAAATACTAATGAATGGAAATTTCTAAGTGCTATGTTAAGGTGTTGTAATCATAGATCTGTGTCCCATCTAGGTTGCAAACATCTAAGTACTGCAACCACCCCTGCCTCTACCTTGGGTGAGACTTCATCTACTTCGTAAGTGTTTCCGAAAGGGCTGGTAGTTAGTGTTTTGTTGGTGCGATGTTGAAGCGTTGAACCCTGAGTCTTCCCCTGTGTGCCAACATACCAAGACCTAGCATCCCCTATTAATGATGAAGAGAAAATTCACATGATAACATCCTCATGTTGATTTTGGTCAATGTGAAGTTCAAAGGTTTGATAAAATAAGGATAAATGGTATTCAATGGAGATATTAATGTTATTGGAGAACTTAGTAAACCATCTATATAAATCCTTTGGTACATCATGGGGGTAGCCTTGAATCCTAGTCATATCTAATGGTTTTAAAATGTTGGAGACCCATGGTTGAGGATGTATTTGGGAAATAGGAGGATTACTAGGATATCTTCCTCCAGGGGTTCACATTGGTTTTGGTTTTAGTGGAATCACCAGATGATCTTGTTATACAAGGCTCATCAATATGTGTATAATAAAGAGGGCTTCTTCCCTCAATGGATTTGTCATGAAAGCTATCTAAGTAAGGATTTGATTTAATCTCACAAAGAAAGTGTTGGATCATAGACTTATGATCTTCGAGTAGAATGACTTAATTCTTCATGGCAATGGAGCCAAACTGTCATCACCAAATCTATCACTTGTTCAAAGCCTTCACAAGATGTTTGATAAGTGTAACATATGGAAGTAATTTCAAATATCATATAAGAAATTACTTCCCTCATTTTAGTGAAGGATTAAGTTCCAACACAAGGAATGATTCCCTAGTAACCTCAAAGGATATTATAGCAGGGATAGTCAAGTCTACGACCCCTTAATCTTGGTTACTTGAGTGTACCATTAGTTAGGTCAGGGTTCAAAGCTAGTTCAAGGTGGATTAGACAAAGAAATTTCAATTTGCATGTATGACGGGTGTTTCCAATACAATCAATGATAACTATCAAGTCAAATAGTAAAATAAATTCCCCGAAACACTAGCTATCAAAGAAAAAATAAAAGGTTGCAATAAAACTTGCAATGGATAAAGATGATTCACTATAGCAATAACAAGTTTATGAAAACATAAATAAATCAGTCCTAAATTAGTAATGATTTAAATGGAAAAGATGTTAAATGCAATCCTAAGGACTAACAAATGAATAGCTAATGCTTTTTGAAACAAAATAGCATGAAAATACTTAAAATGAACAAAATATGCCAAGCCCTAATGGCTTAAAATTGCAATAATGTAGCAATAAATAATGTTATGGATATTTCTAGGTTAATAATGCAACTAAACCCTAGACGTTAGGTTAATAATGACTAAAATTAAATATCCAATGCAACTAAGGATAAATATAACACAGTACGTCAAGGAGAAAAAAATCTAGGGTTTAAAAATCACTTGCAAAGGAATAAGACTGGTGTCATTTTAGTTCCTTGGGAATGGAGTCGATAAATGCAACTTAAATGGGCGATAAAGGTAAAAGAAAACTCAAGGATCTAACCCTATGAGAGTACACTCATAATCCCTAAGTCTAAGTCCTTTAGGAAACTTATTTGTGGGAGTACATTCACTAGCCCTAAACATCTTACTGTGTCTTCTAAGGCCTTTTACAAGAGATCAATGTAGACCTTAAGTCAAAACCTAGAGGAGTTCAATCACAAGCTCCAAAATTTTTACTAATAAGGGAAAATCTAGGGGAGTACACTCACAATCCCTAAAATTAACCTTATATTCTTCAACAAGCTTAAAATGGAAGATGACAAAGGAAGGGAGCTCAATTGGAATACTTCCTAGGGTTTCAAAACAACATTTATCCAAGGAAAACAAGATAACATGAAAATGATCACCTCTTTGATAAAGAATAAACCATTAAACACTTGAAAGAGCACTTACTATTCAATCCATTGGAATTAAATAAACAATAGAAAATGAATAATCCATAAAAAAAAACAAAGAAACATCCACAAGATCACTCTCAAAGAGGTGTTCATAAGTACTCCATGATGAAAAAGAAGTAAAGAAGACAAGATAAGTGATTCTCCACTAGTGTTGGTTATGATTTACAAAGGAGGTAGCTATAGCCTTTACATGTGAGGAAACCATAGTGATTTACCTCTCCAAAAGCCCCTAAAAATCATAATATCCATGATACAAGGTGGATATGTCTAGACTGAACCCTAAAATAGCCTCCAACATAAGAAAATAATGCTAAAACGTCAAAACATCCTATTAAAATCCTACAGTGTGAGTGTAAGAGGCTCAAGAGGGTGATGGCATCTCTTCAAGGGGCATAATTTTCAAAAAAGGCCATGTCTCTCCCCAAAAAGGTGCAAATCATCATGGTAGGTCATGTCTCCTCATCAAAAGGTTACATATCCTCATCAAAATTGCCAACTCATCATCACCAATGCTAGGTCGGCCTAAGAAAACATCAAATCACCATCATGTATGATGTCATCATCAATATGTGCAATGTCCAAGGGATAGGATGTGACCTCATGTGGGAATAAGGCTCCACAACCTCTCCAAACATGTTTACCATCATCATCATTGCTCGTTTCATCAATCCCAAGCTTAAATCAAAGGGCACAATCTCCAATGGTGATGGGATTCCTACCCTTTAATGACCCATCTAGCTATATTTGTAGTGTCTCAACTCATCAGTCCAATGTCCAAGGTCCAAGAGGTGTTGGAAGGTTTCAAGAGGGAGGCCAAATCATCAAGGGATCCAATGCTCATCATCAATAGTGCAACATCCTCCAAATAGTGTATGGCATTATCTTGAGAACATCCTCCAAAGTACCATACCAAGGGTGCATCATCAAAACAAGGTTCATAGAATCAAGTAAGACCAACCATTACAAGATAAAAGATTCATTATAATCATACAAAGTAATCCACAACTTAATACACAATCCACTTCAACAATTCACATTAGGTTGATGGGTTGTTATATTCTTTGCAATGAAACTCTAGTCGAGGTGAATCGACTGAAGGTAGATCGACAAAAAGTCAAAGGTTGAGGTGAGTCGACCAGGCAAAGTTAAATTCAAAGGTCGAGGCAGTTTGACATGGTAAGGGAATCGACAACAAGTTGAATAGGTCAACCCACAAGAGGTCGACAGGCAGGTGTGTGGTGACCGACTAAAGACTGAATGAAGGCTGACTCATAATATGACTTGGAGTCGACTATAATAGAATCCCAAGATTCAAAGGATTTGTAGATAATGATCTGCATGGATCTATAACCATTTTTGGGTGCCAAGTCTTTAGGGGTTTTCCTTTTGTAAATACTATAAAGAGGCATTTTGTAATGCCGTAAAGGCTAATGAATGAGTTAATCAGTGTCTTTAGAGTAGTATTTAGATGTAGGTTGTTGGTCATGTATATGTAAGTTGGATTGGCTACAGGGTTGTTCTTCCATAGGAAAGAGGGTATGATGTCGATTTTGTCTTAGGTGTGGACCAAGGTTAGACATGTAACCTTTTATTCAGATTGAATAAGACAACGAGAGAGAAGAATTCTCAAGGAATGTTGGTTTTCCTGGTTTCGGTTTGCAGGGTAAAATATCTTTGTATCGTGTGATTTCTTTGTGATTTACGTTCTTGATTAAATTATTCTTTTCCTCTGCTAGGTTTAGTGTGGAAGTGTTTCTCATTTCCTGACAAGTGGTATCAGAGTTGTGTTCTTTGAAAAGTAGTATCGGAGCAAGGTTATGCTTTGACGAGTGTATCAAATCTTGACTTACCAATCTAGAATTTGAGAATTAAACCCTAGGTATAGTAAGAGTTGTAAGTCATAAATTATGTTAAAGATCGTGGTAAATAATGGTGAGCAGTTAAAGAATAGAGATATAAAAATTAAATGGCCAGAATTTTGAACTTTGGAAGCTTAAAATGGAAGATCTTCTTGTAGATTGAGAACAATGGATAGCGTCCTGTCCAGGTACCCATCCAACAAGCATGTTGGCAGAAGAATGGGAGAGACTCAAAAGAAAAGAAATAAATATGATTCGTCTTTGTCTTGCAAATTCTGTACTGATGAAACTGTGGGACAAGCTGGGAAGATTATACCAATTGAAATCTCTGGTAAATAAGTTGTTTCTCAGAAAGAAACTGTATATTTTGAGAATAGTGATGGCAGTTCGGTGACTGGGCATGTAAATGCGGTTAACACCATTTTAAGTCAGTTATCATCTATGGATATTAAAATCACTAAGGAGGAGAAGTGTATAATCTTATTATGTTCTTTTCCATACTCTTTGGATATATTAGTCGTGGATATAGGTAGTAATACAACCACACTAGTGCTAGAAGATATGGTTTCTTCTCGACTATCAGAAGAAATGAGAAGAAATAACATGGAAGGATCGACCAAATATGCTTTAGTGGTGAGAGGTTGACCGATTGAAAGAGATAAAGGAAACTTATATGGTAGAAAGTCTAAGTCCAAGGGTAGATATAAATCCTTGGTTCAGTCGATAAGAAGATGTTGGAAATGCGGTAAAATTGGGAATTACAAAAAGGATTGTAAGTCAAGGGTGATGGAAGTCAATACAGGATCCAACAAGAAGCAATCGACTGAGAGAAATACAACCCCAGATAAGGGAGGTGATGTGTACATGGCATCAACCATTACACAACTAGATCAATGTGTTTGGTTGATTGACTCAGGAGAATCCTATCATATGACACCACATATAGAATGGTTATGTGAGTATGAATGATATGATGGAGATGATGTGTTCTTGGGGGACAACTCGACAACCAAAATTGTCGGACGAGGGAGAGTTCTAATGATATTCTAGGATGGGAGAAAAAGAATCACTCTAGGTGTGCTACACATTACAAGTTTGGAAATAAATATAATATTTGTCATTAATATGAGTGATGTTGGAGTACACTCTCTGTTTTAGAAGGATTTGTACAAGATGGTCAAAGGTGTGATGGTCTTAATGAAAGGAGTTTGGATTGGAACCCTATAAAAATTATTAGGGAGTGTCAACTCAAATGGATGAAACAACATCGTTGCTTATGAAGTTGTGATGCAGGAGCATCTCTCCACGTCAGCCAGCCAACCAGCCAACCGTGTCAAGCGCATGCATTCAAGATGAAGAGAGGCGCAGCCCTTATCTTATATTTTGTAATTGAATGTAATTTAATGTATAGGTTGTTGAGCCATAGAGCCGTGCCTTTGTGAAAGCTGTAGATAAGATCGGCTTTAATGTTTGTAAGGCTGAAATCTAGATCCAGATGCTGGACTAGACAACCCATCCAATGTAATTGAATAGGGTAGGTGAGTTTGGAGGGAAGAGATTGAAGAGCCCCCTCATGTAAAAAGATTGATTGTATCTCTTAGAGGAGGTAGTTGTGTGATAGTCTGCGAGTAGAGAGCAGAAGAGAAGAGTCAAGACCTTGTTACAGGCTGTTCTCGAGAACACCCTTGTAAATACAGGCATTTTCCATATTTAATATAAAGAGAAGCTTTTCCTGCATTACTATGTGTTAAATGGATTTCTGTGAGTGTTCTTCATATATTGTGAATGTATGTTGTAGTTGTGCATTTGCAGGGATTGTTTGATTTCAGGTGAAGGTCTTTGAGGCTTCACACCAGGAGGGTGTGACAGAATGTTGCGGGTTCTGATAGCCGTGCACAGAGGATGCACTTATGAATACTGCGGGTTCAGTCAAAGATGTGTTGTGGCACAAGAACTGAATTCAACAGCTCGGGAGGAATACCTCAGGGTTGTTGAATACCTTGGAGGTGAGACTGTGGAGAAGAACACAGTTGCAGACAACATCTCTGAGGAGTTCTCTGAATCTCTGCCAGAGGGGCATTGAGCAAGTGCAAGGAGTGCACAGAGGAAAGAACATTGTTGTGAGTTCTTGAGGAAGAACCAGAATCACTGAGGATTCTGAGAGCTCTACCAGGTGGGCATTGAGCGGGTGCATATGTGCACAGAAGGAAACAGAACTGCTGGAAGTTCTGAGAAGATACTCTGCCAGGAGGGCAATGAGTAAGTGTGCAGACAGACATAGGAGAAGAGAATTCTTTGAGTTTTGTATTTAGAGGAAGAATCCACTGAAGGATCTTCACAGGGTTTCTGAACACCCTGATAGACTCAGTAAGAGGTTTCTTGAGTGAAGGATAACCATGAGGGTATCTAAGTTCTCCATCTGAAGGAGGAAGAAAAAAGGATTTATTTCCTTAGAGAACTTAGTGTTTGACAAGCTCAGGAGAGACATCACTCTGTGTGTGTAAGGACTCTGTAAGGAGTGCAGAAGTCAAAGAATCCTTTGAGTATTCAAAGATAAAAGCAGGAGGAGTTAGCGTTTATCCGCGCAGTGAAGATTAGGTAAAGGAGCTCGCAGAACCAGAGAAAAGGTCGAGGCCTTTGAGAAATTGGAATTCTTCCAAGTGTAGGAAGAAAGTGCACAGAAGCTCAGGGGGAAGCTCAGCAGTCGTTGGATCGACCGACGGATTCTGGACCATTGAAAATATCTACATCCAGGAGGGAGTAGGAGGAGCGCACAAGAAGAATGGATTTGGAGCGTTGGATCTTGATCCAAATACCCGTCAATCGTTGGATCTGACAGGAGTTGCACAGGAGTTAAACTCTCGTAGGCAGAGGTAAAATCCTGATGAGAGGCGTGGCCATCGGGATATCAGAGTTCGTGAAATCGGGAGTCACGATGACATGAGATCGGGAACTTTCATGGTAAAAGTCCCAGGAATGATCTGAACCGTCCGTTTGTGGGGACACGTGGCGGAGATCGAGCGACCCATCGGCATATCGGCTACCGGGGGTTTGATTTGACAGAGAGTGTCTGTCATCAGGGTATCGAAAACTCTGAAATAGCGAGATTGGATCAGGGTCGTCCTTCTACTGGGGCACGTGGCGGAGATCCAGACCACCAGAGAAAAGTCAAGCCAGAGGATCAGAGTGCGGGATATCGGATATCCCATGGACAAAAGGTTAGGGAAATCCATAGTGAAAACCCCGATACAATCAGAGCCATCCATCCATTAGGACAGGTGGAAGAAATCAAGAGCCCGTCGGCATTTCGCATGTCGGAATATCGGGATTCTCGAGGATGAGAGGAAATTGACATTTGGAGTCGCGAAATCGCAAGAGGTGATCAGAACCATCCATCTTGAGGGGACGCGCGGCAGCGATTGGAGCTATCGGAGAAGTCCCGAAAGGAAGCCATCTATCGACATTACAGGGATCAGGATATCGGGAATCCCGTGGACATGAAGTCCTTTCACTTCGGAATTGTGAAGTCTGAAACCCCGAAAGGGGGAAAGCGCCACTTATAGGGCCAGCTGTCAGCATATCGGAGAAGGAGGAAAGTGCCATTATGGGGCCAGTTGTCAGCACAGTGGAGAATCGGGATTCGAGGGATCGCAAATCCTAAGGACAATTGCATTTTGACATAAGAAAGTCCGGAACCCCGATAAGAAGTGTGGCTATGGTCATATAAGGGGGAGATCGTGTGGACCAAAGGCCTAGCCGGGGGCTAGCGGAGGTTGGAGCACATCGGGGATTTTGAAGCCCAAAACCCTGATAGGAGGTAAGGCTGTGGTCTTATGGGATGATGGTCATGTGTGCCAGGAGTTTAGCTAGGAGGGGCTAAGGCCGGAAAGGAGCATATCAGTGAATCGAAGATCAAGGATTTAAGAGGACAGGAACTCTTGATGACGGGGAACACGAAACCCTGAAACCTAAAACTGAATCGGGGAAGATCACGGTTGAGTGTAGAGATCCATGTGGTTGAATTAAGGACTTGTGGATTGGGTTTTTAGCAGAGATTCCAGGTAGGGAATCAGAAGAGCTAATTCATCTCATGAATGAATGAGAAAGATCCTGTGAGCAGGAGCACGATGAGGTGGTGGTCGTGTCTTCACTGCATCAAGTGGTATCAGAGCAGATTCTTGTCTGTATATTTTAGGCAAGAGGAGAAAGAGAGGAAGAGCACTCTGATACACATCAAGTGGTATCAGAGCGGGGAATTAATCTGTATATTTCAAGTGAAGAGAGAAGATAAAGAAGACAGAGTACTGGAGACTTTGTAAGGATTTGTTTGTAGTTAGGCGACAATCCATAAGCAGTCAAGGGGAGTGTAAGATGAAGTTGGTAACACTCTTGGTGCAGAGTGATAGTAGATATTTTGCTAGGAAAGAAGACAGAGACAACACCATGGTTATTGAAGGCCATCGGCATGCTGGGAGGAAGAGCAAAGCAGAATAGCTTGCATAAATAGAAAAAGAGCTCGCTGAAATAAAGGCAGACATGGAAAATCTTGAATTGTGGATGCGGCAGGATAAGAAGCCGAGATGGGTATATGAATGGACCATGAAGAAGCCGAAAGAAAAATGGCCAATCAAGGAGATGATGGTTAGAAGATAGCATAGGCTGTTAAAAGGATGGTTGAGGTATGCTGAAAACCTCGACGGACCTGAGAAGATGGTTCAGGTATGTGAACCAGAGACTGGGGACATTCTCGATGAAGAGAATGAAATGGGATCAACTGAAGATCTCAAAAACTGCCAGGAGGGCAGAGAAGAAATTCCAGCTTGCCAGGTGGGCAACAAGCTAAGATCACTGTAGGATCTCATGGACTGTCATGAGGACAGTCGAGGAATTTCAAATTGCCAGGAGGGCAGTGGATCGAGATCGTTGCGGGATCTCATAGACTGCTAGGAGGGCAGCGGAAGGTTTCCAATTTTCTAGGTGGGCAAGGGAACAAAGATGGGATCATTTGATTCCATAGACTGCCAGGAGGGCATCAGAGACATCCCATATTGCCAGGTGGGTAGGGATGAGTAGATGAGTTTAGATCAGCCAGAGGAGCTGATAGAGCAGGTGAGCTTAGAGGTGATTTTGGATCAGCAAGTGCAGTTGACAAAGGAGGAGGATCTGAGGAATCTTCTAATGATTGGGGGAATACAGGTATTCCTACCATTTTCCCGAGAGGAGGCAGAAATCTGTGTTGTGGGTGCGGCAACAACAGAAGGACATCCAGTTGAGACTGTCAGAGAAGAATTGGAGCAGATATATGAAGATGCCCAAGAAGGAAAAGAGAATGAGCGTTCTGAGGAATGGCTCAATGATTTCAGCCAAGGAGATGAAAAGAATGAAGCTGCAGCACTAAAGCTAGCAGCAGAAGAAAAAGAGCAGGCAGGCAGATTTATCACTCCATGGGAGATGGAGCTAGAGATGTTGGAGGATTGGTTGAACAATCCAGAGCCAGCAAGAAAACTGACAGAAGTTGAGCTGTCAGAGAAGGTGACTGAATAGAAAGTCAGTCAGTAAGAGACTGCTGAGCTGAAGTCTACAGCAGAGTGGAAAATTGAGGCCACAGATGAAGATGAAGAAGAAGGCGTGGGAGATCACAGTGATCTGCCCATGTGCCGAAAATTTTTGCAGCTGAGGAGACTGCATGAGCAGAGCCAGCCACTGGAGCAGCTGGATGCAACGATCAAGGAGATCAGAAGGCTAATGTTGAGGTCAGTAGAGACTGCCAGCGAAGAGCAGCTAACCAGAAGAGAACCAGCAACAACAGCGCAGAAGCAGCAGCAGCAGCAGGATGGAGCGGATGAACAGCTCCAGATATTTGTTTGGGATCCAGAGGGATTTCAACAGCTGAGATGGGAAGCACATGAGCAAGAGCTCATGATTTTCCATCTAAGGAGCATGATGCAGGAGCATCTCTCCACGTCATCCAGCTAGCCAGCCAGCCGTGTCAAGCGCGTGCATTCAAGATGAAGAGAGGCGCAACCCTTATCTTATATTTTGTAATTGAATGCAATTTAATGTCTAGGTTGTTGAGCCATAGAGTTGTGCCTTTGTGTAGGTTTTAGATAAGATCAGATTTAATGTTTGTAAGGATGAAATATAGATCTAGATGCTGGACTAGACAGCCCATTCAATGTAATTGAATAGGGTAGGTGAGTTTGGAGGGAAGAGCTCGAAGAGCCCCCTCATGTAGGAAGAAAGTGCGCAGAAGCTTAGGGGGAAGCTCAGCAGCCGTTGGATCGACCGACAGATTCTTGACCATTGAAAATTTCTACGTCCAGGAGGGAGCAGGAGGAGCGCACAAGAAGAACGGATTTGGACCGTTGGATCTTGATCCAAATACCCATCAGCCATTGGATCTGACAGGAGTTACACGGGAGTTAAACTCTCGCAGGCAGAGGTAAAATCTCGATGAGAGGTGTGGCCATCGGGATATCGGAGTTCATGAAATCGGGAGTCACGATGACATGAGATCGGGAACTTTCATGGTAAAAGTCCTGGGAACGATCTGAACCGTCCGTTTGTGGGGAAACGTGGCAGAGATCGAGCAACCCATCGACATATCGGCTACCCGGGGGTTGAGTTGACAGAGAGTGTCTGTCATCAGGGTATCGAAAAATCTGAAATAGCGAGATTGGATCAGGGTCGTCCTTCTACTGGGGCACGTGGCAGAGATCCAGACCACCAAAGAAAAGTCAAGCTAGAGGATCAGAGTGCGGGATATCGGAGATCCTGTGGACAAAAGGTCGGGGAAATCCATAGTGAAAACCATGATACAATCAGAGTCGTCCATCTGTCGGGACAGGTGGCAGAAATCAAGAGCCCGTCGACATTTCTCATGTTGGAATATCGGGTTTCTAGAGTATGAGAGGAAATTGACATTTGGAGTCGCGAAATCATGAGAGGCGATCAGAACCGTCCATCTTGAGGGGACGCATGGCAGCGATCGGAGCTATCAGAGAAGTCCCGAAAGGAATCCATCTATCGGCATTACGGGGATCGGGATATCGGGAATCCTATGGACATGAAGTCCTTTCACTTCGGAATTGTGAAGTCCGAAACCCCAAAAGAGGGAAAGCGCCACTTATAGGGCCAGTTGTCAACATACCGGAGAAGGAGGAAAGTGCCATTGTGGGGCCAGCTGTCAGCACAGTGGAGAATCGGGATTCGAGGGATCGCGAATCCTGAGGACAATTTCATTTTGACATAAGAAAGTTCAGAACCCCGATAAGAAGTGTGGACCAAAGGCCTAGCCGAGGGCTAGCAGAGGTTGGAGCACATTGGGGATTTTGAAGCCCAAAACCCCGATAGGAGGTAAGGCTACGGTCTTATTGGATGATGGTCATGTGGGCCAGGAGTTTAGCCAGGAGGGGCAAGGCCGGAAAGGAGCATATCAGTGAATCAGAGATCAGGGATTCAAGAGGATAGGAACTCTTGATGACGGGGAACACAAAACCACGAAACCCGAAAATGAATCGGGGAAGATCACGGTTGAGTGCAGAGAGCCATGTGGTTGAATTAAGGACCTGTGGATCGGGTTTTTAGCAGAGATTCCAAGAAGGGAATCAAAAGAGCTAATTCAGCTCATGAATGAATGAGAACGATCCTGTGAGAAGGAGCACGACGAGGTGGTGGTCATGTCTTCACTGCATCAAGTTGACTTGACTTCAACTCAAATCGACCTGAATTGGGTTGAGTTGATACAAACCGACTTGACAAGACATGATACAATTAACCCGACCATGCTATGGAATGAGAGTATGGGACACATTGGAGAAAAAAGACTTTGAGCTATGAAAAAAAAAGGTATGATCGAAGGTTTTCCTGAATGTGGTTTAGAAGTTGACTTTTGTGAACATTGCAATTATGAAAAACAAAGTTGGGTGAGGTTTCCATTTGGAGCAACAAGGGAAAATGGGATTCTAGATTTGGTGCGTAGTGATGTGTTTGACCCGGTTATAGTGCCTTAACTTGGTGGATCCTTGTCTTACGTCTCATTCATAGATTATTTTTCTAGGAAGACATGGATATATTTCCTAAGGAAGAAATCAAATGTTTTCAAGAAATTTAAAGAGTTTAAATCTCTTGTAGAAAACCAGACAGATAAGAAGATTAAGGTGTTGATAATTGACAATGGTGGTGAATTATTGATCAGTTATCTAATAAGTGTGTCATATCACACAAAAATACCACACCTTATACCCTACAACAAAATGGAGTTGCCGAGAGAATGAACATAACGTTGATGGATAAGGCTAGGAGCATACTCAGTAGTGTTTGGCTCGTACAAGAATTCTGGGTAGTGGTAGTCAAAACTATAAGATATATGTTGAATATGTATCCTTCGTCAGCACTATTCAACATGACTCCACATGAGGTATGGTTGGGTAAGAAGCCTTCGGTTTCACATATCAAAGTATTTGGTTGTGATGCATTTGTGCATATTCCCAAGGAAAAAGGGAGCAAGTTGGACAAGAAGGAAGTCAAATGTATTTTCATTGGGTACAAAGAAGTAATGAAAGGATATAACCTCTGGGATTTTTCATCAAGGATAATAGTGTATAGTCAAGATGTGGTCTTTAGAGAAGTTGGAGGTAAGTTTGAGCCTAAAGAAGTTGTTCAAACTGAGAATAATCTCAAGACGGTGTGGTTTGAACTGAGGAACAAAGAAGATGATTCAGATGAGTCGACTAAATTTGAGGAAGAGGTGTAAGAACATACTCCAATGGTAAGGAGGTTATAAAGAATAAGAAAACTAGTCGAAAGGTATCACTACTACATATTGAAAAATTTGCAATGACCACTTGTGACGAAAGTACTCTTTCGTTGCAACATGCAAGAGAAAAAGTTCAATTTTTCTAAATCCACCCCGTATTCGTCGTTATCGCGATACATGTAGTTTGACTAAATTATTATGGTCAATGTTCTTCACAAGAGTAACGACTGACCTAACCTTAACATAGACCATTAAAAATGACCTAAAATAAATAGGTGGAAAAAGAAATATTTTTAGGTCACTATCGTCGCAATGGCGACGATAGTGACCTAAAATTGGACTATAAATATTTGACGATTTAAA